>CM067516.1:28728907-29253539 GCA_034509495.1 Acestrorhynchus altus
CACGTGATGTACGACTGCCTGCACTTATTGTGCATCAATGTGGAACAATTTGATATCCATCTGATAACAATCTGGTCACTCCATCTGCAGAAGCATGGAGGCTTGGTGTAGTGGTGGATGACCAGTTATGGTACAAACCTGACTCGGTCACGCAGATTTCTCCTTCACAACATCAGGAGAATTCCACCCTTTCTGTCAAGAGAGGAGCTCAGCTTGTTCGGTCTCTTGTCATTTCAAGACTGGACCTGCAGCTCCCTTCTTGCTGGCCTTCCTCTTCCGACCATCAGACCCTTGAGCTGATCCAGCAGCACCTCTTGTCTTCCAACGTCCCTGAATTCAGTCACGTAAGTCCTCTGCTGCGTTCCCTTGATTGGCTTCCTGTAGCTGAACATCAGATTCAGAACCTTGATGCTGACCTACAAAGCTACGAAATGGACCAGCACCACCAGCTCAAAACCCAAGCTGTACCAAGAGCCCTTTGAGCTTAAATTACAGCTCGGCTTGACCCACCATCCCTCAAAACGCAAGTAAAGCATGCATCCAGACTCTTTCAGCTGTGGAATGAACTTCTCCCGGGGGTCCGAACAGCTGAGTCCCTCACTGTCTGAAGACCACCTGTTTCAGAGTATTTAACTCCATTAAGATTGATACAGAATCGTGTTGGTCCATTTGTTTTTGACAGGATCTAAGCGTGAGGAATCTCTGGACTCCAGCCTCGTCTACTAGCTCAGGATATTCTCTGAGTGAACAGCAAAGCACCTTTGTAGGTCGCTCTGGAAAAGGGCGTCTGCTAAATGCCATAAACGTAAATGTACATTGTCTGTACACAACTAGCCTTGTACAGTGAAGTCTGTGTACTTGTATACTGTGTATATTGTATATTGAGTGTCTGTAATTATATACCACTGACCCATAAAATTACAGCCACCTCCTTTCTTCTACACTCACTCTATCAGCTCCTCTGACCACACCGCAGCACTTTGTGGTTCTATAATTCCAGACTGTAGTTCATCTGTTTCTCTGCAGACTTCATTCTCCTCCTTTCACCCTGATCTTCAATGATCAGGACCCCACAGGACCACCACAGAGCAGGGTCATTCTCAGCACTGTGTCGCTCTGCTGGAGTGTTTAAACACTGTGTCCACTCACTGTCCACTCTATTAGACACTCGTAGCTAGTTTTTCCACCTTGTAGAAACAGAAGTTCATCCGTTTCTGAACTTGGTCATCCTCCAGTCCATCACAGGACACCGTTAGCCTTTTATTTCTGGTCAATGCAACAGTGACACTGAGGGGTTTAAACACTCCAGCAGCTTATACACTCGTAGCACAGCACCAGCACACACTAACACCTCATCATATCTATAAATAGAATTTGTGTAGACGTTCAAATATCCAAATAAACACTCCAGTTTTAAAGAAATTCTACAGTGTGTCCGATTGTTGGACGTTTCAGCCTTGAAATGGACAATGAACATTAACCACAGAGCATCCAGACTGTATAGTGCAAAACACTGAAGACGATTTTATTTCATCTTTCACAGTTAACACAAGCAACTGCTTTAAGAACGTCCTTCTCCGTCCAGAGGAGGTGCAATTCAAAACGCTCCGTTCAGTTCTCACTGATTGTACCTTGTATCTTGGTATGTTGTAGTTCCTATTGTTGGCATTTAAAGTGAATTGTTGTACATGCTTTAGATAGCAAGGCAGAAGGGATGACAGCAGAGACTTCAAGAGGACAACAGGATTTGTTGATTTCAGAGGCAGGAAGTCCACGCTCTCGTGCTGGTTACCACATTACCACGAAACGCTGTACAAATATGATCTTCTGTGATTAATAGCCAGTGGATTGGCTAGTTATGTAGTGTACCTATCTGCCAACCTGTGCCTTTGGTACTGTGGTCTGCTCGTCCTCGTCTCCGATTTAGCTATAACCGTTACTGTCACAGAATATTCATACTGGATTAGATCAAATTAACTGATGAGATAAAGCACCAGTATGTTTTAGTGCACCTTCAAACAGTGATATGCAAATAAAAGGCAGTTAAAACATAGTAAACATAAAACGCTCCCGGGGATCCGAGTGGATCTAACGTGGAGGACAGCAGTCTAATGTGCTATCCCTACGGTCTGAAGATCGCAGGTTCAAATCCCAGGTCATGCTGCTTGCCATCGGCAGCCGGAGAAAGTGGCCATGCTCTCTCTGGGTGGGTAGATGGCGCTCTCTCCCCACGTCACACTCAACGTGATGCTTGTTGGAACAGGCATCCGTCAGCCGTTGCATCAGAGCCGGGGAACAGGCACTTTCCTCCGAGCACATTGGCTGCCTAGCAATGATGCAATGGGGATAGTTCGAAAAGACACAGTGGTTGACTTCGTGTGCTCGTCCTCACGCTCCTAGTGTCATCCTAGATGATAGATTGGCACTTCCAAATAGAGGGGACACACTGGGGTGGGGAGATACGGCTCTGGAGCACTGAAATATCTGACATATTTGGCATTTTGATACCAATACTAGCAGTAAACGTCTGAAATACAGATATGCTGAAGACAAAAAGTTACATCGTCTTTTTGCTCGTGTTCATTAACAATCACTGGTTTGGATATGAACAGCAGGATCCTGATCCCTGTTCTGTGCCACAATTTGAGACCTGTCCACAAACAGGACACAGAAAGCAAACTGAGGGCTGCACCTCACCTACGCCCACGTGATACTGCTTATAATACAGAATCAACTTTGTCTTTAACACTTAAACATGTGGACATTTGGAGGGGACATAATTAAACACATAAAACTGAAGAAATGGGTAATTATATGTAAAACCTAATTCACAGATCTGTAATTTTCTCATGAGGAAAAAGTTAAGACACGCCCACATTACCTAAAATTAGAATGCAAATGATTAGACCATCATTAGAGAGGGCTTTTGAGGAGACCTTCTTATTTAAACCTCAGAAATGAGTTCGGTTTTCTCTTGATTGTTGAAATGACTGAGTTCCTCATGGTGAGATCCAAAGAGCTCTCCGAGGCCTACAGACAGAAGGATGTAGATGCAGAGGAGCCTGAGAAAGGATTTAAAAAGATCTTGGAACAAGTCAAAATCAGCTGTTCCACTGTCCGGAACATCGTTTGTGTGAAGACATGCCATCCTAGCATGTTCAGCCCAACAGCAGGACCACAAGATGAGGAGAAAGAGGTGTGCAAGAAGGAAACCCTTAACCCTCTCAACATCCGGGAAAGACTTAAGTTCTCCAGAGAACCTCTAGACAATGAGCAGGACTTCTCGAACAATATGCTTTGGACAGAATTATTTGGACAGTAACAGAAGACATGTTCAAACTAAACAGCATTTGAGCAGAAGAACCTCCTAGCAGCTGTGAAGCATGGTGGTGGAAGTGTGATGGTTTGGAGCTGCTTTGCTGCAGCAGGGTCTGGAGATCTCTCCATCATAGTATCAGAGGGGGCTTGAGGAGAATGTACAAAAACGGAGGCTGAAACATCACAGAGCTGAAAGAATTCCGCACTGAGGAGTGGGAACATCTTCCAGTCGATGTCAGAGATGGTAGCTGGTTTCAGGAAACATCTATTAGACATTATTTCAAGCAAAGGAGGAGATACCAGCTATTGGGGCATAAGGTAATTTTTTTTGCATTTCTAATATTTACATTTTTAAATGATGTTTAAAAGACATTTCTTCAGTTCTATTCTGTTAAATCACATCTTCTCTCAGTAAAGTTAAAATGGAGATAAAATGTCCACGTTTAGATGTTAAAAAAAGACTAAGTGTGCAATGATGTGTCCTAACTTCTCACATGACTGTACTTTACTGATCAGCAGAATCCTCAGAATAAGGCCTGAAGGAATGAGTTGTCCGGTCATCCTGCAGAGCGTCCACAGTAAAAACGTTGGGTCAAAGCAGATTTACTTGATGAGGAAAAATGGAATATCGAATTAAATTCATCAAAATATGAATGCTGCTATATGAGACACCGCTGCTGCACTCCGAACTGGTATGATAAGACTAGGAAACCCATTAAAGGACCTCAAAGGTCAGGCTTTGGTCAAATGTGGTCGTGCACTTGCTCTGGAAGTAGCAGCCTAGACGTGGAGTATCTGGTGGGGTCATGTAGGCCACGTTCACACCTGGCATTAACATGCGTCCTGGGTGGATGGATCACAAACGTGATGCAGTGAGGCCGGGTGGTGGTTTACGTCAGGGATGCATCGAGATCCTGTGGTGTTCACACTGTTAGTGTGGTTGTATCCGGACCCCCACAGCTGTGCTTATGGTCACAGCACCCAAAAGGCGTGTTTATGTCGGGTGTGAAGGGGGACTTCATTGGACTGATTGGACAGATGTTTCTCATATTTCGTCATATTTAACATTGGCATCTAAAAGAGAGGCACGTGAAAAACTCCACCAGGCCCCCGTTTCCATACTGGGTTTGGAATAATCCCCAATAATTCCCAATTAAACTCATTACTGACCTCGTAATTCAGACTATCTTGTGTCGGTCAACAAAATGTCTCCGATTTGGAACGCTGTTCACACAGGGTGCGATAGATGTGATTTTCCTCATTCGCAATTCGTGCTCGGACCGGATTCTGGTTGGAATTTCTAATATGAGCATAACTACAGATTGACGACATGGTCAACACATGGTCAGGGAATGTTTCTCCTCAGTCCTTATGTGTCGTCCGGAGGTCCCTGACGACTATGTAGGACAGGGCTGGACAACAGCAGCCGGAGTCCAGCACAGTTGATTTCCCTGCTCGTACAGACCTGGGAATTAACAGGCGGGTTGGATCATGTGTGCTGAAGCAGAAAAAGCACAAAACTGTGCAGGAACCTGTGCAACATCACTAACGTTCAGTGAAACTGATCTTACAGTCAGTTGTCATGACAGTATTGGTACAGATACTTGGGCTGGTACTTGGCGGGACTGGCGTTACTGTGGAAGTGACTTGGACAGTTTGCTTTTGAGCGTTAATACTTCTCTTTTACCAAGAAGGCAGTTTGTCACAAAGTAGAGACAAATAATAAATAATTAAAAAATTCTAGTAATATAAAAAAGAACCTCGACTAAAACTCTTCCTTCCTTCTTCTCTCACATTCTCACTTCCACTCACTCGCTCTCGCTCACACACTCGCACTCGCTCACTCACACACACACAAGCGCAATATGCATGGTGTCAGCACTGGTGGAAGCAAATCAGGGTTAATCCTCAGTTCTTTAAGGGTCTGGAACATAGACGTTGCTCCTCCTTGACACAAGAAGGTTGATCTATCTGTGTGTGTAAGCATGCCATGCACAACACAGCAGAGCTTCGTAGGCACACACACGACCCAGAATTCGCCACACCTAAAAGCGCATACCGCTCCTGTAAACGTCCACTCCGTTAAAGACCTAAACCAAGGCTGACCATCCCCTCCGAAATCGAGGCGGGACTCGATAGCGGTTTCAAAATGTTCTGCTAATTTAGCAGATCTAAGGACAAACGAACGAGCCTTTGCGGGGTTTCCTAAGGACAGAGACGGGCCGAATAAACCTGCAGTGTGACCCTGCGTGAACGACCTCGCAACGCTGTCCTTTACATCCGAGACTTTCACGGCTCCAGTTTTTTGGCCAGAAACACACATCAGTGCTTCCAAATCCTGTTGTCCACTTGAGGGAAGGGGACAAATAACACTGAAATCAAAAGAGTCCTGCGTAATCCGATCTCAGCTTGCAGCTTTCTCCCTTTCCAGTTCCTAGCCCAACTTCTATTCCTCTCCTCCTTTCTCTCTCTAACTCTCTCTCGCTTGCTTTCTCTTCCAGTCTCTCGCTCTCTAGCTGTGCTCCTGATGGGTTTCGTTATAGTCCATGATCCGTAGCTGCTGCTGCCTCGGCCGGGCCGGCGTCCTGCAGGCGCCGCTTCCTTCCCGACTAACGGCACGTTGCAAGCCGTGGGTCTGGGACTCTTTAGCCACCGTGGTCAGCTTGGGCCCAGACACAGTCTTTACTGGCGGTTCTACACAGAGCTCAGTCTTCAGGGCCTGCGACAGGCCGGTAAGTTGCGGGCGCAGAACCTCGCCCTCGTCACACTGGCTCTCACTCTTGTTGCGGAACAGCTCCCGCGCCCGCATGCCCAAGAAGCTCTTGGCACTGGGGTAGGAGCCCACAGTGAGGGGTGCAGCTGGAGAGGGGGCCGGGGGTCCGGGCGGCCCCAGCGGGATGTGCGGCCGAAGAGGCGGTGGCTCCACCAGCACAGGAGGAGGAGTGCCTCGGCTGCCGTTTATAGACTTGGCTTGCCCTGAAGATGACATGCTGCCGTTTCCGTGCGGAGACTCGGATTCCTCTTTAGAGGCCGCTTTCACTGGTCCGTCCAAGACCCGGACACTGTGGGAGAACAATTGGAGGAGTCAGCAATGGAACACAAAAATGTGAGTCCATGGAACAACATCCTGAAGCCAAAGGAGCTGCGCAAAAAGAGTGCATTGTTCATGTTATCTCCAAATCCTTTTAGGAGAAGGAACAAAAACGGAACTCTAGGGATGTAGGGATGCACTAAAATGAAAATCTGGGGCTGAGACATTTGGACAAGTCCGTGTCTCACCGCCTGCCATTTGTACGAACACTATTAAACTCAGACATATTTCTAGTTTTTATATTTAAATCGTTTGAATGTGAAACTGAATGCATTGCTTTCACGTTCGCTTGCATATTTTTTAAAAGCTGACGTCTCTAAACTAAAATCGATTTATGAAATGCTGCTCCTGCATTTGTGGTTCACGTTTGTTTTCACGCCACCCCTCTGAACATGCCGCCTCAAGGGGGCGCTGTTTAGTTTCCCAGCTCTGCCGCCAGCAACAGCCAGACACACAGCCCAGGACAGCGGCATGGCGGGTCAAGCGTCATCATCTTCGAATGGAAATTGAAATCTGTAGTAGTTATGTCTGCCAGGGGCACCGCCATTCACAACCACAGTGAAATGAAACAGCGCCCCCTTGCGGCGATGTGTTCGGTGGAGACGTGCGATTGTGTGTGGATCGGGGGCAGAAACTGCGAAAGGAAAGTCTCAAAACCCAGAATACGTGAGAGGAAATGAACAACGAACAAACGTGATGTTTGGCAGGCTTGTGTCATGTATGGATTATCGTTTTGAGACTAATCTCTCTCCATATTTATTTACATTTATTTAAAATTTAATTTATTTAAAAATTTCAATTCATCTAAGCTATGGAGGTGTGTATGACAAACGTAATCCACAAAACCAGATGCAGGACATTTTTACCTGGTCTCTGAAGGTCCACAGCGCTCCGAAGCTTCCCCTGCTGTTGAAGCAGCAGCAGTGATGGTAGGAGCTTCCATCTCCAGCCTGCTGTAGAGCTGAAGCAGCTCGGTCTGCAGGGCCTGCGTTATACACCTCTGAGCGTGGTACCTGCTGTCAGACGCCTGGAGTTCCTCCCTACACAATGACACACGTTATTTTAGGTTATGCTGGAATATTTGTACATATCTAGGACCAATATTTTATTGCGTACATATATATATAATCACACAGCGGCAGGTGATTAATCCCAGCACCACGACTGTCTGAAACTGATTTTACTGGTTTACAATCAACCACAACATTATGCGCACCTTGTTTCTACTCTCACTGTCCATCCCATCAGCTCCTCTGATCACACAGGAGCTCTTTGTGGTTCTATAATTCCAGACTGTAGTTCATCTGTTTCTCTGCACACTTTATTCTCCTCCTTTCACCCTGATCTTCAATGATCAGGACCCCACAGGACCACCACAGAGCAGCTATGATGTGGGTGGTGGGTCATTCTCAGCACTGCAGTCACACTGACATGGTGGTGGTGTGTTAGTGTGTGTTGCTGGTAAGAGTGGTTCAGACACAGCAGAGCTGCTGGAGTGTTTAAACCCCTCAGTGTCACTGCTGGACCGAGAACAATCCACCGACCAGAAACGTCCAGCCGACAGTGTCCTGTGGTCAGCGTCCTGTGAGCACTGATGAAGGACTAGAGGAAGACCAACACAAACTGTGCAGAAACAGATGAGCTTCTGTCTCTGACTTTACATCTACAAGGTGGAGACACTCAGTAGGAGTGTCTAATAGAGTGGACAGTGAGTGGACACAGTGTTAAACACTCCAGCAGCACTGAGCTGATAGAGTGGACAGTGAGAGTAGACACTAGGAGGTGGTCATGTTATGGGTGATCATACGACTAAATCACTGTGGACTTCATTTCAATCCCTATTCTGCTTCAGTTCCGTTACTGAGAGTACAGCCGTACTTGGCCTGGCACTTCACGTCCTCCAGGAACTTCTTCTGCTCGGCAATCAGGTGCTCTTTCTTGGAGAGCTGCGTCTCCAGCTCTGCTACTCTCTGCTGTGCAGCGTCCAGCTTCTGCCCCTGAAGCAGCAGGCTCTGCTTAAGCTGCTCCACCTCATTCCCCCAGGACACCTGTAACATTTTTACCTCCTGCAGAGAGAACGAGAGAGAACCACAGTAGGATGAAGAGAAAAAAAAGAGAGAGAAAGGAGCTTCCATAAGAATGCATTATGAGCATCATGCCCAAAACGAGTTCAATGGGACACCTGCTTCAACGATGTCGACAATGTCTGCAAACAACCTTAATCATCACCATGTTCAACTAGTTTGAAGTCTTACAGTCGGCAGGATCTTGTCAATTCCCCTGGATGGCTGTTTCAGGTGATGCAAGGCTGAGGCTCCAAATGGCTCAGCGCTACATCTATGATCTGACGATCGCAGGTTCAAATCCCGAATCACGCTGCTCGACATCGACAACCGGAGTCTGAGAGAGCAAAATTGACCATGCTCTCTATGGGTGGGTAGAGGGCGCTCTCTCCCCACATCACACCCAGTGTAATGGGTGGCACAGCCGTCCATCAGCCGCTGTACGAAAGCCGGGGACTGGCGCTTTCCACTGAGTGCATTGGCTGCCCAGCAATGATGCAATGGCAACTGTCACATGTATGGGAGGAGACATATGGTTGTCCTCACCATCCCATTATTCCAAATTGGGTCGAAAGACAATGTATTTAAAGATATATATGAAACCAGATCATGAATTATTTGTGGTTATAATTTGGTTTAAACAACAGAGATGCAATTATTTGTTCAGATTCATAAGTTTTAGGTGTTTCATTATATTGAAGGCCACGATTTCATGTTCAGCCTTAAAAACTCTTCTGTTCATAGTTCAACAAGGGAGTCTCCTCCTCTGTAATCTCTTATTGGGTAAAATCAGAAGGAGCAGCCTAAGAAGCTATTCTGGTGGCAGCCAGGGATGATTCAGCTCTGATCTGCTCCCTAGTGGACACGGCGTTGAGTCCTTCAGATACTTTAAGGTAAATGGAGGAACCGCTGGTAGCAGCTGTGAGCTCATTCATACAAAGTGTCAAATCAAGCATAACTCTGGTAGAGTGCACACCTTGCTGATGTCTGGGCCTGCTTGCTGAAGTTCTTGCACACACAGTTTATGCGCCTCCCCCAACAGCAGCAGCTGTTTGCTCAGAAAGCTCAGCTGTTGCTGGGTACTCTCACTTGAAGACAACTAGACAAAGAAAAACATGGAAACATTCATATTAAATCAAATTACGGTTTATTTGAAACATCACACACACAGACACACACACAGACACACACACAGACACACACACAGACACACACACAGACACACACACAGACACACACACAGACACCTTATATACTATATAAGATTTTATTTACCTTGGCCGTAAGCTGGTTGAGTTGGTGCCCTGTATGGCACACTTTGTTATTAGCCCTCTGTAGCTCCGCCTCCATCTCCCCCAGCCTCTTTTGACTCTCCTGTAACTTACTCTAAAAAGTGCGAATGCACACACAAACACACACACACACACACACACACACACACACACACACACACACACACAATAAACACTTATATACAAACCTATACTAGCCTTTAAATTATTAACATATGTTTCAGAGCCTGAAAAAAGCTGAACTGAACAGCGATTTGGGTTCAAATGGCTGCAGGCCTTCATTCGGAACAACCAGCAGTGACGCTCGATTCCACTTTCTTAATTAACTGACCAGTCTTCAAACAACTGGCCACAGGAGCCTGTGTTTGGAATGAAATCCTGCAGGCACACCGACCTGATCTAAAGGCAGGACAGAACTAAGGTCATTTTCTTATCACAATCCTATCATAGTGCTATATTTAGGCCGATGCTGCCCTGGCACATCACTGGAATGACAACAGTCCCCCAAGTCTCATTATGCTGAGCAGGAGTCCACTGAAACCGTGTCCTGCAATGACAAACATTAAAGTACCTGTCGAGCAGAAATGCAAACTGTGCAAAGGGAAAAAAAGGCCTCACCAGTAGATATCTAGATGTCTGGATTTAGAGCATGCTGGAATTTAAGTGCGAGAACGTTACCTGTAGCTCCTGGTTCTTGGTGTAATAGTCATCACGGCTCTGCTGGAGCTGGCGGATCTGACTGTGCAGACGGGTGACCATGGTTTCTCGGTCATCCCACAGTTGCCTGTAGCGCTGCTGTTCAACCTGAAGGCTCTCGCGCAGAGACATGATGTCCACATTCTGCAGGTTCAGCTGGTCCTTCTACACAAACACGCACCAATCAGTGGAAACAATGGGTGACTATTGGATAAACACAAGTTAAAGACAGCGTGGAGATAAGAAGCATGATTCCATTCTCTAGTAAACCAGTCGAACGGAACCTCACCATTGATCCATTCAAATGTCCTCCGCTTTCATCTGTTCAATCCGAAGCCACGGTTTAGTGGGTGAACGTCTGCATGGATCTCAGTGAACAAATGCAGAGAACAGATTTCATGCTGCTCTAATTTGTCACTTAAGAAAGATAAAAGGAGGCTTCCTTTAACTCTTAGAACCCAAGATCAACATTTCAGTTTTCGGTTCTCGGACTGTTTCTTTCCACTGTGGCAGAGTCAAATCACCGTGGCCTGATGGTTCAGGAACCTGTCTTGTGTCTGGAAGGGTGCTGGTTTGATTCTCTGAACTGGCAGGACATGACTCAAATGACCTTGAGCAGGCACTTAACTCCCCAGCTGCTTCCCAGGGCTGCCCACTGCTCCGGGCATGTGTGCTCACTGCCCCTAGTGTGTAAATTCACTAGTGTGTGTGTGTGTGTGTGTGTGTATCACTGTGTGTTATGGGTTAAATGCAGAGGACACATTCCACCGTGTGCAGCACAGTGGGTCAATGAGCACCGTTACCTCTAATGCACTTCAGACCAGGAAGATCTTATGACTGTCTGGTTTAATCAGAGGAGCATCAGGAGCTTTTATTAAAAGAACAAAAGTTCTATGATACACTTTCCTTTGGTGAATAACGTTCTTTACAATACGAAAGATGAAACCAGGGGTCTCCTGCATGTCTCGCGGCTTGTGGCAGGTTTTTTGGTAGATCTTGCAAATCCCCATCGTCACTGAATCTGTACGTGTTACAGAACAAACCAAAGCATTTCATGGCATTGATGGCTACATGGTGGTATTCCATGATATTCCAGATGGTTGCTATGGTGCTTCAGTTGGTTGCCATTTGGACATGGTGGGACCCCAAGTGGTTGGTTGGGTGTTAATAGTGTATTTGTATCATTTTGTTGCGGGTGCACAAACATTT
The DNA here is from genome assembly GCA_034509495.1 of Acestrorhynchus altus. NCBI lineage: Eukaryota > Metazoa > Chordata > Actinopteri > Characiformes > Acestrorhynchidae > Acestrorhynchus > Acestrorhynchus altus. The sequence goes on from CM067516.1 coordinate 28,740,577, forward strand.
GCTCTCCATTTGTGGTATCTGGGCGTTATTTAATTCCAGTACACCATCCTAGCAGCTGGGAGTACTGGTTTTCCACCACAGCCATCATCTGCTCGTCATTAAGAGTAGAGGCCACGGTATGGTCCTACTCAGAAACGTTACCACCGACAGTACAGTCCCACCTGCATCCGGTTTTACTGCCCTGGTATCGTTCCTATGGCCTGTCCCTATGGCCTGTCCCTATGGCCTGTCCCTATGGCCTGTCCCTATGGCCTGTCCCTATGGCCTGTCCCTATGGCCTGTCCCTATGGCCTGTCAAACATCATGACTAGAGCTGCATCTCCACCTCAAACCTCAAGTCTGTGGTGTGATCGACCCTGGAGTTCACGATGTCTGTGAAAAAGGAAGGCTTTAATGTATTGTGTTGAGTGGTATTAGTGGTATCTGGGGTGGTTACCATGGCATTGTTCTGCTCCTCCAGTGCTGTGGCGTTGATGATGCGGCGGAGCAGGCGCCGATTACGCACGGCGTGTTGCTCGCGCTTATAGCGCTCGTAGAGCAGCTGATTATGCATCAGCAGCAGCTGACTGCGCAGAGTCTGCAGTTCATCCAGAGGAGCAGAGCCTGGAATGAGAGAGAGAGAGAGAGAGAGAGAGAGAGAGAGAATGAGAGAGAGAGGTGTGAGGAGCAAACAAAAGAGAGGGGTACAAAGGAAAGCATGTAGCGTACAAGAAGCATGATAAAGGAGTGCCGAGGACGAATAAACAGGGTGAGACAGTGCTTCATACAAGGAGATAAGGAAAAAGGAGTGCAATAAGAGTGCAAACGAGGCCTGAGCATACCGAACACACAGCCTCTTTCAGAACAGTGCCTCCCAATCACAAATCAGTGACTCTTATAAATTACACAACTGCTGAGCTTTATTTAATTCCAATATTCCAGCCCATCAACTGGGTATGCGTGCTTTTCCAGCACAGCCATCATCTGCTTGTCATTAGACAAGAGGCCACGGTACTGTCAGAGGTCCGGTCCTACTCGGAAAGATCAACTCCGACAGTACGGTCCCACCTGTGTCCAGTGCTCATTTTAATAAACTCAGTATCTGTATTCAGACGTGACCCAATCGGCTGCAATCTGCATCACAAAATACAGTTCAGTAACATTTACAGCCTGTTCTAAAGTGTTCTGATCCATGTCGCTGCAGGACTGGGGTTCCTCTAAATCTACCCCATTTGCTCCTGGTCTCCTCTGAGAGAAATGTGCCCCTTTCTAACCTTACTTTCTGAAGGTCTTACTCGAATACAATCTCAGCAAATGGCCATTTTACTCCATTGTCTCGATGCAGATTACCTGAAGTGGTCACCCCCTTCCTCTGTATGACCCTTTTGAAGTCAGTTCATATGGTAATACAATCGACCCCCCGGAGAGCGTTGACGGTCACCCACCTGTGTGTGGAGTCAACACCTTCCCACCTTCATCTCTCGCTTACCCCTCCTTCATCATCTCTTCTTCCACTTCCCTCCCCCTCCTACCTTCCACAATGTATATAAGGTCCTCTTGAAAGACTGGGTAGACTGGGAGACAGGCTGACGAGGCAGACTGACCAGACTCCTGACCAACTAAGCTGTGCCCACTTATGATTCTCTGCCTACAATCTGAACGTCCAGTCTCCGGACACCCGTGTGCCGCATTTATAACAGTCCCTACAGTCGGGAAGTGGAATTTGTACCTGACGGACACGGGTTTCCATGCATTTGTTGACAAGCTGAGATGCAGACGTGGCATCTAAAGTGACATAAGTATGTGGACTGAGGTGGTGGAGTAACTGTAAAGGACTTTACACAAGTATGTTGTCCAGCCTGCTGCACCAAAGTTACACAGTGGAGTTTGTGGCATGCTGAACCTAGAGTAGCAGCGATTGTGATTTAAGGTCACTGAAGCGTCGTTAGTAGTGATCTGTGCCGTAAAAGCAGTTCCTAGACCCAGGAAAAATGACTTCCTTCTCTCAAAACTGAGACGAAGATGAAAAAATTGGGACAATACAGATGGTACGACTGGCACTGCCACAATTTCGGGTTCTATCTTGTATGTTTAGAGTCTGATGATGGGGCCTATAAAGACAGCATCTCACAGTCCTAAAGCATAAACACATTTAACACACATCAGACGAATCCAGGGAAGCTGCAGCTCGGGCCCTGCGGCAGAAAAGACACTCGAAAAGACAGTCCTCTGAAAGTGCTGCACTGGTGTAATGTTGTTTACCTCCAAAATGAGTCCAGTCAGCTGACTTGCTTGGCAGAGGTAATCTGAAAAAGATTATATAAACGAGGAGATCAGCGGGGTCAGCAATGTGACGGCATATTAAGCACACACTTCTGGTCTGGCAGCGAGTCCGCGGGCCCTCCTGACCCCGGCCCGGACACGCCCGGGCCCGGACGAGCCCAGCTCTAGCTCAATTGAATTACTCAGCTATGGACAACATGAGAGATGGAGGGAGGGAGGGAGGTAGCCTGGGTGAGCGAGAGGAGGACAGAGCAAAAGAAGGAAAAGCTCTGTTTGTTCTGTTCTGACACTGAGGCTGTTGAGGAGTTGGCTGCTTTTGTGGGCCAGTGTAGGAGAAACGGGACAAAGGCTGCAGTTGTTTCAGTGTGAGGGAAAGCCAGCAGGTCACAGCAAGCCTGCAGCAAGCTGAACACAGTGCTGTGCACAGCCCGGCAGCACGACCGGCACTGACGTTCCCATCCGAGACCATGAGATTCCACACCTAGAACCAATATTTTGTCAGAATACATTAAAGCTTGTGGATCAAAGCTGTCCTGGGGCACATCTGCAGCTCTTGGAGCTACTTAGCCTGGAAGTGTAGGTTCCAGGGAACTGAAAATGTTACATGTAGAGCCTTAGAACTATTCTGAGGGATGTTCTCGTACTTGGACGTACTTTAATTACAGGAGTCAGACCGAATATCACAAACGGCCACAGTAACTTCAGGTCAACGTTAGATTGGAAAAGGGGCGGGGCCTATGAACAACCCCAGATGTTAGGATGTTTTGTCGAGTCTGTCTAGCAAAATCAGAAATATGTTATTATATAACGTTATTCTCAATAATCCAGATCGACAGCGAGGCACAGACTGGTCAGTTTTTCCCGAGCTTTGGCCAATCGCTGTTGTGCGTAACTGAATAACCCTCACCTCTTTAGCACCTTGTCGTGGGCATCACTTCCCTGCTGCACAAGACGGTCAAGCACCTCAAGAGGAGACGCAGAACTTGTTACATGACTGTCCTCCCCCTCCCCCACGTCTACCAGCCTGCTCTCAGACCTCACTCTGTCGAGCACCTCCGAGGTCCTGTGGCCCAAAAACAGGGAGGCAGCGCGAGGCAGGGCGAAGTCAAACAGCGCCTCGTAGGGGAGTGAGGGGGCCTTGCAAGGGCTGGGTGAAAGCAGGTTGTATTTAAGTGCTTCTTCATCTGCAGCAGGACTGTGGCGGACGTCGCCGAGAGCCGGGTCCTCGATGGGGGTGAATACGGGTTGGAAGGACCACGGCTGCTCTTGGGACGGGCCGCGGCTGCCCATGCCTCTATGCCCGACTCGGACGTCAGTTTTGTCTGGGGTGGAGACAGCGTTGTTGGCCTCTCGTGGCAGGCTGCTCTGCCTGGAAGTGTACGGGGGTTTCTGCTGGGCCCCAGTGAGGGTCTCTGTGGTGTGGAAGAAGGGCGAGTCGAAGCCACGCAGCCCACCTGGACCACGTTTCTCCTCGGTCAGCTTCAGCAACTCCTCTGTGATTGCAGCTGTGGAAGAGATGGATCACAATGCAGATTTAAGTTCACTCACAGAAGATCTTTTCCTTTTCACCCGAAGCACAGCAGCCCAGGTGGGTCTACATCAGTGTTTCTCAACCCTGGGTCGGTTGAGAAGGTTTGGTTCAAGAATATTTCTTTGGTTTAATTAGCCAAACCAGGTGTTGGATGATCAGAAACAATAACACAGGGCTCCATTAAGGTAACATGTTCCAATGCAAGCTTTCATTCCTACCTTCCTCCCTCTCCTTGCCCATCCTCAGCTGCTCCTGCTCCTTCATGTAGACCGAAAGCTCAGTCAGCGTCATGGACACAGTCTCAGCAGCACCATCTGATTTAGACAGAGGATGAAAGAGCAGGGTCATGCTTAATACTCAACCAATCAATCTTCTCAAACATCTCATCATCCACTGAGCTCTACCAGCAAAGCTACTGTATGAGAAGCTCAGTACTCACTTCAAAAATACTCCAAATTACAGCTTAGTACTGTACTATCCATTACTGTACTGCAAGTGATTCCTCGTTCTACAAGTTTTTTAGTTCTTACCTCGGGGGTTGGTGACCTCACCCCCTTTCTCAAGTTCTCTGACTGGTTCCTGCCTCAGTAGTGGAGGTTTGCTGGAGTCGGTTTGTCTACCATCCTAAACAAGAAAAAACAAGCTAAAACACCAACCCTGTCATTCAGGTTTCCAACCCATTTACAGTGAGCAGAACAATGCAACCAGTGTACCTGCTCATACACCAATAACATCTCCTACATTATCCATTTACATTTTGCATATTATAGAAGATCACTGTATAACCCTCCTTCTTCTCCAACAGCTTATATATAAATACTGTATCTTTGGAACAGCACTTAATTGTTCTATAATCACAGACTGTAGTTCATCTGTTTCTCTGCATACTTTATTCTCCTCCTTTCACCCTGATCTTCAATGATCAGGACCCCACAGGACCACCACAGAGCAGATATTATGTGGGTGGTGGGTCATTCTCAGCACTGCAGTCACAATGACATGGTGGTGGTGTGTTAGTGTGTGTTGAGCTGGTACGAGTGGATCAGACGCAGCAGTGCTGCTGGAGTGTTTAAACCCTGTGTCCACTCACTGTCCACTCTATTAGACACTCCTACCGAGTGTCTCCACCTTGTAGATGTAAAGTCAGAGACAGAAGCTCATCTGTTTCTGCACAGTTTGTGTTGGTCGTCCTCTAGTCCTTCATCAGTGCTCACAGGACGCTGCCCACAGGACGCTGTCGGCTGGAAGTTTCTGGTTGGTGGACTGTTCTCGGTCCAGCAGTGACACTGAGGGGTTTAAACACTCCAGCAGCACTGCTGTGTCTGATCCACTCGTACCAGCACAACACACACTAACACACCACCACCATGTCAGTGTGACTGCAGTGCTGAGAATGACCCACCACCCACATCATAGCTGCTCTGTGGTGGTCCTGTGGGGTCCTGAAGTGTAACTGGGCAGCTAGTTGCTGCTCAAGTAATGAGTAAAGTGCAGAAGGACATTATGTGGTGTGAAGGTGAAAAACGGACAACTTGTGGAAAGTCATGCCGCAAAATGTCAGGATGGTAGATTACCTTGCATGACAGGCTGGTTGTGCTGTGGTGCAGAGAACCAGAGGGCAACTCTTCTGTCAGACTGGGGGGAGGAGAGGATGCAGCAGGAGTGCTGGAACAGGGGGTACCTTTACCACCAGCTACCAGAAAGACATTACAAAAAACACTACAGGTCAGTTTGCTGGACACACGTCCTTTCAGTGGAGAATCTTCACTCAGGACAAGAACTAATCCCTGTACAAGAGACAGTGATCAGAGAGAGGGGGCGGGGCTGATGATCAACCTGCATACAGACTCTGACTGATCAGAGAGAGGGGGCGATGCTCAACCTGCATACAGACTCTGACTGATCAGAGGCGGGTCTGATGCTCAATTTGCATACAGACTCTGACTGATCAGAGAGAGGGGGCGGGGCTGACACTCAACCTGCTTACAAACTCTGACTGATCAGAGAGAGGGGGCGGGGCTGATGCTCAACCTGCATACAGACTCTGACTCCTGATCAGGAGAGAGGGGGCGGGCTGATGATCAACCTGCATACAGACTCTGATTTGATCAGAGAGGGGCGGGGCCAGATGATCAACCTGCATACAGACTCTGACTGATCAGGAGAGAGGGGCTTCTAGTTGCTAATATACTCTCTAAGGATTCTAGTCAAGAACTACACAAACGTTTGGTGCAAGTAAATCAACTAAAGGTGAATATTGTGATACAATGTGGTGAATATTGTATATCGTGAAAATATCTTTAAATATAACATTCTTATCACATCACCCAGCCTGATATCAAAGCGCACGCATTCAATCAGCAACATTTCAACAAGCATGTCGATTATGAACCCAAATCACCATGACAGGTTTACCTGGAGTGCTGTGAAAGCGACCAGGCAAGTGAAAGGCACTCTGGGATAGCTCTGGGTTGGGTGACATCCCTCTTGATGAAGGAGGAGTGGCCATACTACACTGGGAGGAGGGGCTCCAGAGAGTGTCCTTGATTCCATAAATGGAGTTGAATTCACAGCTGGAGTTCTGAGGATTACACAAACATAAAATTAATACACCCCGTAAACCCCTTACACACAGCACAGCGGAGACGAGACCCAATTAAACACATTTTGAGCTGCTTAACCAAATAAAAGCCACCATAAATAAATAAAATGTGAAAGAAGACATTTTGACTACATAAAACTGTCCACTGTGTGTTGGTCATCCTGTAGTCCTTTACAGGACGCTGTCAGCTGGATTTTTCTGGTCGGTGGACTGTTCTCAGTGACACTGAGGGGTTTAAACACTCTAGCAGCACTGCTGTGTGATACACTCATACCAGCAACACACACTAACACACCACCACCACGCCAGTGACTGTGAAAAGTTGGGAGAATGACCCACCACCCAAATCATAGCTGCTGCAGGTCTCTAGTCCTGATCATTGAAGATCAGGGTGAAAGGAGGAGAATGAAGGATCAGAGAAACAGATGAACTAGGAGCTGGTCATAAAACGTGTAGAATAAAAGTCTCTGGGATACTGTTGTGCTCTGAATTTAGCTAAACAGCCATTTTACTGGCCTTTCGTTCTTATATCTTCTCCAAAGACCCACGTTTCCAAGTTTCTCCTGAACAAACAGTTTGTGTTTAACATATCAAAATATTAGCAAGGTTACGCAAGGACTCCTCCGTGGTTCGATCATATTTCAACACGAGTATTTGCCTACAAGTCCAAAAAATAAACAAAGAGCAACAAACTGGACTGCTTGCTCAGATGGGTCTGGAGCTTCCTGGCTCCATATGGTGGGTGAGGGGTTAAGAAGAATGAAATCTTGCCCGGTGGGCAACCAGGAGAGGAGAGAGTGCAGTGCCAGCATCATCCACATTGCCACGGCAACCCCTCTTGCGTCAGCTCACGGATGGTGTGATTTTCTGTTTTTAAATCTTCGCACACCCACCCACCACAATGACTCAAGGCCCCTCCTCACCCCTCACTTCTTCCCTCTGTTCACCCCACCTCTGTACGACTACTGGAGAACAACGAGACCATTCAAGCTCCATAACTGAAGGGGCCACAGCTGGCAGGAGGATTGGGGGCACGTTTACAAATAGCATCTGATAAATTGGTTGTGTTCGAAGTAAACACCTTCTGGAAGGAAGACAACAATAAATGAGAATCACAGACGCAACCAAGTGATTTCTCCTCCAGCCACAACGAGCAGCCGCGAAGCAGGTACAGGGGACATGGATCAGCATCGGTTCTCTCATCAACACGCTTTACGTCAGCCTGGGTACATGGAGGAAGGTCTGGTTTTAGACAGCAGCTTCTTCCCAGGTAAAAATAGGACCTGCAGCTCCGCACAGGCAGATCTTTTCACAGCACATCGTCTGAAGATAACTAGTGGGAAAGTTTTTGACAAGCACCCAACAACTTACCAGCCGCAGAACCCTCTAACACTCAGATACTCAACATCATTTTACGAAACACAATCGAGGGTTGTGCGAGTGTTCATGCAGTCGTTTCACTGTTCCCAGTATTCCGATATATAATTCACTGTGCTGACAGACAATCAGGGAGAACCGTTCTACATAAGCTCCCCAGACCCAAAAATCAGCACAGTGCATGTTTAAGGTAATAAATTGTGCCTGCAGACACACAGGTGTCTAGACCTTAAGAGGTTCTCAGCTTCCCTACATTTAGTCTCAACACCCTAAAAAAATCCTTTTTTATTTATTTTTTATTTAAAGTGAAACCAGAGAAAATATAAAACATAAATATAAAACCAGAGAAAATATATGGTTAAATATTTCAACAAAAAAAATCCAAGAGTCCCCCTGAGCTTTCTCTTCCTCCTTCCTTCACAGGAGCATCTGTTTAAAGACGATCCTGTCCAACAAAAAGAGCCACTCAGATTGCAGCCTACAGGACAAGCCCCGCCTTTCAACAAAAAGAGACCACTAACACAGTAAGCACGGCACTGGTGAGGAAACACACATGATGTTCACGTTACTTGATGCTCACATTACACACACACTCTGTGTGTGTGTGTGTGTGTGTGTGTGTGTGTGTGTGTGTGTGTGTGTGGCACTGTCTGCTGTAAACAATGATTCGCCTTTAGTTCTTTACTCCGAATTTCACTCGTTCTCATCTGGTCTCCCGAACAGCAGTATTATATATAATAACTATAGATTATTTTCTCCACAGCAGCTCAACATTCAGCACTATAAATTGTTATGGATCCATTAATTTTCCGTTTCATGGTGTTTTCGGAGGTCGCTGGCCTCACTGGGTGCCTGTACTCAGAATCAACCCTGTGGCTGTAAATACCTGCAGGGTGTGAGACGGGATTCATAAAGTGAGAAGAGGTGGAACACCGCAGTGAATGTCTTGCCTGGAAGCCATTTACAGTCCCTGCATGTTTTGTAATGGAGGTTCTAATCACTAGCGCCATACTTACTGTATCTGCAGTTCTGGACGCTGCCGGGAAACACAACCCACCTCATTCAGCTTATTAAAGCCTTGATTACTTGACACACTGGATCAAGTGTGATGAAGCAGTCAATAGTGGAACAGTGGGAACAATGTGCATGGAGGTGCGCCCAGTTGCAAGGAAGACTCACCGTCGAAGTGGAAAGGTGGCCAAGTGTAGGCTGGCTGGGTCCCTGAGAGAGAGGCCAAGGGTAGGGCAGGCAGGAAAGGCTGCCGAGGGGTGGAGAACTGAGTTGAAGATGAACTTCCTGCAGAGAGAGAAATTTCTTAAACCATTTGAAAAATCCAACCAGTTTGTTCTTCTAGCTGAAACCAGTGTGAAGACTCGAGATACAGGATCCACTGAATTAAGCAAAGCACTGAAAGATCAGCAGGTCAGTCATACCGTAGCTGCTGAGGAAGTCCGTGTGAGGGCTGGCAGTGCAATCATGAGGGCGCAAGTGCAGCTGGCCACAGAAGTGCTCGGGCAGCGTGGAGTAACCTTCCTCACAGGACGCCTCCCTTGGGTCCAGAGATACTTTGGCACACTCAATCACAATGTCGAATTTCAAACCTCTTCCACCTGCAGGGGAGAGAAGAAAAACAGAAATCTGGGAAAGAGTAGTGATGTTTTGTGTGGGTTTGTGTGTTCAGTGATTTCAAAAGTGCCTTACCTAGTAGGGTCAGCTCCATGGTCCTTGGTTCCGGTCACTAACTCTGGGTGTATGCGAACATGTTCCAGCATCGGCTGAAGGGGAGGAATCAAGAAAACATACATAACTGAAGGACTCTGACGGATCAGAGAGAGGGGCGCTGATCAACTCAGACAGACTCTGACGGATCAGAGAGAGGGGGAAGGCTGATGATCAACCTGCATACAGACCTGGACTGATCAGAGGGGCGGGGCTGATGATCAACCTGCATACAGACTCTGACTGATCAGAGAGAGGGGGCGGGGCTGATGATCAACCTGCATACAGACTCTGACGGATCAGAGAGAGGGGGCGGGGCTGATGATCAACCTGCATACAGACTCTGACTGATCAGAGAGAGGGGGCGGGGCTGATGATCAACCTGCATACAGACTCTGACTGATCAGAGAGGGGGGGCGGGGCTGATGATCAACCTGCATACAGACTCATTTTTGATCAAAATACAAAAACATATCTAAATTGTGTTCATATTTACATCTAAAATGAAGACAACTTTCACCAGCCTGGGGTCTCCTGAAAATAATCTCCAATGATTTAGCTGAACATCAGATTCAGAACCTTGATGCTGACCTACAAAGCTATGAAATGGACCAGCACCACCAGCTCAAAATCCCATATTTAATCCCATAAAATTGCCTCAGGGTTCTAAAGGATAAAGTCAGTTCTGAACAAACCCAATCCAAGTGACATGTAATAACTTCACCCATTCGAATGCAGCATGTTTTCAGTTTTACAGCTTTGCTCATCTTAGTGGTCAAAGCAGAGCCTTCAGACTGACGAGACAGATTAAGTGCCACTTACTCAGCTGACCATTAACCCTGATCCAATCCAACAAAGGATCAAAGGTCATAAAGTAGCCTGGGGTCAGCTGATGATACAGACTAATAACTGTGCCTTAGAACTGATCATTCTGAAGTGGGGATTAAGATTCTTGCATATGAGCAACTTTATCCCTGAAAACTTCAACCAGTCGAAAATCATAATTTTAGTGTCCAATCACAGAGATTTACGTCAGTAAATCAGAAAACTAATGAACAACTTAAAGTAACAATATTTTTCACAGCTTTAAAAATCATGTTGATGCTCCACTGAATGTACTGAGCAGGAGACCACTTGCGAGAACTGTACAGAACAGTCATTTTTTGGTACAATCCTGTAATAACAGGGTTCTGTATCGCTCAGGTTGTCCAGAAATGCACGTATCCTTTAGTGGGGGAGTCCATAAGCAGGAAACACCAATTCTCTAATAGTGCCGTTTTTAAGATGTGTTTTGATATGATTGGTTGAGAGCATTCAATTTTTGGGAAAATTAGATGATAAAAGATATCTAAACTCATTTAAACCTCACTCGAGGGGTAACGTGATCAGTAAACTATGGTACGATACTGCTCATGAACATCAACGATTCAAATTCACTCCTGGTTGATCGATAAAAATGGTAGATTTTCAACACTAACTGGATAAGAGGGACAAACATGACCTGTTTAGTCCATCAATCACTTATCTCCATTTAAACGAGAGAACAAACACAAACAGATATGCTCAGGTGACCTTTTATAACCCTATTCACACTGGTTATCTAAACCTGAAAGAGTTTTCGGTTGATAATGGTATCAGATAAGACTCACTGCTGAAGTGAAGCTGTTCATCACTCACTAGTGACAAACAGGGAGGATCAAACTGACTCACTGTTATTAGCTGAGTGTCTTCTCTGTTTTCATGGTTACTATTCTACAGCATAAAGATCCAAAGACCCAAAAACCCACAAAATGTTAGGTTTTCATTGGTTTGTGACAAGTGAAAAGTCAATTATCTCAACCAATCGGTTGTTTCAAATTCACAAAACAATTTTGATCACTTTCGTATCGGTCCAATCACAGATGTCTACGTCAGTAAATGAGGAAACAGATTTTATTATTTGTATCCCCCTCCTTGATACCTATGACTTATTTCAAACTGCCTCCACCTGCATCCTCGCTGGACAGCCAATGCTCTCAGAGGAAAGCGTCGGGTCCCCAGCTCCAATACAACGGCTAACAGACGCCTGTGCCGACCAGCATCACACTGAGTGTGATGTGGGGAAAGAGCACCATCTACCCACCCACACTCCGGCTGCCGAGGGCATGACCTGGGATTTGTACCTTTGATCCTCAGACCACAGTGGCAGAGCTTTAGACCACCGAGCCCCCCGGAGACCAGAAGACTAACATTTGAACAACTTACAGCAACATTATGCAGCATTTTCCCTGAAAATAGCAGCTTTAAAATCGGGCTGCTCTGGGCTCAGAGTTATTTATGGTGCATTTCTTAATATTGCCTTTCAATATGAAGTGACTGCAACTAAAATACAAACAAACTGTAAATAAAATGTTGTAATAAGTTAATAAACGGTATCAACACTGTCATATACAATGTTTTATACACAAATGTCTTAAGAGACATAAAGTCAGAATTGTAGCACTGAACTGAATTATATGAATGAAATGTATCTATTATTTGATTAAATACTATTAAAGAGTTTATTTATCAATGCTTTATGAAACTTTATGAGTCTTATGGTAAAAACTGTGCATTATAATCACATCAAAGTTCATCTCAGTCATTAGATTCGTTAAATAGTGTAGCGCACTACCTTAACGACCTCCTCGAAGGTGTCCATGTTCTCCTTCATACTGTAATGTGAGCGCAGGTAGGAGATGAAGTTGCAGGGGTACATGCCATAAAGGCGATGGAAGAGCGAATAGACGCTGGCGTGCAGGTGGATCAGGAATACTTCTGAAATGTGTCCTGCAAACCAGACAAACACCTCATTAAACAAAAGCTGGTGAGAAACGTCATCTCACAGAGACCCATTCTACACATTCTAAAGGGTGTACATCTAGGTCCTTCAACCTGTGCCCTCTATTGACACAGGCATGTAATTGTATAGCTTCTATCATCTCCAAAAGAAGGCACTGCCAATGCAAATGCATGCGCAGACGCTGCAGCAGTGGGGAAACAGCCCCTTTACACTTTATTTTAGAAGAACCTTTGAAGGCATCTACAAATCGTGGACATAAAAGATGGTTTGAAGGGAGTTGGGGTTGTTTTTTTTTCTCAACGCAACGCAACAATGTGCAACACTTTCCCCATCTCCTCACTTTAATTGACTTTAATTACATTTCATTTTTATATTGTATCTTCTGTTTATGTATCTATTTTTAAATACTGAGTGACTTGCCCTCCCGTCTGCTGCTGTAACAATGTGCAACACTGTGAGACTAATAAAGGATAAGCTTATCTTTACACTGTGCACACCATTACACGGTGTGCAACCTCAATATTCAAGAAAGGAAAAGTGAGTTAAAGTAAGAATAATAACTCAAAACGTACAAATAACATTTCAAACAATAACAAAAAAAAGAAATCTGCCTTCCATTCATGGATGATCACATTTCTGTGCAGCGTCCACAGCCCCCCCGACACTGGTCAACCCTAAATCTCCTGTTTAAGAAGGGCCCACAAGCTCTCAACAGTGTTTAGCTCAGGTGATGAAGGACTTTACTGTCCAGCCGTGAAGTGAAGTCCCTCGGTGAATGTGAAGGACCTGGTCCTGCATAGATAATGGTCTTCTTGAAAGACTCTGACCTTTCACTGAACCACTGCTTGAAGAAACTGTCTTCTAAAACCGGCAGATGGTTTCGGAGATGATGGAGTCCATCTTCAACCCAAAAAGGTCCAGCAAAGCTCATCTTTTATATTACCAGACCATAGCAGGACCCCACCTCCACGTGGGTGGTGTTTTGAGCAGAAGTGGAGCCCTGTGCCATGTACTGGTCCAGCCACGGTCCCGTCCATCTGCTCCATCATAATAAAACCATAAAATCTTCTCAAACTTGGTTTGATTCGCATCTTTTTTTTCTCCACACACATCTTGCGACGACGTTTGAAAAACATTTGATGGATCTGTGATCACGCCCCAGTATCTCAGCAAATTCAAGGGCCCTGCAACCTCTGAAAGACACTTTTTAAGGTCAGTTAAACCTTTTTTGGTCCATTTTGCCTGAAGACAAGAAGCTGCCTAATCATTACGCACAGCTTGATGTAGGATGTTGCAAACACCTCAAACACACCCACCCAAATGCCCAGTATGCCCATTTCAGACCAACACTACAGCCAAACGGTCAACCCTGTTCTCCTACCTGGGTTTCTCAAGTTCCAGGCAGCCAGACGACCAAAGACATCAAAGAACTCATACAGATGCTGCTTCCCAGCCTGAGGGATCGTGGGTAATAGAGTCACAAGCACCAACACTCCAGTTATGAGAACCACAACATCTGTGTCCGTCTGCAGTCGAGAAGAACATTCACAGATATGAAACAAAGAGGTTATGTTAGTCGACGTCACTATTTAATGTCGCGAGGATGCTTTTCTCCACCCACTGTATCCTAAAGCCCACCTTGAGGCATTTGAGCAGGGAGAGCAGCAAAGGGTAGCGGGCGATCTTGTGGATCCAGGATGGCTGCTTGCGGACCACTTGACCCAGCAGGTTGAGAGTGGGCAAACGGCACGTCTGTCTGGCCATGCACTCGTTCATCTTATCGAAAAGGTGCTGAAAAATCAGAAGAAAAAAACACAAAACAAAGTCTTTAAAGCAGCATTCGCGAAAAAGTGGCATTTCTTGCTCCTGGGCTCCCCCTAGAGTCAGGAAGTGTGATCTGCATTTGAGCCACCACCTAAACGACAGGCTTTACACATGCATTTCTGGACAAGCTGAGAGATACAGAGCCACCACTGAAAGAGGCACTGTTAGTCAGTGGAGCATGAACATGATTTTGAAGCTTTAATTTTAAGATAAAATGCTACATTATGTTGCTTTAATAACTGAAAGCGATCTTTTATTGCCTTATTAAAATGGATGATCTAAAGCGAATTTAGAAATAAAGGCAAACATGCTATATGTTGTTTTCAGCGCACATTTGGAGAGAGGAACACATTTGGATTGGGGTTGTTATTTGCTGTTTGTGGACATGACTTTAAATCAAGTTACAGTTTGAGTATCTAACACTGAGGCCAAGGAATTGAACAAGGACTTTTGTGTGTGGTGTTGCAAGCAGAGAAGCACAGGACAGCAAAGCCTTGTTTAAGCAGACGCTGATGGCCCTGCTGTGCTGACGAGAATACATCACCTTCAGCAACAGACAGTATAATACAGTACACGCTATGCAGCACTAATGCTCAGGACCCCACAGGACCACCACAGAGCAGCTGTTAGGTGGGTGGTGGGTCATTCTCAGCACTGCAGTCACACTGACATGGTGGTGGTGTGTTAGTGTGTGTTGAGCTGGTACGAGTGGATCAGACACAGAAGTGCTGCTGGAGTGTTTAAACCCTGTGTCCACTCACTGTCCACTCTATTAGACACTCCTACCGAGTGTCTCCACCTTGTAGATGTAAAGTCAGAGACAGAAGATCATCTGTTTCTGCACAGTTTGTTTTGGTCGTCCTCTAGTCCTTCATCAGTGCCCACAGGACGCTGTCGGCTGGACTGTTCTCGGTCCAGCAGTGACCCTGAGGGGTTTAAACACTCCAGCAGCACTGCTGTGTCTGATCCACTCGTACCAGCACAACACACACCAACACACCACCACCATGTCAGTGTGACTGCAGAGCTGAGAATGACCCACCACCCACATAATATCTGCTCTGTGGTGGTCCTGTGGGGTCCTGATCATTGAAGATCAGGGTGAAAGGAGGAGAATAAAGTCTGCAGAGAAACAGAAGAACTACAGTCTGGAATTATAGAACCACAAGGTGCTGAAAAAAACAGACAGTGTATGTAGAAACTGAGGTGGCCATAATGTGTATTGTGATATATTGTGTTACTGTACTGTATATGTAAAATAAATAAATGGAAATCGTTGCTCATTGCTTCCATACTATTAATTCAAATAAATTTACAGTTAATAAAAATGTGAGACTTGATACCTCTTTTTAAAAATATAAATATAAATATAAATAAAACATGCTCATTCCAGGATTTAGGTCAATCAAACCATACATGAAACCTCAACTGCAATGAAAAACCAAACCTCTAATGGAGCAATGGATTCACCATAAATTCTGGTGCAACGGGGGAACTGGGCTGGAATTATTTAGTAAATTCAGAAAATATGCAAACATCTGAACAAGGCTGATCTGAAACTGAATTTTCCTGGCTTCATAACTTCACCGTATCACCTTTGAACCCCAAAGATTGCCATTTGATTGCCACATTAACCACTTTATATCCGCTGCTAGAAAGATAAGATACCTTACCTTGTCGTGTGGCTCTCTCACCGAACACAGGATGTGCATGGCTTGGGTGGAGTTGGTCTCCAGGACGTAATCCACCAAGCTATTCAGGAGCATAGATCCTCGCTCTGCAAACCAAACCTCACACATCAGCGCCAAAGACAACGTGACACAAACACACCGCAGCAATAAGGTTAAATAAAGGACGTGGCTTAAATAATGAATCAAGCAGAAAACGCACCTGTACTGAGGTGTTCGTTGATAAGACCTTTGATTTCATCAAGCTGCTGGAGATCAGAGGTCTCCAGGAGTGGGAGCAAGTCCCCCACATTCAGCTGTTCCCTGGCCATGTTGGTGCTGTGGAGGTGTGGAGGGTGTGCGGCTGGGACGGGAGGGTCCTCTCAGACTGCTCTTCACGGCCTCCTGTCCTGTCTGACGGGTCCCTGGCCCACCCGCCGATACAGTCTCCAGGCACCACTGCGCAGTGAGAGACACAGAAACACAGCTGTAAAACCGTCCGACGTCAGTGGGACCCGTCTCCCATGAAGGCCACCATTACAGTCTGATTCTTATCACACAAAGAGATACTCTGAACATTTCTCCTTCACCCCTCACCCCTCTTATCAGTTAGAGTTTCTACATCTGGTCAGAAGCTCTCCCCACTTTAGATGTTTTTATAAAGAGCTATTTAACCGAGATCGGCACTTGTCCGGCAGTTACGTGCCGTCTTCTAGGCTTCGTATCTCAGGATCAGAGTCACCTACAGACATGATACGCAGATCATAAACTACAAGACGTGCGTGACGTCATATAAGCTGGTTTCCAACCAAATTTAATCCATTTAATAATATAAATGTATCTTTATCACAAGTCCAAAGGGCTTTTACCTGCATACTATACAAGCTACCTCAATATGTGGCAAAATGACCTGACAGTCCTGTCACGGCCACAATCCATCAACCTTGGCCTGTGCATTGGTTAAAACAACGCAATATCAAAAGCATTGCAACATAATTATGATTTAATATATTGCAATTAAGGTAATTATAACAAACAATGAGTACCACAATTGAGTGATTAATCCAGAACCATGTTCTTAATTAATTATTATTAAACTCAGTTAATAATCAGGAACGGTTTGGGATTCACTGCAGATGAATCCCTGAAGATTAACCATAACAGCGGGACAGTTTTACTGCTGCTGTTATTTATTACAGCAGAGCTGCAGAGAAAACGTACAGACTATTTCTATCCAATCACTGGTGTTAGAGATGCGGTGTGATCCTACGGACACGGGCAGGAAAAGGGCTAGGACTGTGCAATGTCTCTTTTCAACATCGCAACGAGCACATTCGCAATAGTCACGTTGTAGAACATGTCATATCTTGTGCAATGTAGTCAATTCAGTTGAGTGGACATGATCTGGAAAGACACACCTGTTTATATAAGGTCGCATAGCAGGCAGTGCAGGTCAGAGACAAACCAAGTCTATGGAATTGTCTGTCGACCTCTGAGACAGGATTGTAAGGAGACACAGATCTGAGGAAGGTACAGAAACACTTCTGCTGCATTGAAGATCTCAATCAGCACAGTGGCTCCATCATCTGTAAATGGAGGAAGTTTGGAACCACCAGGACTCTTCATAGAACTGACCTCCCGGCCAAACTGAGTGATTGTGGTAGAAGGACCTTAGTCAGGGAGGTGACCAAGAACCCAATGGTCACTCTGACAGAGCTCCAACATTGCTCTGTGGAGAGAGAAGAATCTCTGGAGAGATCTAAAAATGGCTGTGCACCAACAACCCCCACATCTGATCTGATAGGGGGTGAGAGGTTCTGCAAAGAAGAATGGGAGAACCTTCCCAGAAACAGGTGCCAAACTTGCAGCATTAAACTCAAAAGAACTCTAGGCAGCAATTGCTGCCGAAGGAGCTTCAACAAAGCATTGACCAGTAACCCAGTCACAGCAAACACAGTATTACTGCTATTGCCATTTTAATCCTAGTTATGAACTGGTCACTGCATACGGTCCACTACCTGCTACCCAATGAACCTTCTTAATGTCCAGTGAAAAGATCATTTGTACTGCATCGCAATGGGTCCTTCACCACCTCACGACCGACCCTTTTTACTGGAAACCATAACGGCCCACAAGAAAAGTCAACTCTGCTTTTTTCTGGACTGAACTTGTGCACAATGTTCCATTTTCAGAGGAACAGTGTCTCCATTCTTTCTTTGTTTACGGAACATCTACATCTCTGGTTTTCTAATTGTGTGCATCAGGTCCTGTGTCCACATTGTCTCAAAAATAATATTTCATGTGTTTTGCATCATTTCTGTGATTTGCATTATCTGTGCATTTCCATTAATGCTTATAATCTATATATGAACTACTGCCCCCCCGAGGATGGACCTGCGGACCACTAGAGAGTGTCTCACAGGGCACATACTGGTAAAGAGCGTACAGAGCAGTGTAGTATATACATGTCTTCTGTGCAATCATTGCACAATACTGGACAAATATTTACACACACGATTCTGTTGTTCAGCAATATCAAAAATACAATATTAAAAGACAGGATTGTTCGCCAGGTTTATGGCCCTATGATTCATATACATATTTGATGATGTTTCATTTCATGAAAAAGTGCATTTGTAAGCCTCAATAGACTTCAGACGTGTTAATAATGCAACATATGATATTAAGAAAGGACCGTTTCTCATATTGGAGTGAAATGAATCACAGGCAGCCCCTGGTAGATACGGCATGAAAATGAGAATCATCTGAATATTGTTTTTTGTTCATAAATTAACATTTTAACTGTCATGTTTTACACTCATTACATGTAAAGTCATATAATTCAAGCTTTTCAAGATGTTCAAAATGTGTAATTTGGTCGCAGCTGAATTTGAATGTCGTAATAATTTAAGATTCAGGATTTCGGATTTTCGTGAGCTGTAAGTCATCCTGATCGATTCCTCTCTACAACCCCACAAGTAGAAACACACCACGAGCATTAACCCCGTGTGCGACTTCAGATCTATTACGCAACTCGTCACTGGATACACTTCCTTCCATTTCCAATCCAGCTTTTCAGACAGGGCTGGGCGATACGGTAAAAAATATCACAATATATCACCTTTTCACACAAAACTACACCAGCAGTGACGGACTCCCATATGAGTTACACTCCCTGTTGTCTTTCTGCTCTTCTTTAAGTAGTGACCTTAATCACAACACAGATATTCATATTCCCATCCCTAAATATCAACTGATATTAGTCAGATTCCAACACCTGGTACCATCTCTAATGAAATACATAAATCCAACATGGGAATGATGTGAGGTTCCTGGTCCCAGGAATGGGAAGCCCCCTACGCTTGTGCTTTCCGAGCACACATGATTCAACCCAATTGTGCTGGTTCAGGAGTGTCTGAAAAGGAAAATGTTAAATAGGAAAAAATGATGACTCAGGGAAAAGGC
Organism: Acestrorhynchus altus; assembly: GCA_034509495.1. Lineage (NCBI taxonomy): Eukaryota > Metazoa > Chordata > Actinopteri > Characiformes > Acestrorhynchidae > Acestrorhynchus > Acestrorhynchus altus. The sequence goes on from CM067516.1 coordinate 28,759,845, forward strand.
ACAGCTCCAGGGGACTTGGACTGGTCCTTGCACCACTCTGCCTTTGGGGAATTTCATGTCTTCTACTCATGTCCACGTGGATTTCCTCTGGGTATTCCGGTTTGTGCCCTCCTCCACAAAGCACACATGGTAGGTAAACAGGCCGTGCAAAACATGTCCCCATGGTGTTAGGGACCGGTGTGTGAGCTGTGACCCTGCGATGAACTGACACCCTGTCAATGGACATGTATTATGTCCAATGACTGCAGACATATTAGACACACTCTGCCCTGCAGTGATTCAAGTCGGATTAGAAATTCTGAACTCATCCTAACCTTACCCTAAATAATTCCGGGTACGGTAATGGGCAGATCCACTGTAACCCTAACTAGGAAAATCAGAGAGCCTGACAAGCGCCAGGATTCCCAGACCAATCACCACTCTGACCAGGAAAAAGTAGACATACCTGCCCTGGACCCAGAGATTCCTGGTAGGGCGATTCACAAACCAGGAAAGTGTGGACATGCATGCCTTGTACCCAGTCAGTCCAAGTAGGGTGGCTCCTGGAGCAAGTGCTGACCACAAAAACATCAGATAAAAAAGATGAATGGATGGATTCGTCTGGGATATACCTGCATTGGAGCCAGGGATTCCTGGTAGGATTCCTGATCTCATCCTAACCTTCACCAGGAAACAGTGTATATGCCTGCCTTGTGCCCAAAAGCTCCTGGTAGGGCAAATGCCAGATCACACCGTGGCCCTAACCAGGGCTTCCCCAGACCTATCACCACTCTGACCAGGACAAAGTAGACAAGCCTGCCCTGGAGCCAGCATGATCCAGACCAGGAAAATAAGGACATACCAGCCTCCAAGTAGGGGGTGACTCCTGGACCAAGCACTGACCACAAAATATGAATGGACGGGGTAAGTCTGGGACATGCCTGCCTTGGATCCAGTCATTCTGGGCAGAGTGATTCCCAAACCTGGCATGATCCAGACAAGGAAAATAAGGACACGCCAGCCTCGCACCAAGTGAATCCAAGTAGGGCGACTCCTGGGCCAAGTGCTGACCATAAACAAAGCAGATATGAAGATGAACGGAGGGGTTGGTGTGGGACATTCCTGCCTTGAATCCAGTGATTCCCAGAGCCGACGTGATCCAGACCAGGAAAATAAGGAGACGCCAGCCTCGCACCCATCAAATTCAAGTAGCGTGACTCCTGGACCAAGTGCTGACCACAAAGTGCAGATATGAAGATGGATGGATGGGCTGGTTTTAGAAGAACCCAAGCTCTGACTCTCCACCATAAAGTGCTTCCAGGCTGGATCCCTGGAAGCTTACAGGAGAAGGCCATCACGGGGAGCAGTGTACATCTGCAACCAAGTGCACATCTGCAGGACAAGATCTGAGAAACATCTGCTGTTTGGTGAACAGAAGAACTGGTGGATGGAGAGGCAGAGCTCGGGTCCTCCCTGCCCTCCTTCTCTAAGTGGTAAACAACTGGCCGAGAACAATGGCCAGGACCAGTCGGACCCAGTCCTCCAGGAACACCAGCATTTTAACTCACACCAAGCACCCCAACGACCCGCCTGGATGAACCTACAGCTGCAGGAGGAGAAGCTGGACTCCATGCAGCTCCTCCATACGAATCAATGAGGACTGGAGCCCTTTTTCGCTCTCAGTCCCGACCACAGCAGCAAAACCGCCGGATTTCGCGCTTATTCGGACCGACACCCGGACCAACACTACACCAAAAATATATCCACACCCTCAACACTTTTTCTAAGCGGTCCCAAACCGTGACACCCCGCTCCACTGAAACAAATCCACCTTAAAAAACACGAACCCTGTTTACCTCTTAAAGCAACTGCACTCCACAGGGCGCCGCCATCTTAACCGCCTCACAGCCCACCCTCCGCGGTTCCCTTCCGCCACCGTGCACACAAATAGACCCCAAACATCTTGTGTTGTGGGACCACGAACGCAAACCGCGCCCACAGCTCGCACGGCGACACTTCCCAAAGGCTTAAAGCGGCGTCCGTGTTTAGTTCTGAAATTTGGGAGTGACTTTTTGATTTCTGCATCTGGGGCCGGTGTTGTTTTCTACCGAAGGCGGAGGGATATAGCGAGGCGATGCGGCTCTCTCGTGACTCCGGCACAGTGCGCATGCGCGGACAGTAGTCAATAATGCATATTAAGATGTTTTTGCAACAAAAACACAGTGTAGTGCTTTGTGCATTTAATATTAATATTATTCTAGTTTTATACATATATATATAACTATAATAATATTAATATATATATTTGAAATATATATTATATGAAATGTCTTCGAGTGTGTTCTAGAGGCATGTCTCCTAGTCAGAGATCTTCCACCAAGAGGTACACTACCCAAAAGTAGCTTCTGAGAGCCTTTTATTGGGCAGTGGTGTAACAGCACGGTACTGCATGAGGTATACAGATACAGGGCAGTAGGGGGTTGATCTGGTGGTTTGGGGTCCATCCTTGTGACTTGAAGGTTGTGGGTTTGATTCCCTGAACTGGCAGGACATGTTCTGCAGAGGGAAACATCTTGTTGAATGTCCAGACTGGTTGGACCAGAACAGAAAGGCTACAGCAACTCAGACAGTCACTCTAAATCTGTGGTGGGAAGAAAAGCATCTTAGTCTCCACAGTCCTGGTCTTTTTGCAGGCATGCGGATGATGTGCCACCATGGCCTTGAATGACCCATCTTCTATGTGAGCTCCAGGCTGGATTCATGAAAGCGGTTTTTAAACACTAAACACATTTATTGCATTTTCATAATGACTATAGCTTTTCATCCTGAATTCTGCCAAATTGGCTTTCAATGGATTTAGTGGATTTGCAGCGCCACCCGGTGGTCCACTCATATTACTACAGCGCTGGATTTGCTTGTTTTGTGAGAAGCATTGATTGAACTACAGCAGCAGAACCCTTTAGATCATTATGAGACTTCTGGTTCTCTTTAATCCAGTACAGTCTGGAACATTTGGGTACAAAGCCTATTACAGGCAGTGGTGCTGACACTACTCTGATACTCCTGCTACTTATAATACAACTACTCATACTACTACTACTGCTACTGATACTACAACTACTACTGATACTACTACTACTACTACTACTACTGATACTACTACTACTACTACTACTGATACTACTACTCCTACTACTGATAATACAACTACTACTGATACTACAACTACTACTGATACTGATAATACAACTACTACTACTACTACTACTCCTACTACTGATACTACAACTACTACTGATACTACAACTACTACTGCTACTGATAATACAACTACTCATACTACTACTCCTACTACTGATACTACAACTACTACTGATACTACAACTACTACTACTGATAATACAACTACTCATACTACTACTCCTACTACTGATACTACAACTACTACTGATACTACAACTACTACTACTACTGATACTACAACTACTACTACTACTGATAATACAACTACTCATACTACTACTCCTACTACTGATACTACAACTACTACTGATACTACAACTACTATTACTACTGATACTACAACTACTACTGATAATACAACTACTACTGATAATACAACTACTCATGCTACTACTCCTACTACTGATACTACAACTAATACTGATACTACAACTACTACTGCTACTGATACTACAACTACTACTGATACTACAACTACTCCTACTACTGATACTACAACTACTACTGCTACTGATACTACAACCACTACTGCTACTGATAATACAACTACTCATACTACTGATACTACAACTACTACTGATACTACAACTACTACTACTACTGATACTACAACTACTCCTACTACTGATACTACTCCTACTACTGATACTACAACTACTACTACTACTACTGATACTACAACTACTACCGATACTACTACTACTACTGATACTACAACTACTCCTACTACTGATACTATAACTACAACTACTACTGATACTACAACTACTACTGATACTACAACAACTATTACTGATACTACAACTACTACTGATACTACAACTAATGCTACTACTACTCCTACTACTGATACTACAACTACTACTTCTACTGATACTACAACTATCACTACCAATATTCCTACTACTGACACTACAACTACTACTACTGCTACTCTTACTGATACTATTACTACAACCACTACTAGTACTGATACTACAACAACTACTCCTGATACTATTACAACAACAAAAACTGCTACTACTAATGATACTACAACTACTACTACTGCTACAATTACTACTACTCCTGATACTACTACTATTACTGATACCACTTCTACAACTACAATTACTACTACTGATACTATAACTACTGCTACTGATCCTGTGTGTAGCACAGTGGGTCTGTGAGCATCTTTACCAGTTACTACCACTATTACCACTTCTCCTACTCCTACTATTACAACTACTACTATTACTACTACTACTTCTCCTACTACTCCATTTATCAAAGTAAACTTTTACACAGAAAATCCTGATCAAACAGAAACATTTTTTTAAATGATTATTTCGTTTATTTAAAGTCATCCGGTCTGTGACCTGCCTGGATAACTACTGCAGCACACAACACCCGTCCTGCCTAAGTCTCCTGGATATGTCCAAGCTGTTGTCTGTCAAAGCATATGTCTCATCAAAGGAAGGACATACAAACTGTCGAGGGGAACACAGCCACAGGTTGTGTGGTGAGGGGTTGGGTTTATTGGCACTACTAATCTGGGAAGACAGTTATATTATAAAATATATTTATTAGAATGTAATTATGAGAGTGTTAACATGGTGAAGACATTTATAAAGTGAGAGATAATGGTATAGGGTGTATCTCGGGGGATCATTTGTTGAGGATGCGTCTTCGCCTGTGGGTTCAGGAAAGGCGTGATGTCTGAAAAGCTACACCCAAGACAAAGAGTGTCAGTCTATCACCAAACCCACAAACCCACTTCCTCAGTAAACCACCCGTTCTCCCTCGCGGGTCACTGCTTTTATACTTATCAGACTGTTTTTAACCCTTAGAACCTCAGATCCACATTTTGTGGGCAGTTATATGATGTTTTCTAGGCTTTGTATCTCGGGATCAGAGTAACCTACAGACATGTTACACATATTATAACAATCTACAGAGTTTCCTTAAGTGTGATGAATAATCAGTGAGTAATTCAGCTCGGAAAACAGTTTAAGTCCATTCGTTTCCAGCTGAATTAAATCCCAGTTTAAATACCAAAGGAGCTTCCAGTGCATGTTTACTGCTCTGTCCACGTGAACATGATCAACCTGCATACAGACTCTGACTGATCAGAGAGAGGGGGCGGGGCTGATGCTCAACCTGCATACAGACTCTGACTGATCAGAGTTGCTAATACTGGAGTGCATTATTTGATACTGTGGGTGGTGGTTCATTCTCAGCACTGCAGTCACACTGACGTGGTGGTGGTGTGTTGGTGTGTGTTGCGCTGGTACGAGTGGATCAGACGCAGCAGTGCTGCTGGAGTGGTTAAACACTGTGTCCACTCACTGTCCACTCTATTAGACACTCCTACCAAGTGTCTCCACCTTGTAGATGTAAAGTCAGAGACAGAAGCTCATCTGTTTCTGCACAGTTTGTGTTGGTTGCCCTCGAGTCCTTCATCAGTGCCCACAGGACGCTGCCCACAGGACGCTGTCGATTGGACATTTCTGGTCGGTGGACTGTTCTCGGTCCAGCAGTGACACTGAGGGGTTTAAACACTCCAGCAGCACTGCTGTGTCTGATCCACTCATACCAGCAACACACACTAACACACCACCACCATGTCAGTGTGAGTGCAGTGCTGAGAATGAACCACCACCCACATCATAGCTGCTCTAACTCCAAATTATGCTGAATTTTAGGGACAATTGTTGTCTAGCAGATGTAACCCTGCTGTGTGTGTATATTTATGGTCTTTTCTTCAGTTAATTATGAATTCCTGCCATTTGTTTGCTAATAGTCACCATGTTCAGTCTGCCAGTTTTCAAAGTCACAACTGTGACAAGGAAAGGAGAGATAAAGAAACTGGCACAGGTCTAAAGAAAACAATAGGCGTATAACAGGTTCTTTGAAAGATACTTTTGATATTTGAGGACAATGGATGTATCCGGGCTGGTGGGGCTGGACTTTTCAAACGTCTGAAACAATTACCCCTCCATTGATCCCTATCAATAATGAGGTCATATCTTTATCCCCCATCAGAGCTCCTTTACAGACCCTTCAATGGATTTCATGACGAGCAATACAGTCAGATACAGAAAGCATCGGATTGGCTTTGCATCAGATAACTGCATCCCATCCATTAATGTTTGATCCGCTTTGCTGTTCCTGAACTTGTTTATAGAGTCTAGAATCCAGAGGTTCCTCAAGCTTAGATGAACCAAATACAGATGTCAGGTTGGACCTCAACGCCAACAAGATTCAGTTTAATTATAATCCTTTAATGAGTTAAAAGCTCTGAAAGAGATGTTCTTCAGTCTGCGTTTGAAGACAGCGAGTGGCTCAGCTGTTAGGACAACAAAGAGTCTGGACGCTTGTCTTCCTGCATCTTGAGGGACGGTGGGTCAAGCCGAGCTGATGCTCGAAGGGCTCTGAGAACAGACGGGTTTTGACCATTTCCATCAAGTACAGAGGGGCTGGTGCAGTTGTGGCTTTGTAGATCAGTGTCAGGGTTCTGAATCTGATGTTCAGCTAGTGAAGGGAGTTACATGACTGAACTTGGGAACATTGAAGATGAGCCATTCTGCTGCATTCTGGACACAGTTGAAGGACCTGAGGGTGACAGGAAGGCCAGACTATATACCCTAACCCCTGATTCTGCACACAACGAATCATATGTTATATCATTTTATCTCAGCATATTACAGTTAACAGTAATCGTGTTTGTGGTAGGACGGCCTTAGTCAGAGGTCTTGGTCAGGATCTTGTTGGTCTAGCTGGTCATCCAGCCTGGTCATGGTGGTCAGTCTAGTTGTCTTGGTAAGGTTGATCATGCTTGTAGACCAGCTAAACCATAAAAACATACTCTGGTCCAGAGCTAAACTGGTCATCCAGCTTAACCAGTTTGAAATGAAGTGATTGTTCAGATTAAAGCTCAGATTTAGGATCAGTTGAACATTATATGATATCTTAATTGCGTGAGCTGGTCTCAGATCTGAAACCTCGACTCCTCCCAGGTGCTGAACTTCTAACACTAAGCAGTCTTTGGTGTTAAACCACCGAGAGAGGCGTTCCCCTCCTCCTCCTCCTTCTCCTGCTGTGCGCCGTGTCTGGGGAAACCTCCTGAATGAAACGGTCAACCAGTGTTAAGAGAGAGACAAACCACCTCTACCACCCGCCAGTGTTTGAGCTGCACTCGGAGTCTGAGCAGGTGAGTCTCTCACGTTTCAGTCCACAGATATTAGTCATTAGATCATAGCATTTCCATCAGGAATCAGTCTCAGAGCAGGGAATAGATCAAACACTAGATCTATATTTTTATGCCTGAATTATTGTGTTGCTCATCAATGTAACAAATGATTCCATAACTCTAAAGTTTTGAACGTGGTCATCCTGAATATTCAGGAATAATATTATTATTTTTTCTGGATCATTTAACAGTCAAATATTAAGTCATAAATTAAACATATGTTTTATATTGATTGAACTTTAAGGGTAATTATATTTCAAGCTTTTCTGTTGATACTGTGATTAGTAACCTATTCATGAATTATTGAATTATTATTTCTTGAAATATCACATCATGTGTATAATGAATATTAAATATATCAGTTTACCTTTTTGAATGAATGGATTTTTTGGATTTTTATAAATATAAATTTTTTGACAGGCGCTAATATATAGATTATATACACACACACACACACACACACACACACACACACACACACACACAACTCAATTTACAGATGTGGTCTGATTAAACACTGGGTTTTGGCACAAGAGCATGTAAAATGCTTCCCCCACTGCCCCATAAAAAGACTCTCAGATGCTACGTTTGGGACATTTGAGACTTTGAGAGGAGGTGCATCATTGGAGTGAGAGAAGCAGAATGATCATATTGACAAACTGCTGCCATGTAGGCCATTCTGACCAAGCCATCGTTGCCTTCAAGAAATCTAGACTGCCATGAATTAGAACTGGAACCAGGCTCTTTTTTTCCTAGTTTGAGGACGGAAGCCTTGTGGTGACTGCTTCAATCCTGCCTTTGCTGTGGAGGAACACACTGCCCCACCTGGTGGTGTGATGGTCTGGAGAAACATCTCATACAGCAGTCAGTCATTCCTAATAATGATATGAAGGACACTAACCTCAGCAACATGTGCATGGCCTTTTTCAGCAGGATAATGGTCCCACACACAGCAAGGGTTTCCCAGGAATGTCTGTGTAACTTTGCAGCACGTTCTTGTCCTGCCTGGTCGACAGATTTATCAGATTTATGGTGGCAGCTGGACATAAGCTTCAGCAACCTATGAGCATGCAGGATCTACAGGCCTGCAACATCTGTGGGTAAATGTTCTGCAGGATGTCTTATGGAACGTGTACACCTCCATGACCAACCGTATCCAGGATAGATGCCCAACAGGATACCAGAGCATCCTTGCAGTTCTACAGCTTTCCCCAATAAACTTACTCTCGATGCAGAACGTCTAGTTGTCCATCTAAATTTCTGATCTAATTCCAAGTTTCCACATTTCCAGTTATTATATTTAACAGATTTTCTCATTTCCAGGTTCTTCACCTCTGGATGAAACAATGAGCTTCAGTGCCAGTGATCTCTTAGACTTATTCACCGTGTGGCAAGATATCAATCTGACCCACTATGACGCCAATATTTCACGAGTGGAGACCCAAATATGTCCAACCTCCTTCAGTCGCTCTGCCCTCCTGAAGATTGTGTGCACTCTCTACATCTTCTTCTTTGTAGTGGGGGTTTCTACCAACGCATCAGTGCTCTGGGTCCACCTACGTTCAGGACGACGAGAGCGTCCTGACATACACTTGTACATTCTGAATCTTGCCGTGGCTGATCTGTGTGTGGTGGCTACGCTACCCGTATGGGCAAGCTCCCTTGCACGAGAGGGTCATTGGCCCTTTGGTCAAGCTGCCTGCAAGTTAACTCACCTGATCTTCAGTGTCAGCCTCTTTGCTAGTATCTTCTTCCTGGCCTGCATAAGTGTGGATCGCTACTTGTCTGTGGTGCAGACGGACGAGGCCTTGGTGCAGTGGCAGAGGTCGATGCGGCGTATAGTCTGTGCTGGAGTGTGGTGTATTGCTCTGATAGCTTCAGTGCCTGACACCTATTTCCTCCAGTCAGTTGAGTCCATGCATGGCAACATAACTTTGTGCCATCCAGTCTACCCACAGGACAACCCAGTAGAATGGATGGTGGGCGTGGAATTAAGCTTTGTAGTGTTGGGTTTTGCCGTGCCCTTTCCTATCATTGCTACTTCGTATACACGGCTTGCGAGGAATTTGGCTTCTCCAAACTGTGATCAAGGCTGCAGTGTCAGCAAGAAGGCCATTGCTACTTATATCGTGGTCTTCCTGGCCTGCTGGGTGCCTTATCACATGGTCCTCCTTATTGATGCCCTGGCCTTGCTCGGAGTGGTGTCACTTAGCTGCCAAGTAGAGAATGGGCTCTTTGTTGCTCTCAATCTCACCCAGTGCTTGTCCTTGCTCCACTTTTGTCTGAACCCACTGGTCTACAATTTTGCACAATGCAGCTACCGCTACGACTTCATGAAAGCTTTCATCTTCAGATACTCCACCCGCACAGGCCTGGCACGACTCATGGAAGGCTCTCAGCGTGCTGAGACGGAGTATACAGCTTTGGAAAACCAGTTACAGCTGTGATGGATGACCTTTGGACTTTCAGTTTGGACCCATGTTCTGCTTTAAAACAAGGGTTATTCAATATGTATTATAATTGGAAATTTCACTTTTAAATAATAATAATAATAATAATAATAATAACAATAATAATACTCAAATTGAATTCATAAACAATGCCGAATATATAAAAACTCAGTATAATAATATAATGAAATAAATGTTGCACATTGTCCCTGTTTGGTCATTGTTTTGTAGTAGTATGTACAAAACATATTGTCCCCTTGGAACCATTAGGTTTTATAAGGTTCTATCTGACCTTTTGATTAAAATTGAGAAATACAGTGTGAAAAATATAATGCATTTAATTGTCTTTTTTTACTATGTTTAAAAATTTGATCTTCATTTCTTCTTTATAAACATTTCATTGAAAATATGAGAGGAGACAGAGTAGACGAGGAGCTGAGAGCAGGGGATGAAGCAGAGTGGGGGAACAGAAAAAGGTTTTCTATAGACTATAGATATAAATATCGATTTATATCTCTCAGCCTGTCTCTCGCTCTGTTTATATCCCGATATAGATATAAATATCGATATATATCTCTCAGCCTGTCTCCCGCTCTGTTTATATCCCGATATAGATATAAATATCGATATATATCGCTCAGCCCGTATCCCGCTCTGTTTATATCCCGATAAATAAACAGAGGTAGTGAGGTTGCTTACTGGGTCCTAGAGGACTAGTAATGTGGTTACTGATGATTTGATTTCATGTACCACCACAATGACTGGATATTTCAGATGGATAATTCATTGAGCCCAAGTTGCCAAGAATTGGTTCTTTTAGATAGTCTCAGTATCAAGGAACATTAAGTGACTTAGCAACTTCAGAAATGGAACGTCCCATCCAAATGGCACCCACAATGGCCAGCATTCAGCGTTACCTCACACTTTATTCCGGTGTGAGCATTCCCAAGCCATCCCCTAAGGTAGAAGCATTTTATAATTATTATATTAATAATATAATACTGATATACCATGACTTTTAGGCATAGCAGCTACTCCATCAAAAACAGGTGCCAGGGGTTCTCTGAGTGGTTCTGCACTGCCACTATGAGTGGAGGATTGAGTGAGTGGTCCAGCCAGAGCCCAGACTTGAACCTGATTGAACATCTCAGATATCTAAAAATGTCTGTGCACCATCTCTCCCCATCCAATCTGATGGAGCTCGAGAGGTTCTGCAAAGAAGAATGGGAGAACCTTCCCAAAAACAGGTGCGAAGCTTGTAGCATCAAACTCTGAAAGACTCGAGGCTGTAATTGCTGCCAAAAGTGCTTCAAAATGTTTTGAGCAAAGGCTGTGAAAACGTGTGTTTTGTTTTTGTGTTTTATTTTTAATACATTGGAAAATATTTTAAATTGAGGGAAAGCTGAATTTCATCCATTTAGAATAAGGGTGTGACATAACAAATGGATGCTCTGTATTTGATAGGAGGAGAGTTCTACTGGGGTTGAGTAAGTGGAACTTTGTAATTAGGAATGAAAAAAAAATATGTATATAAATTTGAAAACGATCAAACACACGCTGTGCACTGTTTATTTTCAGAGGCCTGTATAATAACGGCTGCTGCTTTAATATTTAATACACCTGTAAAGGAAATGGGCAAGAACAGAAAGATTAAACAACTAACATCAAAAAGAAAAAGAACAATGAAAAGGGGCTGATGCTCAACCTGCATTTAGGATAGGAGGAAAGAACTTAGAATTTAGACTCTGGCTGATCAGAGAGAGGGGGCGGGGCTGATGCTCAACCTGCATACAGACTCTGACTGATCAGAGAGAGGGGGCGGGGCTGATGATCAACCTGCATACAGACTCTGACTGATCAGAGAGAGGGGGCGGGGCTGATGCTCAACCTGCATACAGACTCTGACTGATCAGAGAGAGGGGGCGGGGCTGATGATCAACCTGCATGCAGACTCTGACTGATCAGAGAGAGGGGGCGGGGCTGATGCTCAACCTGCATAGAGATTCTGACTGATCAGAGAGAGGGGGCGGGGCTGATGCTCAACCTGCATACAGACTTTGACTGATCAGAGAGAGGGGGTGGGGCTAATGACATCACCCATACAGGAAAATGAGGAAGGGGCTGTTTGCACTCTTTCTTTGCACACAGTGTTCACATTTCAGAATAAAAGATGAGATGGTGTAATACTTATACATACACGAATAACAAAATAATAAGATAATAAAAGTTCAGGTGGTTATTTTATATGGACTGCTGTTGAGTATTTTGAGAAACTTGATTAATATATATAGATATATTTTAACTCCAGAAGGGGGGAGAATGGGTTCTGCACCAGTTCAGGGACCTTAGTTTGTGAATTTCCTTCAGGTATTCCAGGTTTCCTCCCATATCTCCCCCAAAACCTCACCCTGTGATGTACTGGTGCTCTGTGCACGAGTTATCCATGCTCTAGATTCCAGTGGGAGCAACTGCTTCCTCCACCAGGAAGAAGCGGATAAGAATCAGAGCTGAATACAAATGTCAGACAAACTTGTGATGCGACTGAAAATGCATGAAAATACATGAAAGGTTTAGAGTTTAAAGACTTTATTATTGTAACACTGGTCATATTGGTCAACCACCTTGGTTTTTATTATTGACTTGGTCATACTAGTTGACCAGTTTGGTCATGCTGGCCATATAGTTTGGTGATACCAGTCAACCATTTTGGTCAAAGTGGTCATGCTGGTCAACCACATTTGTCTTTATTATTGACCAACGTGGCCATAATACTTTACCAGATTGGTCATGCTTTCCAACCACCTTGATCTTTCTAGTTGACCGAATTGGTCTTGATGGCCATCTAGATTGGTCATGCTGGTTGTACTGGTCAACCAGCGTGGTTATATTAAACAAAACATGTCTAAACCACTAAACATGTCTAATAATGATGGAAAATAGTTTTACATAAGAAAAAAAGTTTGCTTTTCTTCATAATGTCCTAGATGTTCCTCTTTGCCAAGAATAATAATAAATAAAATGTTTATGGCCAAAATATCATAAACCTTTAACACCACTTGATCCTATGGCCGTAAGACACATTCTCACTGCAACGTTGGACTCTTGACCATAGAGAAGTTACTTCCTCTCAATCACCTACCAAATACTCTGACAGTGATTCATTTCAAGCCTCCACTAGATGGAGCTAAATGTCCAGTTCATAGCAAGCATGTAGGTCTCATACTTGGACTGGGTATGAACTGACCACACTGCATAAACAGATTTCAGATGGAGATAATTATAGTAATAAACTATGGCAACTGTTTTCTCACACAACACTGGAATTTGTTCACCGAAAAAATATTTTATTCCAGAAATTTGATTTTTTTTAAAGACATTTTAAGAATAAAATATCTTACATTTATTTTTTAATATTTATTTATTGGTTATTTATATATAAACAAACTTTATTAATTACATAAATGTATATGTAATTATCTTGTAATACTTTATATATAGAAGATAATATTACAAGATAATCTCTTTTATAAAGGGTTTAGAATTTGTTTCATTCGAGAATTGGAATCATATTAGAATAATTGCACACATTTGTCTGCACCACCATCTATTTCATGTTATAAACTTAATGAAAGTCCTATTTTTTCCTCATTTAATCAGTAAATATAAAAAAATAATAAATCATTTTTAGTATGAAAAATGCACTCATATGTTCTTGGCAAATGGGCTCTATAAAGTACACTAAAGTACTCTATAAAGTACACTAAAGTACTCTATAAAGTACACTAAAGTACTCTATAAAGTACACTATAGTACTCTATAAAGTACCCTCATATGTAAAGCTGGTTGATAGATTGTTAGTACTGTTTTTTGCATTGTAGTCTACTTCATGTACATGTATTTTGTGTAACAGTGCTGTTGTTTTTATATTAAAATAGTAAATATGTGGAAAATATGCAGATAGGCTGTGATTGCAATTTGACAAGTCTGTTAATGATGTGTTTGTGTCTCTGTTTTACTCCTTAAACCTCATCCCAACTATCAGCCGTCATGGGCACCTCTAAGCACCTGCCTAGCAGTATATAATTCTACAAGTATAATGCATTAAAAAAACAGTAGAAAGCAACAATAAAATAGTGAATTGTTGTAACGTAATCGAGAAATGGCAACTTACAGAATGTGGAAAAGTCAAAGACCAGGAGCACCTGGCAAAAATCAAAACCCCCTTTTGATACAAATGATCTTCAGTAAGATTTAGCAGACTATGGAGCGGTGGTGCACTGTTCTACTGAGCAGCGACGCCTGCACAAATATGAACATTGAGTTTATTAGAACTTTGAGCCATTAGAGCCCATGATGACAACAGGTCTTTTAATTGATGTGGACATTTCCTTGCAGTACTTTGACATTCGCTTTAACTCTTGAAGCCCTTAAGTCACATAAACTGACATCCGGGATGAACATGTGACTTCGTGTTGGACAATGTAATTGCAAGTGTTACTAGCGCTTGAGACAAAAGCAGCCAGTGCATTTTTGTTTCTTAAGGTCTGTTCCAACACGTTCCATCAGGATTTTAAAATATATAACAGAATAAATCATGTGACCTCTTTACCACAAAAAGAAAAACACCAATTTCATATTCAAAACTGGGTCCAGTATCCTAAACCCCCAATGACTGAAGCAATGACCTAAGTCATAACCTTGACCTAAGCACCTTTGGCCCAACCTTCAGCCTGTTCCAGCTCCATGTTTAAGCTCAACCTCCTTCACAGATCACTAACATTCCTCGAATATTGGCGACCCCATTGTGTAAGACGTTCTACTGGTGCCACCACATCCCAGGTCTGCGTGCAAAAATGTGGCCTGCCATCTTCAAAGCCAGCCTCAAGAACCAACTGGAAGGGAGTGCTGTGGAATTCCATTCCTCTAATCAGTTATTTTCACCGGTCAATTATTCCCAGATTTAGATATCCGATTCATTGTTTTTCAAACAGGGGACCCAGACGTAGCTTCATTTCCTAGAAGGTCATGGCCTGTTTCTTGTGTAGCTCGTCAATTTGTGCTGGACTGGGACTAATAAACAAGTGGTTGGTATTGGAGGCAGGGCTGCAGCCATTGCCGTAAATCACTCTTATTTACTGGGTGCTGTGCACACCTTTGTTTCTGAAGGGCGATGTTGACGTGTTTGGGGAGTGTGATAACGGGTATTTCTCACCATGGCCTTCCTGTTATTGAGCTCTGCCTCTTTGTTTGGCTGCTCTTCAGTTCTCTGGGGAACGTACGGGAGCAAGCATGCCTGAGAGATTTCAGCAGCAGCACATGGTGGATCAGCATTGTCACAGCCTCGCCTCCATTCACACCCTGCCTCCCTCTCTTTCTCCATCCCATCACGTTCAAAACCAGAGAGGATAAAATAGACTATGAGATAATCCAGCCTTATTAATTTATTTCTGATGAATTATTGTTAAAACACTGATGCAGCTCTACTAAAGCATGAGTAGACTGATAAATCACTGTGATCAGTTATTGATCTCAGTGATACTGAACTCTACTAAAGTATGAGTAGACTGATAAATCACTGTGCTGATCAGTTATTGACCTCAGTGTTACTGAACTCTACTAAAGTATGAGTAGACAAGGTGACCATTTCTATGTCTCATTCTTTGGGCCTTGGGTCTTCTTAGTTGTCAAGACCCTCTAAGGTTCTTAATTGCATCAATGAAAAAGCCTCATGTTAAAGAGAGATATTTTTATTATTATTATTATTATTATTATTATTATTATTATTATTATTATTATTATTATTATTATTGATGATTGCTACGCTTTGTGTAAATGTGCAGTGTGATCATTTGTTTATGCTAAAAGAAAATACACATATTGAGGGAAGATATAAACACATTCACAAACACTGGACAACAGGAGGTAAACACAATCAGCCAGTACAGGCCCCAGTATGCCCAGAACAGCCAGTGCATAAAGAGCAAAGTTGAATGAAACAGCATTATTTTCAATATTTGCAGCCAAAAAGAAGCATTTAAAGCATAATTTAGTCCCGGAACGCCACGTCGGAGCAGGAGCAAAGCCCTCAGTGACCCACCGTGTGACGTCTTCCTGAGTAATTATTGCGGGGCTGGTAAATAAGCCTGCTGTGTGAAGCACTCAGTGTTTTTCCCATGTCAGTGAAGCTTGTTTATGTTTAGGTGTTTAGATTTACATTCTGGGAAGGAAAGCCCAATAATCTGTGGCTCCGGAAGGTGTGCGTCGCTTTCGGCCTTGCCTGTCCTGTGACGTGTGTCACTTGACAAATTCCAGGAGTTTTGGGCCTCTGATGCAGACACAACAACAACAGGAAGTAAGGCCATTTTCACAGGTGTCAGGAAGCACGGGAAATAAACAAGTGGACTGCTGGAAAACAGCCTCATACAGAGGGCTCGGAGAGGTGAGGGTATTTATAACCTCCGGGGGCTATTTTTGGAGCTTTCCCGATGGCGGTGCTTCTGCGGTGATGTTTAAATGGTGAGAAAGAAGGAAGGAGCAAAGTGTTTTGGTGTATTTTAGGCTGAAATTCAGTGAAGCTGATTCAGCCACTGAGAAAACCTTCCGTTTCATTGAATTAAAATGTAGAAATCTCGGTTTTAAAGAGCAGGAAAAGGGTAAGAGGTTAGTGTCAGCTTTAGGTTTAGGTGCAGATGTTGTGTCAAAGTAAGGGGTCAAAGTTGTTTATAGTTTAAGTTTTGGGTTAAGGTAAGGCAGGTGTTAGACTTGGGTTAATGTGAGGGTTAGGTTTGGGTTTGGTTTAGGTTTTGGGATGAGGTTTAGGCTCCGGTTTGAATGAGTAATAAGATTTCAGAGCTTGGATTTGGCTTAGATTACGTTTTAATCTATATCAAGGTTATGGTTTGGGTTTGGTTTAGGTGGAGGTTAGGGATCGAGGGAGTTTAAATTGGGCTTGGAGTGTTAGGATTAGAGTTTAAATTAGAGTTAGACTGATGTTTAGATACAGGTCGAGGTGAGGGTACGTGTTAGGTTTAGATTTTGGGCTACGTGTTGGGTATAGAAATGAATGTTTAGACCAAAGTGGGCCAGATGTGGCCCAAGCATGTTTGATCTCTGGGACTATGTTTAGTTAGAGGTCAAGACTGGGTCAACTTTGACCCTAAAGTTCCCATATAGCAGTTCATATTTGGCCCAAATGTGGCCCACATCTGATCCAGATCCAAGATGTAATATTGGTTCATGGTGTTGGGTTGAGGTTCTGGCTACCTTTTAGAACATATAATTATATTACACAGAATAAAGATTAAGCTTTAATCTACTGATGTACAAATGTTTATCTGCAACTGTTGTAATATCGAGCTTTGTCACTTTCATTTGTCATTTTCAATTTCAGTGACATTTTCATAAAGAACCAACAAACACTGAGCAAGAAGACAAAGCAAGAGTGTCTTTTTCACATGTTCAGTTGAATTTAATTATAAAGTTCCTCCATAAAGATGATATGACATTTACATCCATCGCATGTGTCAAAAAAAACTGGCAACAAATTGTGTTTAAATGAATCAGTTCATTCATCTGTTTATTTTCAACCCTTCGTCTTCAAACTGTCTTCCTTGCGATGAACAGCAGGGCTTTCCTACATGATTCATATTTAATCTGCTCTGCAGGTAGTGCAGGTGTCACGCAGCTCCAGGGGTCTGGACCTGTGGGTTCGATCTCCACTCAGGTCAGTGTCTGTGAGGAGTTTGGTGTTCCCCCCCAGAGTGTGTGAGTCTCTTCAGGTACTCCGTTTTCCTCCATGTCTCCCAAAAATGGTACATGGTAGGTGAATGACCTATTGTGAATTAATCCCTAGGGATGGGTGAATGAAAGAATGCCTGTGTTTGGTACCCTGCGATGGACTGGTGCCCGATCTGGTGCCCAATGACTCCAGGTTGGCTTCAGACCATTTCTGAAATGCCCGTCTCTGGACCCACCTCCACCCTGACCAGGAGCAGATGGATTTAAGCTTTTCTTCCAAAATGACAAATTCACAGGAGAGCGAAGCTTCTTAACTTTTAAAGGAAGTCTATGTAAAGGAAATGATTCTAAGTCATTTGGAGCATTTCTATTGGTCCATTCATCATCAAATTCCGATAGAATATAAAGCACAACGGCAAAAATGGAGATACAGGGTTGTGTGACAGTGACGACATACAGAAAAGCCCCCAATAAGATGCTTTGGTCTCTTTTGACATCAAGGTTTTCACCACACCAGCAAAATAAGTGAATAAAATATGCAGGTTTGTTGTTAATATTGAGAAAAGCTCTATGTCCCTAAACCGTTGCTGCACAATTCATGACTGGACACTCTCGAAATATTGTACAAAAACTCCTGTTTTAAACATATTAAAATATATCCCTTTTGTATTTAATTTACTATGCTACATGTAGACTGAGCAGGCCAAGAGCGAGCGGGTTACGGTCAGCGAGGTGCGAGTTTTGGAGAGAGAGGTCGCTCCGTGTGTCCATCCCCAGTGCTGTTGTTGCTATCGCCGTCTCCCGATGTCAACTCATTACCTGTGGAGGAAAAGCAACACAACCTTTAACACACACTCTACTCCATTTATACTCCATTGCTGACACAAAAGTGCAAATGCACAAACAGCTTGTCTAGTCCCTATTGAGAATCACTGCCAATAGAATAGAAACCAAGTGAAGTACTAAGATGGGGAGCATTTAATGATGGTGCTCTATTTGGGATGAGATGGAGGGTTGGGGATGAGGTGGGTGGTGATCACCCAACACCCTGACTTCGCTAACCCTCTTGTTGCTGTGAGTACAATCAAATCCTCACAGCGATCTTCCAAAGTCTAGTAGAAAGCCGTCCCTTACACCAACAAAAGCAAGAGAACTTTTTAATGCATCCGATTTTGGAAGAAGTAATGAATGAGCAGGTGTCCAAATACTTTTGACCTTATATGTTACACTGAGCTTTGAGTCTATGGAGTCTTCCAAACCTCCGACAATAACAGAGAAAATCCCTACGACTACAGAAATGTTGTCTATTGGTCGTGTGGTCATTTCTATTTTTTTAAAGAACTGGACAAGAACATGATCTTATAAGGGTTTCCTTTCAGGGTGGACGAGAGTGGGTGTCGTAATGTTTACCCACACACGGGTCAAAGACGCAGGTGTTTAACTCTTTAATCCCACAGCAGTGACGAAGAAGGCTCACCCTCGTGTGTCCTCTTGTTGGCCAGTTTTGCGAGGAATTTGAAGCTGAGGCAGGCTCCGGTCTCTCTGTCACACAGCCCCCCACCTTTACAGCTGCAGGCTTTCCGACACTCGATGCCGTACGTCCCGTACGTGCAGTCTGAGAAAGAAAAGACGTTCATCTCTGTCATCACATCCCTTCTTCATCTAACACCTGAACAGGACTGTACGAATGGAACCACCCACAGCTTCATTCTCTGCATTTTTATTATGGAGCATTTCTATTGGTCCAGACATCCTAACATTTTGACACTGAATATAAAACAACCGACAGAAAATGAATTACCGGACGTCGTGTCCTTTATAATATACCACTACATCGAAAGATAAAGAGAGAATATTGTGGAAAAGAGTATATTTAATAAGAATTAAAATTTTTAATTTTGATGTTGATACAGAATTTGTTCATGAATTTATTCAAATAGAAACTAAATAGTCTAATAATTTCTGATTTTCATGAGCTATAAGCTCATATACATATATGTGTGTGTGTGTGTGTGTGTGTGTGTGTATGTGTGTGTGTGTGTGTGTGTATATATATATATATATATATATAATATATACACACAGAGTGAGAGTGAGAGTGAGAGAGAGAGAGAGGGAAACTTATTTGTTTATAATTTAATTTTAAAAAGTAAACTGTCATACATTTTATATTCATTATATTATAATGCAGAGAGTAAGTAATTAGTAATTTCACTCTAAATTAAATATTCTAATAATTTGAGATGAGCTTTGTGATTTGTATGAGCTATAAGCCATAATGTCCACAAAACCACAAAGGAAAAAATAATATATATATATATATATATATATATATATATATATATATATATATATATATATATATATATATATATATATTCTTCCTAAACCTTTGACCGGAGGTGTATATATACTTAGTAGTGTGTGTGTGTGTGTGTGTGTGTGTGTGTGTGTGTGTGTGTGTGTGTGTGTGTGTGTGTGTATGTGTAATGTTGAGACAGACTCTAAATTTGACTCTAAATTCAACATTCTTGTCATTTGATTGCCAAACAGTTGAGCTTCTAAGTCATGAAATGCTCTGAAATGATCAACTTATATCAACACCAAAGAGGGGAGTTATGTCTTTACCACGTTTAGTTTTGAACTCCATTTACCGCTGTGTCTCCTCGCATACCCTGTTATCACACTTTTTTATTATCTGAATCTGGTTGTTCTCCTCTGGGACACAACTAAACCCTTGAGGTTACACTTGCATACCACGTATTGTCTCATACAGCTCAAACTCAATATCTACTCAAACTCAAACTCTTCTCTTTTCCCTGACGCTCACTGTAGGAATGGAACTGAAGTACACTGAAAGGGACGTTTTGGGAATTTCTGCTGTAGAAGACAATGAAACGTAATTGGTCTCAGATCCAATGCTGCAGCTCTTTCACAGCTCTGGATCGTTATTAGTTTTATCGCTTGAAGGATGGTTTAGGTTGCCGTGATGTAACAGTAGTGTTTACAGCGATGGTATCGCGCTTAGAGTCTCACTGCAGGCTGGGAACGCTGTCCGACAAAAGCTACATGTATTTAGATATTCTGGGAAACCACTAAACTCATTTGTTCAAACCTGCTTTATTCCGGACGTGCTGCTCTGCATTAAAACAGTTCAAAAGTGCAATAATAATGTGCAATACTGCCTCCTACAGGACTCTTTTTGCATGAACTATTTATATGTATTGTAATATAGTCTCTATATTATATATATAACTTTCTTCTCTGTCTGTACTGCACTGATGCAGATGAATAAAGTTCTATCCTGTCCTCCTATCCGATCGGTTCTGGATGAACTCGCTCTTTTGGTTCCCCAAAAGTATCTTTGCATTAAGAACCTCGAGGAGAGAGAGTGTTCTGTGTGGATGTCATTAATCATCTAATCTAACATGTTTGTGTTCAGAAGCTTCCAGTAAGTGATGTTTTACAGGACACTACCGTAAT
Source organism: Acestrorhynchus altus (assembly GCA_034509495.1). NCBI lineage: Eukaryota > Metazoa > Chordata > Actinopteri > Characiformes > Acestrorhynchidae > Acestrorhynchus > Acestrorhynchus altus. The sequence continues at coordinate 28,780,971 of CM067516.1, forward strand.
TCAGACACAGGACAATAATTGCAATTACCATGGGTGGAGTGTGTGTGTGTGTGTGTGTGTGTGTGTGTGTGTGTGTGTGTGTGTGTGTGTGTGTGTGACCCTAAGGCAATCTTTGTACCCTGGTGGTACAGCTTTCATCTTTTTTCCACTTAAAGAAATCAATTAGGTGTCAAGTTTCATGTTCCTTAAAGATCATTAAGAGGTTTTCTCTGCACCTAAATGTGGTAGTCATTTTTGACCCTAAAGATCTACACAAGGTGAAACATCACCCTTAATCTTTCGTCTAGGCCACTTTCACCACTTACAGCTCAAATGGGCCCAACGTCTATTGCTATCTAGAATTTCATTGTACTGAGAAAGAGAATCCATCCATCCATCCATCCATCCATTTTCTGAACCGCCTATTCCTGACGAGGGTCACGGGGAACACGGTGCCCAGCCAGCAACTATGGCACTACAGCAGGAAGCAAATCCTCAGACAGGACTACCCATCGTAGGACACACTCACACACTAAGGGGCACTTAGGAGTCACCAGTTCACCCACCGCACACGCCTGGACTGGGAAACCGGAGTACCCGGAGGAAACCCACACGGAACAACACGGAGAACATGCAAACTCCACACAGAAATTTCCCAGGTCGCCCCACACGGGGATCAAACCCAGGTCCTTCTTGCTGTGGTTCTCATTAAGAGAACTAGTTATAACTGGAACACATATCAGTGCCGACATGTAAACACTCAACAGAGTTATGATGGAAGCTACTGTTTTACACAGACGCATTTCTTTACGGGTTAAGGCCCCGTGACGAGATCAGTACTTGGCATGAATCTGCACTGCTTTTCTTAGCGTGTAGAACTTGAGGCCTTGATACCAAAGAGCACCTGGAGCCACCAGGAAGAGGAGATCAGAGTGAGGAGAACGTAGAAGCGTATCCGACTGACGAAACGTGTCACATTTACAGAGGTACACTCTTAACAATACACGTCCTTCAGAGCAGAACCACTTAAGAACCTTTAAGATATTTAAAGAAGGCGATGTGAAGGTTCTCCACGCGTCTTTTAACAGTGGTTCTTCAGCAGCATGGCTAGAACCCTTTATAGGAGCTATAGAATGATTTGTGGTAACTTTGTGACCAGATTCTTCACCTTGTTTTAAAAATGCTGTTGTGTTATTATTAATTATTATTTTTAATCTTAATAATATAGGGTTTTATTGGACTATAAGAGGATATTCTGTGGTTCTAGAACAAAGCTTTTCTGCTTTTCTGATTGGATGTTCTGCATTAGAGGGTATGATATGATATGGTATGTGTATCTGAGATGTAATGCATATCTGTAATAATCTATATGCAGGTGTATATGGTCAGTCTCACCCCTGCACACTCCGTACTCCTCCCCGTACTCGTCCTCGTCCTTGTAGAAGTGGCAGTAGAGTCCCGGGCCGCACTTCACCCCGTGCATGCCGGACACGGTGCGGTAACACGCCTCCCCGCGCCGCGCCGCGCACACCCTGCAGCAGCCGCAGTCGTCCAGCACCGTGAACGCGCAGCGCGCCCCCGCGCCCCCGCACAGCTCCACGCGGCAGCGCTCCGGGCAGCTCGCGGCGTATCGGCCGCTCGAGCTCCAGCACAGAGTCCGCGGCGCGAGCGCGAGCAGAGCGGCGGAGAGGAGGAGGAGCACGTGCAGCATCGCGGAGCATCAGCGCGCAGAGTGACGGAGCGGCTTTAAGAGAGACGTGCTTTACACATACCGCGTCAGTTTCAATCACACACACACACACACACACACACACACACACACACACACACACACACACACACACACACACAAATACTCATACACACTGACACATACACTTTCTCTCTCTCACACACACATACACACACACACACACACACACACACACACACACAAGGCCTTATACACACTCACACATACACTCTCTCTCTCACACACACACACACACACACACACACACAAATACTCATACACACTCACACATACTCTCTCTCTCACACACACACACACACACACACATACACACACTTCTATCACAAACACACTCACACACACACACAAACCTCTCACACTCTCTCTCTCTCTCTGGCCACACACACACACACACACACAACACAAATACTCATATACACTCACACACTCTCTCTCACTCTTCTCACACACATATACTTCACACACATACACATTACTTTATCACAACACTATACACACACACACAAACCTCACACACAAACACACACACAAACACACACACACACACACACACACACACACACACACACACACACCACTACCACCCATATCCCCCTTACTACCACCCATAACCTTAGACATACCTACTACTTCCACTCCATACACCATATCCCCACTACTACTTGACCCATACTTCCCACACACACACACACACACACACCCCACCCTAAACCTCATGTAATATCTAAAAGTAAAGCTGCAGTGAATCAGTTACAGTTTTACTACATTACTGGCATTGTTGTCTTTATTATCTGCAACATTATTACTGATCCTGCCCTGCGCTTCAGCCCTGCGCATGCGCTCTCGGCTACTTCCATGTCCGTGAGTCAGAACTGAACCGATTTGTTCATTCTGTTCATTTGAACGAATCGAATCGATAACTGCGCCATTCACGTGTCAGAATTCATTTAGACCATAAAAGCACTTTATGCAGCACTTATTGCTGACAAAAATGTGCAAATGCACACACAGCTTGTCTAGTCCCTGAAACGAAGTACTGCCAATAGAATAGGATGCCGTTAAACTGAGCAGATAAACATCCTGTTGGCTCCAGGACTAATGCCCCGCGTGGGGTAGATGGGTATAAAGCCTCTCAGCACTGAGCTGAAGAGCAGTGGAGCTGTGTTCATCCAGTACTTCTGGGATGAGCTGAAGAAAGGAGATGTTGGGTGCAAGACTTAAATCAAATGTCCTGACCTCACCAACACTCATCAGTTTATCAACTCATCCCCTCAGTTTACTAACTCATTCTCTCAGTTTAATAACTCATTCTCCTCAGTTTAAATAACCTATTCCCTCAGTTTAACTCATTCTCTCAGTTTAAGAACTCATTCCCAGTTTAATAACTCATCCCCAGTTTAATAACTCATCCCCGCCTAATAACTCATTCCCTCAGTTTAATAACTCATTCTCAGTTTATAACTCATCTCTCAGTTTAAACAACTCCATTCCTCAGTTTAGCTATAACTCATTCCCCAGTTTCTAATAACTCATCTCCCCGGTTTAATAACTCATTCTCTCTCAGTTTAATAACTCATTCCCTCAGTTTAATAACTTCATTCCTCTAGTTTAATATCTCTACTTCCCGGTTTAATAACTCATTCCCTCAGTTTAACAACTCATTCCCTCAGTTTAATAACTCATTCCCTCAGTTTAATAACTCATCTCCCCAGTTTAATAACTCATTCCTCAGTTTAATAACTCATTCTCAGTTTAATAACTCATTCTCTCAGTTTAATAACTCATTCCCTGTTTAATAACTCATCCCCCCGGTTTAATAACTCATTCTCTCAGTTTAATAACTCATACTCTCAGTTTATCAACTCATTCCTCTCAGTTTAATAATTCATTCTTTCTTTCTTTTTATAAGCTCTTTGAAAACCAAGGAGAGGATTTGTGCTGTGTATATAAGTGAGTATAGACTCTACAGTACTGTGTATATAAATGGGTATAGACTCTACAGTACTGTGTATATAAGTGGGTATAGATTCTGCAGTGCTGTGTAAATAAATGGGTATAGACTCTACAGTACTGTGTATATAAGTGAGTATAGATTCTGCAGTGCTGTGTAAATAAATGGGTATAGACTCTACAGCACTGTGTATATATGAGTACAGATTCTATATGCTGTGTATATAAGGGTATAGATTCTGCAGTGCTGTAACAAGTGGGAGATAGACTCACAGTAATTGTGTATATGAGTATAGACTCTACAGTGCTGTGTATATAAGTGGTATAGACTCTGCAGCTGTGTATATAAGTGGGTATAGACTTGTAAAAGTACATAAGTGGGTATAGACTCTACAGTGCTGTGTATATAAGTGGGTATCCACTCTACAGTACTGTGTATATAAATGGGTATAGACTCTGCAGTGCCAGGTATATAAGGGTATAGATTCTACAGTGCTGTTTATATAAGTGGGTATAGATTCTACAGTGCTGTGTATATAAGTGGGTATAGACTCTACAGTGTTGTGTATATAAGTGGGTATAGACTCTGCAGTGCTGTGTATATAAGTGGGTATAGATTCTACAGTGCTGTGTATATAAGTGGGTATAGATTCTACAGTGCTGTGTATATAAGTGGGTATAGACTCTACAGTGCTGTTTATATAAATGGGTATAGACTCTACAGTGCTGTATATAAGTGGTGTGATTCATGTACTGTTTATATAAATGGGTATAGACTCTACAGTGCTGTGTATATAAGTGGGTATAGATCTTACAGTGCTGTGTATATAAGTGGGTATAGACTCTACAGTACTGTTTATATAAATGGGTATAGACTCTACAGTGCTGTGTATATAAGTGGGTATAGACTCTGCAGTGCTGTGTATATAAATGGGTATAGACTCTACAGTGCTGTGTATATAAGTGGGTAGAGACGCCCTGTGGACCTGTTTGGACCGGTTTGTAGAAAAGAGTCGGTTGAAAGGAACCGAGTCATTGGCGGAGTCGGTTCGCGCTGTCATGGAGCCGCTCTGAACGGCAGTCGGATCTTGAGGCAGATTATGGGGCAGAACTGAGGCTGACAGGCCTGAGCTGCCTCTGCGGAGAGGTTCTGATGAGTGGAGTCCAGTGCTTGGAGCTCGGAGCGTCAGCCGGGTCAGTCTGTCAAATGGTCAGTCTGCGGTCAGAGCGTTCGGCGTGATGGGCTAAGCTGGCAGCTGCTGGAGTGGACTGTGTGTGTGAAAGAGGACCGAGGTGAGACCAGCTCCCCCTGTCTGTGGGGGCTGTTAGGGCTGTGTGGTCAGTAGGGGTTTGTAGGGGCTGTAGGGGCTGTAGGGGGCTGTAAGGGCTGTAGGGGTCTGTGGAGTCTGTAGTGGTCTGTTGGGGATTTAGGGTGTGTAGGGGCTGTGGAGGGTTTTAGGTGTCTATAGGGACTGTAGGGTGTAAAGGGTAGGGGGCTGTATGGTCTGTAGGGGTATGTATGGGCTGTAGGGCCTGGGGGGCTGTAGGGGTGTGTAGGGGTAAGGTATGGCTGTGGGGGCTGTAGGGATATGTAGGGTCTGTGGGGCTGTAGGGGTAAGGAAGGGCTGAAAAGGTAGGGTCTGGTTGGGTCAGGTGTAGGGTATGTAGGTCTGTATGGGCTGTGGGGGCTATGGCGGCTGTGGGGGGCTTTAGGGGGACACTCTGAGCTGAGTTGGTTATTGTGTAAACTTAAGGTGCTGCACTTGCTTACTCACTGAGCTGCTCCAGTCTGCAGTCAGTCTGCCCCAGTTCCTCTCCCCAGTCTGGACTGGGACTGGTCTGTAACTGCACTGGGTTTCTCCCGGGTCTTAGGTGACTGGTGCTGGGTCAGTGGGGGAGAGGAGCAGACCATGCTGCTGTGTCTGTTTAGTTATTGATGTGTTATTGTTTATAGGTCAGACACACTTTATACCTGTGCTGGTCATACTAAGGATATATACTCCCTATATTATATACTCTATAGTATATACTCTATATTATAGAGTATATATATATATATATATATGTTATTTATATACTTCTATTATTATATTATCTATAAGGATTCTTTATATATTGTTTTATTATGTTAATTTTTATAGTCTTCTGATTGTACTGTAATGATGCTGGAATATGATCTATCTATCTATCTATCTATCTATCTATCTATCTATCTATCTATCTATCTATCTATCTGTCTGTCTGTCTGTCTGTCAGATAGACAATGGGTCAGTCAACAATGATGATTAACCAGTATATGGTACGCTTACCTACCATGCTACCTGAGCAGTGGTGTGTCTTTACACTGGTACTGTATTATTATTTTTAGGACTAAAATAGACAGAAATTCTGTTGAAATTGGATCATCCAGAGTGTTTTGAGCTGAACATTCAATAATTTTGATGAGTGTTTGTAATGATTAGACTGAAAATGATTTAATGCTTGAAATGGACCAAATAAAAACAACCTGAATGACCTTTATTTTTTGTGTTATTTATGTACCAGTATTATCCCTGTCAGGACTTTTATTCTGAAATCTGAACTCTGAGTAAAGAAAGAGGGAAACAGCTCCTCCCTTCTCATTTTCCTCTTGTATTGGAAGAGTCTTGTTTGACTTTACCCAGTGCGGTGCAGACTGGGCACCACCTGCCTCGTTATGGGTATTTTTTTGTCCGGCATTCATTGGCACCACCGGCGTGTCATGTGACATTTGGCATTATAATCTCGTGAGAGTGGGCTGACTGCAGGTTTCAGACGCAGCAGGGTGCAGTTGCTTCTCCATGAGCTGCATGAGCTTAGAGACGGCTTGATGATGAGCTTAATCCTCATTGGCTAGAAGTTCTGTAGAAATGTACGACGTTTTCATTGTTTTCAATGTAAATCTCTGCTCTTTGGTTTTTGCTGGTTTTATTTATTATAATGTTTATTTTTTTCTGTAACTTTATAAACACTGTTTAAACAGACTAAATAAATATTATTTTCATTATTATTATTATAACAGGAAATATTGAAACAGTGTGATTAGCCCCGCCCCCTAACTCTGATCAGAATCTGTATGCAGGTTGAGCATCAGCCCCACCCCCTCTCTCTGATCAGTCAGAGTCTGTATGCAGGTTGAGCATCAGTTCCGCTTCTCTCTGATCAGTCAGGAGTCTGTATGCAGGCTGAGCATCGCCCCGGCCTCTCTGGATCAAAGGTCAGGAGTCTGGCGCAGGTTGAGCATCAGCCTCATTTCTGATCAGTCAGAGTCTGTATGCAGGTTGAGCATCAGCCCCGCCCCCTCTCTCTGATCAGTCAGAGTCTGTATGCAGGTTGAGGGTCAGCCCCGCCCCTCTGGATCAGTCAGGAGTCTGGTATGCAGGTTGAGCATCACCATTTCCTCTCTCTGATGCAGGTTGAGCATCAGCCCCGCCCCCTCTCTCTGATCAGTCAGAGTCTGTATGCAGGTTGACCATCAGCCCCGCCCCCTCTCTCTGATCAGTCAGAGTCTGTGTGCAGGTTGAGCACAGTGACATGGTGGATTGCGCTGTTGCCTCACAGCATGAAGGACCTGGGTTCGATCCCTGGGTTCGATCCCTGGGTTCGACCTGGGAAATTTCGGTGTGGAGTTTGCATGTTCTCCCCGCGTTCGCATGGGTACTCCAATTTCCCGGATGTGTACTCTCTGTAGGTCTGTAGGTTACTCTGTTAGGAATCTTAGATCACCACCATGTAACTGCCCACAAAGTGCAGATCACAGGTTCTAACAACTGTGGAGTTAATATGGAAAATCATCTGTGCCACATAAACGTAAGTCAGTGCAGTGACGGTGCAGTTGGCATTAAAGTTGTACTCGGCCGAAATATACCCTGGACCTTCACAGTGTACTGTGGGTGATACCAGGGGTTCTGCACCTCGAGACCCACCTGCTTATAACCTGTTTATAACTATATAAGTATACACGTACTAGTGCATCTTGGAAAAATAGAATATTGTGAAAAATGCATGTCCATAAATATATTTAAACTCATATTTTATATAGAAATGATTATTATTTAATTCAGTTCTTTTCTACTAAAAATGTGTAATGGTTATTATGTCATATACAAATTTTATAGTATTAATTATTTTTAATCTCATTTTTATTCTAATTTTTAGAGATGCACTAGTATAAGGGGACGAGATGGACGTACATGGACCTTAAGTACTGTTAATATGGTTGTGTAATATTGTAAGTATGGCAGAAGTGATGTGCAGTATGGTACAGAGAGTATTGTCGGTGTATTAAAGTGAAATGTGCGTTATTTCAAGAGCAGCAATAAAATATGGAGTGTGTCCTAATAGTGAGTATAGTTATAATGTGTGTGTGGTGTGTGTTCAGTCAGAGTGATGGTAAGGGGCAGTGTGTTGCAGTCGTGATGGTCTGTGGGTAGAAACTGTTGGTGAGGCTGGTTGTGCTGGACGTCATGCTCCTGTGAATGTAAGGAGACTGTGTTGAGGTCGTCCTTGATGGCGTTGAGTGGCCTCTTAGTGACCGAGGTGTGGTCGATGTCCTGCAGTAAGGGGAAGGTGGCTCCTGAGATGGGCCGCCATGTCTTCATTCAAGCATCTGTCCCAAATGTTCTTCATCAACACGTGTGGGAAAGAAGCATTACTAACATCAGTGTGATGATGTTTAATTTGCCTTACGTTATTCCTGCTTATATGTTTGTAGTTTGAACCCGATTCCTGTATTCCTGTCCCAGTTAAAGTGACGTTATCCACTGGTTTGAGTTGACCAAAAGACCTGATGGAGATGTATGGAGGAAGGTGCTCTGGCCACCAAGGAAAATGCTATGTTTGGCACAAAACCGATCACCCCAAGAACATCATCCCACAGTGAAACATGGTGGTGGAAGCATCATACTGTGGGGATGTTTCTCAGCAGCAGGGACTGGAAACTGGTCCGAGTTGAGAGGGAAGATGGTTGGTGCTAAATACGGGGATATTCTTGAGCAGAACGTTTGGGTCTGTCAGTGATTTGAGCCTGGAATGGAGATCCCAAAGCACACTGCTAAAACAGTGGTTTCAGGAGGTATGTGTAAAAGTCCAGACCTTAATCCAATAGAGAATCTGTGGTCAGACCTGAAGATCACCAGTCTAACTTGAAGGTGCTGGATCAGTTTTGCCTTGAGGAACGGGCAAAAATCCCAGTGGTTGGATATGGCTGCTCACAGAGACGTTAGGGGGTGAATAGTTCTGTTATGTTGTCCTGTTTGTTGTTTTTCCAGGGGTGGGGGGTACTTTCGAGAGGCACTGTGTGTAGGTTACTCTGATCCGTCCACAAAGTGCGTATCTCAGATGTCCCTGTTCTCGGGTATCTCTGTATACAGGTTACCAGAGTAAATGTTTATTTACAAACAGCTTGTAAACAAAAGCCATAGATTTTCCCATCATTCTTATTGTCCTCGTTTTAATATCGTACCTGTTTCTTTCCTTCAATGCAGATTTGTTGCCGTGGCCTCCGTCTCGTATTTTTAAACTGTGGTCTAAAATTACTTGTTGCTTAATATTATATATAGTAACAGTCCTACACTCGCGCTGGAAGCCTATATGACATTTCGGCCTGCAGTGAGGTCAGTGCTCTGCTTCAAAACGATCGAATAAAAAATCAGATCGTGGATTTTTTTTTGTCTCATAGTTAAACATGATATTATTGGAGCAGTGATTCCCAAACCCAGCCCTGCCCTGGACATTTTACAGAATTCCCTGCTTGAACACGCCCCCTGACGGCTCCGGGGCTTGGTAATGCGCTGATTAGTTGAGTCAGGTGTGTTCGGAGCAGGTAATCCACTAAAAATGCAGGGCAGGGGGACGCCAGGACCAGGTTTAGGACGTGTTTTTAATGAAGTGGCTTAAATGTATCAAAAATGCATTAAAATACACACCGATTAATTAAATATATACTGTTCTTTTCTTCATGTCTTAATCCGTGTGGGTCATTGAAGCCGGTGGGGATCTAAGTCAGTCTGGACTCGTCCCCGAGTTAAAGCGCTGAGATGCTTGGTGTTATATTTTTATACATTGGGAAACCGTATAGCAGCAGTGGCGTAATAAATTCCTGGTGCAGTGATAAGTTGTGGGCAAATAGAGAAGGACCGACATCTCCAGACGTGTCTAGAGCAAAGACTGCTGGGTCATGTTCCCCTTGGCCACTAACCAGGGGACGGAAAGCACTCCCACTAAAACGCGAGAAGGCCAACGGGTCCACCGGCTGGACACAAATGAACAGTTGAAACTGAATACAGTGTATTCAGAGAGTTTAAAGGCACCATATCACATTAAAGCACATTTAAAAGTGAATTCATAATTAAAATTAATAATTAAAATTGTAAATTAATTGTTTAAACGACGTCACAAAATCCAGCAGATGTTATAGGAGCTTCTCAGTTTGAACTGCATCCATCAGAATAGCCAATCACTAGACAGAACAACTGTGTTATGAAAGGAAACATCATTTGGATTTGTTCTGGTTTTTAGGGGATGGGTTACTGGTCTGGGATGACTGGTTTGGGTTGTGTTCTCCAGTATTACAAACACAAAGATGTAGTATGAAGGTAAAAAATTCAACTGCAACTGTCCCTCCATCCATCCTGATCCAATCCACTCACCCACCCATCCACCCACACACTCACTCACCCATTCTCCGACTCACTCACTCACCTGTCCACTCACCCATCCACCCACGCACTCACTCACCTGTCCACTCACCCATCCACCCACGCACTCACTCACCTGTCCACTCACCCATCCACCCACTCACCTGTCCACTCACCCATCCACCCATGCACTCACTCACCTGTCCACTCACCCATCCACCCACGCACTCACTCACCTGTCCACTCACCCATCCTCCGACTCACTCACTCACCTGTCCACCCACCCACTCACTCACCTGTCCACTTACCCATCCGTCCACCCACCCACTCACTCACCTGTCCACTCACCCATCCTCCGACTCACTCACTCACTCACTCACCTGTCCACTCACCCATCCACCCACCCAACCACTTACCCATTCGTCCACCCACCCACTCATCCATCCACTCACTTATCCACCTACTCATCCACTTACCCATCCATCCATCCATCCATCCATCCATCCATCCATCCATCCATCCATCCATCCATCCATCCATCCATCCACTCATTTATCCACTCACATATCCACACACTCTGTTCACATGACCGTCAGCAGCTCAGTCGTATGTTTTCACTGCAGCTCGTTGTCCAGACTGAGGGAATTACTGTAAACGGTAACAGCAGCAGTAACACTGTATTTCACACTGTTATGGTTCATCTTTGCTGATTGATCCACAGTTCACACGTGTCCTGCCTTTCAGAAACATATTTGATGACACCAACTAAACAACTTGTGATTTAATTGTCAGTCAAGTCGAGTAGTCACTACACGCCTACTCCCAGTCTATACACACAGCTTTTCTATCGAGGTTATATAAACTGAGTGCACCGTTGATTGCATGGTTGCATCCTAACGCAGCTTAAACCACTAATTTGAATTTTATTCGTTTTGCCTTTATATGTTTATATATACACTTTAAAATAAGAACCACTGTGTGTTTATAGGTTTGTTTGAAAGATCGAAGTGACACGGGGTCAAAGGTTTGCACGAAGTGTCCAGTGGGTTTAAACCACAGATCTTAGCTACTGAAGCTGACAGGTCAGTTTTTGCTCTGTTGTGACCTCTGGACAGCAAGACCAAATCAGCAGGGAGCACCACAGGCTTGCTGACCTTCTGACGTTGCTTTGGAAAAGTAACTTTTCTTTGAAAACACAGCATTCGGTGACACATAGACGGTAGAGATCATTTCCGAGCATTTCAGTCTTCAGTGGATCCTTCTGTCGCAAATCAAAGCAATGTACTGATTGGGTTTTCGTCATGCATTGACGTCGTTTTCCCACCTGAACGTGCTCCCCGAGTTGGGCTGAATGGTAAAACATTCTGCGTTTAATAGGTGTAAAGGCCAGAACAGGAAAAAGCCATTATCTGCTCAAATTAAAGACATGTGGACTCAACAGTAATCCACCCAAACTAGAACCCAAAGAACCATGTGCTTTAATATGTGGCCTGGAATCTCCTTCAATGTTCTGACAAACACTATACAGTATAGTCTCACATAAAATAGAGTGGCATGCAAAGGTTTGGGCACCCCTGCTCAAAATGACTGCTCAATGTCCAGCTGAAGTTGAAGATGAAATGATCTCCAAAAGGTTTCAAGTTAAAGTTGAGACATTCCCTTTATATTTAAAGTAAAATGAATTTTTACATTTTCAAAATGACAAAAAATGAAAAGGGCTCAAAAAACTTTGGGCATCCTGCATGATTAGTACTGGGTTATTTCACTTTCAGAGTGTTAGGCAGCTGCTTAGAAGAACCCATGGCTGCTGGTTTAGAGGTAAGAGGTGCCTGGGTGTTTATAAAGCATAGAATTTTGCATTATTTCTAATGATAATTGTGAACAAACCTCAACCCGAAGCCTCAACTTTGGCCAAAAGTATTGTAGCGCTGACTTCTGATATTTAAGTTCAACGCCACGACCACACCCCTACTTTCCCTTTGGCCCCTACTTTCCACTTTTGTCCATGTTAGTTTTTTCTGTTGTTTGACGTGAGTAGCTGTACACTGGGTATATTAATGCTGGATGAACAGACCAATAGAAATGCTCTTAAATTACTCTAAAACGTCCATTCAAAAGTCCTATTCGGACAGGATTAATTTTATCTGGGGAGGTGGAGAAATTTTACTGCAGGACGTCTGACATTTATGACTGAGTCGCAGGAATTGACCTCCGATGAAGGGTTAGAGGATGCTAAATGATAACAATAATAAATTGAAAGGAGACTCTAGAACCCTGTTGGGCCTCTAACCTGGATATTGGATGAGGTACGGTTGGGCATGGAGGCGTAGAGGTTCCACACGGCAGCACATTTACCCACAGATGTTGCTGCTGGACCTGTAGATCCTGCTTATTCGTAGGTTAATGAAGCTGGTGTTGGACTGTTGTATGCGATGTCTCCTCAGATACCCAAACCTGCCTGTCACTGAATTCCAAACATAACCTGTATTCATCTAGTCGACCTTCCTGCTTGTCTCATTCCAATGATCTGCCCCCTCTCAAAATCTCAAAACTGCAATTTCATGAATAGAAATGCTACAAAATACAACCTTTCACTCTTTCTCACTCTGTATGCCTGTCTCTCTTTCTGTCCCCAGCTGCATGTCCCCAGTGTGCGTAAGGATAATGTGCAGCGATGGTACCTTGTCAGACCCACGTGATGCTGAAATGGCAGGAGCACCTCAACAGCTCCTGGGCGGCGGAGGACACCATAAAGACAGCCACACGCTCCGGTGCCACCTGCCTCTACTCCAAACTGCTCCACAACAAGGAGGTGTTGGGCCTGGCGCAGCCCGTGCAGGACCTGATGGGCCCACGGCTCCCTGATTTTCAGTATGAGTCCAGTGCCGAGGAGGAAAGGGAGGAGTATCTTTCAGCTCTGCTGCATAGCCAGCGCTGTCTAGCCCACCGTGTCCTTGCCCGCACACCCTACGCCCTCTCCCTCCACCACAGGCTGGCCGTGCTCCAGAGGGTGTACTATGCCCTTCACAGCAAGTATCATGACCGTTTCCGCACCCCACCTCCACCTCAGCCAGCCTCCTCCTCATCTTCTGGTGCAGAAGGCGCCCTGGAGCCTGTTTCAGAATCATGGCAGGTGGCCGGATCACGGGCCAAGTCAGGCACGGACGTTCTGATTGAAATGGGAGTGCGGACGGGGCTGAGCCTCCTCTTCGCTCTGCTGAGGCAAAGCTGGCAACGTGGGCGACTGGTAAGGGTGGGAATCCAGTCATACCATCACTGTCAGTATTAAACCAATTGCACATTGGTCAGTCAGTAATGAGTTAGGATTGACCTGTATTTAGTTTTTCTTCGATTGTTTGAACATTTTGTTTCTTCAAAGCATCACAGAAAGACTCACCTAGAACTGTGGTTGGTCAAGATGCTTGGCACTGTCAGGTCAAGATTTATTTGCATATCGAGGCCTATTTTGAGAACAGATGCAAAAAATAAGACTATGCGTCAAGAATTAATCAATAAAAGTTTATAAATATAGCACTTTTTATAACGAAGGTGTCACAAAGCAGCTTTACAGAAATCCGAGCCTCAGTTGAGCAGGCAGTGACAACAGGGGCAGAGGAACTCCCTCGGACTGGGAGGAAGAAGCCTTGAGAGGAACCAAGGCTCCAAAGGGGAACCCATCCTGCTCTGGAAGACAGCGGAGGGCACAGACATGAAGCAGGGAAGGAGTCAAATAATAAAGAACTATAGCTGACAGTCAGAGAAGGTTGTGACTGGGTGAGAATGAGGAATGAGAGAATGTGAGGATACGAGCTCAGGGTTCATATGGACGTCCAGAAGGTTAAACAGTCGTATGCTCTAATGCAAGATGAGTGAGCCGATGCAAGGATCCCTATGAGGACAGCATCAGAGGGCAGCAGGGTGCCGGGTCGGTGACATCAGGGTAGATCGGTCAGGATAGGGCATCTCAGTACATGGGAAAGAGATAGAAGGAAAACAAAGGGAAGAAAAAGCAAAGATTTGTTGTAGGGGGCAGGTAGTAGCACCCAACTATGAATGGACATGAACCAACATGAGCCAGGCAGCAGGGGCAGCTCGGGGCAGGTGGGAGAGAGAGGGAGGGAAATAGGTAAGAATTGATAATGTGGTGCAGAGCAGAAAGAAAGTCGGTAATGAAGGTTTAACCAAAAGCCTGTTTTTAATTGCGATTTATCAAGACAGAGAGTGTGTCTGAGTCCCGAACAGTAGCAGGAAGGTTATTCAGGAGTTGGTGGGTTTTATAAGAGAACGTTTGTCCTCCTGCAAGTGTGCAAGTCCTCCTCTTTTCTAATTCGATCTGATCGCTCACGTAAAACAGCAAGCATGTCTACCTCGGGTCAGCAACATGTGGCTCCAGAGCTGCATGTGGCTATTTTAAGTCCTGCTCTTCAATTAAAAGAGCCAAAGTTTGGTGTGTTCTCCCTGTGTTCTTGTGGGTTTCCTCCGGGTACTCTGGTTTCCTCCTACCTCCCAAAAATTCACATGGTAGGTGAATTGGCCGTGTGAAATTGCCCCCTAGGTGTGAGTGTTACTGTGTGTCTGTGGTACCCTGCGATGGACTGGTGCTCTGTCAAGGGGATATTCTTCCCTTGCTCCTATCATGAGGAATCTCTAGATTCTAGCTTCGTCTACTAGCTGAGGATATTTTCTGAGTGAACAGCAAAGCACTTTTTTAAGTCGCTCTGGAAAAGGGCGTCTGCTAAATGCCATCAATGTAAATGTTAATGAATAGTCTGTCAGTATTTGTCGGATAGAAGAACAGTCTGTAAGGATTGGTGTCTTGTTTTGTTTATTCCTCCCCTAGAGTCTAGAGGATGACCCCCCTGATGTCGCACTGTGTAATGAGGTCCTTGGCACCGCTTCCTCCGTTCTGGCTGCCCTGCCCCCACTCTCGTTGGCAAATGAGAACAAAATCCCATCAGTGGGTCTGGACTGCCTGGCGCAGGTAAAATAAAACAAGTGAATATAATGGAAGAAAACAGTCAATTGATCCCTGATGGGAAACTCATAGCGTAATGGAATATTAATATCAGTGTTGTAAGAAAATGAGTATAAAAAGTTTATAAATAATATCAACATATGACTCTGTAACTCTTCATGTGAAGGTGAGCGACTTTCTGAAGAAGACAGCAGTAAGTGGGTCCTGGGCGGACCAGGCTGGTCGACGTTTGGCACTGGAGCTCCTGCTGGGACTGGCTGTGCAGAGAGGCTCCCTACGCTTCCTCCTGGAGTGGGTGGAGGTGGCGCTGGCAACATCGGCTTCATCTTCATCCTCATCCTCACCATCCTCCTCCTCCTCGGAACCTTCGGGAGTTGGCTATGAGCTGATCAGTCAGATCTTGCAGCAGATGAGGCAGTATTCGGTAAGAGTTAGTGCTTTTAATGCAGAGCGGAGAATATGATGTTTATTGAAGCCGAAATGGTTTCATTTCATCAGATCAATAACTGTTTTGGACGATCTCGTACAATTGTGATAAACAATTCGAGCAACTAAATAGCGGTCTGCTGAGATTGTGTAACACATTTCAGTGGGTAACACAACTCAGCAGAACATCGGGTCATTCGGGTTAATGGGCTCTCCTGGCTGATTTGGGAAATGTTCCCACACCGGAGCTGGAATGCGTCCATTGGAACTTACTTTATGGAATTGTGCAGTCTTTGGGGAAAAATAGATGTATTTGGGTTTTAGTTGATGCACTGATCTTTACAAGCACTGCACTTATTTCCTAAACAATAGATTTTGCTAACTCGAGCTGACCTCGGACACAGGCCGACGAGAAAACGTGATATCAAGACTGATTCAAATGCATGTAAGCAAACTAGGACTGGCTAATATGACCGAAAAACTCATATCTCGAAGAGAAATGGAGAAATACAATATGACATGATAAAATGTTACCAAAGAATAATGTTTAAGTATCAGCATTTAATTTTTACACAGTGTAATTACATAGTAACCTTTAATTACGATGTTTCTACGACAAAAATCGAACAAGAATCTAAGACGTTTGGTGGCTGGATGACTGTGTTAGGTCCCGGTACTTTTGAGCATATAGTATATATTGTCTTCATCGTCTTGATCTCCAGTACATTCAGTCGAGTGTGTCCAAACATTTGACCGGTACTGTCTTGTAAAAGCGTTTTGGACACACATTATCACCCAGCTGTGTGCAGTGATGTAAACCGAGGCTGATCAAATGGACAAAGAGTGGCTAATGACGTCTAATGGATGCCAGATGAGAGGTGTAATGGATTCTGTATGTTAAATGGATGTACATTGACATTCCCAAAACACACAGTCCATACACGGTCTAAAATTACACTAACCGCTTTTATCCTATAGCTGAGTCCTTAACAGAGCACACGGTGTCCTCTATAGTTATTGGTCCATTAAAGCATTACTCCCGTAAGTGAGCTGTGTAACACACCCGTCCACGCCGTGCATCTCAAAGGAACCGATCAAGGCCCAACATCTCTCCTTCCTTTAAATCCAGTGTTGACTTTCATTTGACTGCCCTGTCTTGGCCGCCTGCCTGGTTCTAAAAGCCCTGGCTGGAGTTAGTCCTGCCCTGCTTTGTGTCTTTTAGAAGATTTATTTGTGTCTTAATCAATGACAAACGTTCCAGCGGCCACAAAGCTGTTTGTGGAGTCTGCCACCGTTCTCCACTGAATTCAGAGGGCGAGATTTATGTGCCGCACGATTAGTCCCGCGACATTAATCACCGACTTTAATTGCAGAGTGCTGCTTTCATGGCCAGCCCTTTTTCATTCGGCGAAATCGTAAACCTGCAGAACTTGAAGTGTCCATAATCAGAACGGCATCTCCCTCTTTAACATTTTAAACATTACCTTCCCTTAAAAAATATAAAATCTGAAGTAAATGAAGAAATGAATTGAATAGGTTAAGTCTACAATTTGCTTCTAACTCATGTAAACTCATTGATTGTTGAATAAATGCTGATATTTCTAAGTAATTTTATCTTGAATTGTAAAATTTTTATCGCACGATAAACACGTCAGCATGCATTTCATTCCTCTGTTTATATTGCAATAAATATTACAGTGAAATATATATATATATAAAATCTTATATATTACAAACAGTGCAGCCCTTATTTGTGTGTTTTTAATGTGGTAGTGAATTCAGGCTCCTGCAGATGGCGTTGCACAAGGATGATCAGGCTATAAATACCTGCAGGGTGTGCAACAGGATTCATAGATTGAGAAGAGGTGGTAAAGTGCAGTGTCTTATTCGATATATGGGAAATGGGTGACAAAGCAAGTATTGATGTCCACCAGTGTGAAGGCTCATACGGGTCTACCAACAGGACAGAAATCTCAGTCTCCTCTGTCTCGAAATCCTCCTCAGAATCGTGTCCGAAAATGAAACTGACATACAGGTACTCCTGGCATGTTTCAGTTTCCAGTTAAGAATTGCTTCTAGAAGTTAACGCAGGTCCTTCTCAACTACTGTCTGAAAGACCTCTCCACGGGGAACGGCAGACTCTCAGCATATGGAGCCGCGTGGAAGGCAAGGGGCGTCAGGTCCGTTATTGGGACACGGACCCGTCTGCTGGTTGACCCGTGTGAGCGTACGGTTCCGTACACCTGCACACACAGCTTGTCTAGTCCTTGTAGAGAAGTACTGCCAACTAAACGGGGGTGCATGACATCTGTAGCCACCCCAGTAATTCAGAAGTGGACTGTAGAGGGACATTTTAAGTGAGATTTCAAGCCATAGGGAGTGAAAGTGTTTAGTTCAAAGGGAAGGGGAGCATATTTTAAGGAGGTGTGCTAGGCACCTGCTTAGAAGAACCCATGGCTGCCCTTTTCTTGTGAACTGATTAAGTTTTGAGGGTTCCCATACTTTTGCAAGGTACTCCTTTCCGTTTCTCCCTGTAAAATGGTACTAAATGAAGATAATTTCATCTTCAACATGCTTTGGTGTTCAGAGTAACAGTCATTTTGGCCCAGGGTGCCCAAACTTGCATGCCACTGTAGCCCCAGATTGCTGTCAGTGTGATGCGTTGTCTTTCACGCAGTGATGATTCAGGGCACTCCGAATGAAAGGATTTAAACAACTGTACTTCCTTTAGCCAATATAATGTGATTAGAGCGTACGGAATACAAGGGCACTGCTTAGGGACCTTTGGAATGGAATGCAGCTTAAGACTCTCTGGAGCAGATAAACATGAAGCTGTTGGCACCATGTCTAATGCCAGGCGTGGGCTAGAGGGTTACAAACCCCCAGCATTGAGCTGTGGAGCAGTGGAACTGCGTCCCCTGGAATGATGAAGCGCTAGCCGGTAATTTTGGGATGAGTTGGGGGGGTGGGGATGAGGTGGGGTGGTGATCATCCTCACAGCAATGTTCCAGAATCTTGTAGAAAGTCTTCCGTGGACAGTAGAGACAGTTGCTCCAACCAAAGCAGGATTAACTCTTTTTAATCCCCTTGATTTCAGAAAAAAACGACGAATGAGCAGATGTCCCAATACTTTTGTCCTTTCGATGCATTAACCACCATCTTAACTTATTGAGATCGTTTGTTGTTTCCTGTTTGCTCAGGGTTTCCGTGGAGACTTTGTCAACCCTCAGGTGCTTAAGAAGGATGCAGATGGGCTCTGCAGTCTTTCACACGTAGCGCTCTGTCTCTTCGAAGAGGTAGGTGTGTGTGTGTGTGTGTGTGTGTGTGTGTGTGTGTGTGTGTGTGTGTGTGTGTGTGTGTGCGTGGTAAACTTGGCCTCGGTGAAGGCCTCCCGCCGTTTCCTTATGTTGTTGCTTTATTTACAAGACTTTGATGATCTGACGTGCACTGCTGAAATCCCTGGCACGCTCAGCCAGGCTGTCCACATACTTTTGAGATGGAGGAATGTAAACAAAAGGGAATAATGCCTCTTCCTTTCTCTTAAGCGCTTGAGAAGGATGCAGCGTTTCATCCACGAAACTGGACGCCTTGGTCGATAAATCGGTTTCTGCTTAAAAGTTTCCAAACACTCAAGTCATTAGAATGAAACATAACATGTGAAGTGGTTTGAATGTTTGTTTCGTGGTCAGACCAGCAGCTGTGTGATGCAGAACCTGCGGAGAAACTGACCAGTTCACTGATTCTGCAGGTTGACTCGTTGGTGATGAGCTAAAACACCAATAACAACTTTGTTTTGGATGATAGAAAAAGAACAGGTTTCACCAAAGTAAGGGACGTTTCCTGATTTCGGTCTCGACTGCGGTCGCGACAGAGCCGGAGAACCCTGTCCATCCCTAACTTCAGAGACAGAACCAGTTTGACTTTCCCAGCATTCTGGGGTAAAACCCACAATCCCAGGTTCAACTGGAACGACAGTGAAAATCTGAACTTTTATTAAAGCCTGTTCTTAAAACAAGACGTCCAACATTTAAAGAAAGGAAAAACAGTGATCTGTGATCTGTGACCGCAAGAAGCTCCGCCCACCTACAGCTAAACTACAATAACTATAATACAGTGCGTTCCACACCCTTCACCCCTTCCACTCCCGACACTGTAGATATGAACAGGTGTGTAAATGGAGTCCAGAACCTCCCTGGTGTTTGTGTTGGAGTGTTTGGACGGTGGTCTCTGGCCTTTGGGATTGATGGGACGTTACCATAGCAACATCTTTAATTTCTACTGTGATTTTAAGCTCATTGTAGGGAACTCTTTTAAATCGAGACTGGGGTTGAAATACTGACTGTAGAAATGCCTCTGATTAGTGTTTTTCAATAAGTCATTAGATAGAATAGAATAGAATAGAATAGAACTTAATCAATAGAAAAAGTCACGAATTAAGAAATCAGTGTGTACATTCTGCAGTTGTGTTTGTCTTATGTAGGGGGCAGTGTGGAGCAGTAAATACCAGGATAATGCTGCTGTAATTACGATGAAGTTCGTTAAATTGCATTTTTCGTTCTATTCTATTCATTCTTGTCTCCATTGTTGTATTTGTGTTTCAGATTTGCGCCCTGGCCTCGAACTGCCTGTGCTCATGCAGTGTGGGCTCGTCCTCCCCGGGCTCTGAGGGCGATGCCGTGAAGGTGTATGTTTGGGGCAGTAACAGCAGTCACCAGCTGGCTGAAGGAACTCTGGAGAAGATCCTGCAGCCCAAACTGGCACAGGGCTTCAGCGATGCCCAAATGGTGTGTATGAGTTGGTGTGTATGCATGTGTTGAAGGAGTTGAAGGTGTTCAACTCTGTCTTTAAAAAACAATCATCGCAGTCTTTGGCGACGTTGACGTGGTGTTAAGGGCAGTCGTCATACAGCCTTGTGCCAAAGTTGATTCCAGCGCTAGTCTGTGGATGGTAGGTAATCAGTTGGTTCTCCTCCATGGTTCGTGGAGGTCTCCCAGATCATTCACTGGTGCGTGCCTCCTTCTATCCACTGCCGCCAGCAGCATGCTGTGTCCGCACGACTGGTATGGCATGTAATACGTTGACCAATGGCTGAGTGGACATAGGCATTGACGCGCAGGTCAAGCTGATTTGCCATCAGCAACTGGAGCCTGAGAAATGGGTGGGTGGGTGTATAGATGGTTCTCTCTCCCCATCACTCCCACTGTGATGGCTTCCTGCACAGGCGTCTGTTGGTTGATGCGTCAGAGCTGTGGGTCTGGTGATTTCCTCCAGGCATGTTGGCTGGGTTTGAAAAGAGCAGGGTTTGAAAGGAGTTTAAACACTCCAGCAGCACTGCTGTGCCTGATCCACTTGTACCCGCTCAACACACATTAACACACCACCACCATGTCAGTGTGACTGCAGTGCTGAGAATGACCCACCACCCACATAATAGCTGCTGTGTGGTGGTCCTGTGGGGTCCTGATCATTGAAGATCAGGGTGAAAGGAGGAGAATAAAGTCTGCAGAGAAACAGATGAACTACAGTCTGGAATTATAGAACCACAAAGAGCTCCTGTATGATCAGAGGAGCTGACTGTGTGTGTGTTTTGTGGACCTTTGGGGTCAACAAACTATCACCTTTGTGGGGTCTACAGAACGTACCTCTGGAGGTTCAGTCTCACACCGTTCTGCACTTATTTGTGCAGTTCTACATCCTCTGCATTGCTGTCTTCTTTGCGTCACTACGTCTGTGAGCTCTTTCTCAGTAACATCAAACCCTTTCTATCTAACAGCCATTACCATGACTTTGATTTGGTTTGCGCACAACAGAGCCATCAGCCCCAATCTGACATTTCCTGCTCACTGTTCTGTCCTGCTTCTACTTTTCTGCTCTGCTTTCGTGGTCTGCTGTCATTCTGACATCTATCTAGTAAAATGTAGTGACCAGAATCTCACTGAGAATAATGTATGTATGTTCTCTCTGATCAGTCATGATCATCATGATCATCTCTCATGATCAGTCATTGAGCATCAGCCCCACCCCCTCTCTGTGTTCAGTCAGAGTCTGTATGCAGGTTGAGCATCAGCCCCGCCCCCTCTCTCTGATCAGTCAGAGTCTGCCCGCCCCCCTCCTCTGATCAGTCCAGAATCCTGTATACCCAGAGTTGAGCGTCAGCCCGCCCCCCTCTCTGATCAGTCAGAGTCTGTATGCAGAGTTGACGTCCAGCCGCCCCCTCTCTCTGATCAGTCAGAGTCTGTATGCAGGTTGACCGTCAAGCCCCGCCCCCTCTCTCTGATCAGTAGAGTCTGTATGCAGGTTGGCGTCAACCCCGCCCCTCTCTGATCAGTCAAGTCCCAGCATATGCAGGTTGAGCGTCAGCCCGCCCCTCTCTGATCAGTCAGAGTCTGTATGCAGGTTGACGTCAGCCCGCCTCTCTCTGATCCAGTCAGAGTCTGTATGCAGGTTGAGCATCAGCCCGCCCCTCTCTCTGATCAGTCCAAGTGTATGCAGGTTGAGCATCAGCCCGCCCCCTCTCTGATCAGTCGGAAGTCTGTAGCATGCAGGTTAGTCGTCAACCCGCCCCCTCTCTCTGATCAGTAAGAGTCTGTATGCAGGTTGAGCGTCAGCCCCGCCCCCTCTCTCTGATCAGTCAGAGTCTGTATGCAGGTTGGCGTCAGCCGCCCCTCTCTCCTGATCAGTCAGAGTCTGTATGCAGGTTGATCACATCAGCCCTTCCCTCTCTGATCGATCAGAGTCTGTATACTGCAGAGTTAGCGTCAGCCCGCCCCTCCACTCTGATCAGTCAGAGTCTGTATACCAGGTTGGCGTCAGCCCGCCCCTCTCTCTGATCAGTCCAGAGTCTGTAGCCCATGCAGGTTGGCGTCAGCCGCCCCTCTCTCCTGAGTCAGTCAGAGTCTGTATGCAGGTTGACGTCAGCCCGCCCCTCTCTCCTGATCATTCAGAGTCTGTATGCCAGGTTGAGCATCAGCCCGCCTCTCTGATCATTCAGAATCTGTATACGGAGTTGAAACGTCAGCCCCGCCCCCTCTCTCCTGATCAGTCCAGAGTCATATGCAGGTTGGCGCCAGCCCGCCTCTCTGAACAGTCAGAGTCTGTATGCAGGTTGATCATCAGCCCGCCCCTCTCTGATCAGTCAAGAGTCTGTATGCAGAGTTGATCATCAGCCCGCTCCTCTCTCCTGATCAGTCAGAGTCTGTATGCAAGTTGAGCATCCCAGCCCGCCTCTCGATCAGTCAGGGAATCTGTATGCAGGTTGAGCCTCAGCCCGCCCCTCTCTCTGATCAGTAGAGTCTGTATGCAGGTTGAGGCATCAGCCCGCCCCTCTCCTGATCCAGTAAGAGTCTGCTGTATGCAGGTTGAGGCATCCAGCCCGCCCCCCCCTCTTTTTGCTTTAGCAATAAATTAAGCTATAAAACAAAATAAATGGTTTATGAATACGCTGTTTAGTAAATTCTGCAAATGATGTTTGCTCGATGTGAGTGGAGGGAAAAATTAGCGACGCTACTATGAAACATGAGCCTTGATGGAGCACAGGCGTTGGCAGTCATTGGTAAAAAAAGTGGTTGGTCATTTCCTCACATTCATCTCTCTGTCCACAGATTGAGGCGGGTCAGTACTGCACCTTCTCCGTATCGGCCGACGGTTCAGTGAGGGCTTGTGGGAAGGGCAGCTATGGGCGTCTGGGCCTGGGAGACTCCAACAATCAGTCCGTTCCAAAGAAGCTGGTTCTGGATCCCCCACGCACCATGAGGAAGGTTTCCTCTTCCAAGGGCTCGGGATGTTAGCCCATCGTTGGCCGTCACAGCTGAGGAGAGTGTTCAGTTGGGGGGCGGAGACTTCTGACTTAAGCTGGGACATGGAAACAGTGCTGCAGAAATACCCCAAAAATCATGCAGGGACCACTAATGGGCAGAGTATGGAGAAAGCAGTGTTATTGAATATCTGCATTCCTGAGTACAGATCTTAGGCGTGTAAATTCATCTGGTGTGCTACTCATCAGCTTTTCTAAATTTTGTTTTTTTATTATTGAGAAGATTAAGATTTTCAAAGTTCTAACTCACATTATTTATTTCTGCATCTCCAATTTGATCAGCGGTGCCTTGCTCGAATAAGGCCTATAAACATCATGTTTAGGTTGAAATTGATGAAATATTTTTGTAAGATGTTTGAATGTCTGTACCTCCTCCCCAATTTGTTGACTTTTCATCTGTAGGTTAGACTGTCCCCCTCCCCTGTCAGTCTGTAGCCCTTTCTGCGATGTGGCGTCATGATCTCACATTGTCTGCAACGGATTAGCCGTGGGAGCCACCTAGAGCTGTGAAATCACACTACAGAACAACACAGTTCTGGGTAAACTAACCTTCCTGTTCTTTCTTGGATGCAGAAGTGATTTCATAGCTCTGCCTGCTTGGTCAGAGGATCTGAGGATAGGACGGCCCTCTAATGAGGTGCCTCATCGATTAGAGGCAGTCTCTGCAGATACTGTTCAGTCTTTCTTGGTGTATATTTTGACTGTTTCATCTAGACATTCCTTCGGGACTTCATTTTGAGCAAGAGCTCTTGCTGTGATCCTCATTTCCATGTGTTACCTTTTGCTCTGTGTGAGCAGAAGGATGTGAAGCAAGGCAGGCTGCAAGCTGGAACCCCACTGGTCACAAAGAAATAGCTCCCAGTACATAATGGGACAAAGTCATACGCTGATTATCTGCCACAACAGTTTTTAGCTCCACCTGGCTGATGTCTCCTTAGATACAGTAGATCAAATGTTGGTTGTAACATATGGAAGCCATCCAGTGACCATTCTGACCGCAAATCTGCTCTTACCGTGGATACTGTTTAGGGTAGTGGACGTTGTATTTGGCGTTGATGGCAACATGTTGAGCATTACCGTATGAGTGTCATTGTTGTGCTGAGATTGGTCAACCACACTGATAATATCTGGTCCACAGCAGCACCAACAGATGTCTGTACGGTCTGTACCTGTACTCTTGTGTAGTGGAGATAGGAGGTAAGTGGAGTGTAGGTGGACAGTGTGTCTAACAGTGTATATTTGTGGATGTCAGCGTGAGTATGTGCTTTTGCCTGACCGAGGATGGGTTTTTGTCTTTCCGTAGGTGGTGGTGTGTGTGTCTGCACAGTTACAGACACAGTGCAATGACCAACCAATGACGGAGAGCTGTACACCTGGGGGGAGGGGGATTTCGGCCGCCTTGGTTGGTCTCTCCGCTTCTCTCTCTCTCTTCGTTTATGTCTGTGTCTCTCTCTCTCCCCCCCCCCTCGCCCCCCCGCCTCACAGGAAGCTTTAGTGCAGGGGTGCTGAAGTCCAGTCTTGGGGGTCCGGTCTCCAGGAAGCTTTGGTGTTTGCCCCACTCACACCTAACACACCTGATTCACTCTGGAGCAACTACAAACCTTGCTGGAGACTGTCTCTGCAGGACTGGAGTGTGTAAACCTGCTGGAAAGGCATTAAAATGGAGTTTATCTCCCCTTGTGATCTGACGTTTTGCGTTTCGCATCCGGTGACCCCGCTCTGACCTTACGTAGTGTTTATAGACTTTATCTGCACTTTGTGGGCAGTTGCATGCTGTATTCTAGGCTTTAGTAAGTCAGGATCAGAGTAATCTTCAGACACAACTAACTAGCTACAAATTACAGGACCTACATACTGGACCTGAACCTGCATGCAGACTCGACTGATCAGAGAGAGGCGGGGCTGATACTCAACCTGCATACAGACTCCTGGCTGATCTCAGAGGCGGGCTGATGCTCCAACCTGCGCCCACAGACTCTGACTGATCAGAGAGAGAGGCCGAGGCTGATGCTCAGCCGCCACAGACTCTGACTGATCAGAGGAGAGGCCCGAGGGCTGATGCTCAACCTGCATACAGACTCTGGCTGACCAGAGGCGGGGCGTGCTCCAGCCTGCATACAGACCTCTGACTGACCGAGAGGCGGGGCTGATGCCTGCATACAGACTCTGACTGATCAGAGAGAGGGGGCGGGGCTGATGCTCAACCTGCATACAGACTCTGACTGATCAGAGAGGGGGGGCGGGGCTGATGCTCAACCTGCATACAGACTCTGACTGATCAGAGAGAGGGGGCGGGGCTGATGCCACTGATGCTGATGCGGGGCTTGTCATCACAAATAACTCATCAAAATTCTTGAGAGAGAGATACAGTCAGATCCAGTTTCTTTCATCTCATTTTCTTCATGGAAAGCTTTGTGACAGCTGGTTCATTTTCTCTCTCTCTTTCTTGCACTCTCTTCTTCTCTCTCACTTTTCCAGGCCACAGTGACAGTCACAGCCGGAATGTTCCAACACTGGTGAAGGACATCAGTGGGGTGGGTCAGGCAGCCTGTGGCAGCTCGCACACCATTGCCGTGGCACAAGACGGACGCATCGTCTGGTCATTCGGAGGTGGAGACAATGGTCAGCTTTTCCACTGCTGTCTCTCAGCATGTCTCACGTTTGAGCAAAAAACCACGCTTCTGCTCTCGTAACGTAGTTAAAGCAGTTTGTTGGTGTCGTAAGTGAAAATGTAGTCAATGTCTTGCCTTGTTTTCATTTGATTAAAATAAATCAGTGTGACAAAAAAAAATCATATCTCAGTATTTTTAGCTGAATGTTGAAATACAGTATGAAATGATATATATGACAACAAAAACAATGTGGGCACCCCATGAAATCCTGAATTTGATCTTCATATTCGTATCCTGCTCTGTTTATATCCCGATATAGATATAAATATGGATATATCTCTCAGCCCGTATCCCGCTCTGTTTATATCCCGATATAGCTATAAATATCGATATATCGCTCAGCCCGTATCCCGCTCTGTTTATATCCCGATATAGATATAAATATTGATATATCGCTCACCCGTATCCCGCTCTGTTTATATCCCGATATAGATATAAATATCGATATATCGCTCAGCCCGTATCCCACTCTGTTAATATCCCGATATAGATATAAATATCGATATATCACTCAGCCCTTATGTGAACTGTGTATATGTTTATATTTACAGGTAAACTGGGACATGGGGACACAAACCGTGTGTACAGACCCAAGGTTATAGAAGCTCTGCATGGTTACATTATCAGGAAAGTGTGTGCTGGAAGTCAGTGCTCATTGGCTCTCACTTCTGCTGGGCAGGTAATCACCTTCTCTCTCTCTCTCTCTCTCTCTCTCTCTCTCTCTCTCTCATACACCATTTGGTAAAGGCCAGCTACCCCTTACTTTTTAAGATAAGATAATCCTTTTGTTACAGCCACTTCGTTCATTGTGAGAGAACAACAGAAATGGTCCAGAGTTAACTGAAATTAAATTTTATTTGTTTAAAAAACAATATAGCTGTTTTTACCATAAAATAGCAGCTTCAGGATCAGTTTAATGCTCCAAAAAGTTGCAATAAGTAGAACAGCATCTCTATTATTACTTCTGGCTCTATCTGCTGCTAACTGCACTAAGAAACTCAGGCAGGACAACTGCTGCGAGAACTTGAGAACACTACTTAACCTAATAATACTGATGCTTCACTAACCTTTAATAGTGAGAAGAGTGTCTACTCTAGACACTAAGTCACATTAGTATAAAATCCTGTAAAATTACTCTGTTGCCTCACTCCACATGCTTCTTTCACTTCCAGTGATGGCTATGTGTCCCTCAGCTTGCCCAGAAATGCTTGAGTAAAGTGTCTTTTAGTAGCAGTTCTCAAGAAATACAGCTTAAATGTCCGTTTTAGTTTACTTCTAGGGATGTAATGGTCAAAATGGTTTGGTTTACTGTGTTTTGAATCTTACAGTTCTTTACGAGTTTGGTACATAGGGGAGAAAAGCTGACCCAGGGTTCTTTTCATTTACATTGAAAAGACAGCCGTGCAAGTCACAGTTTGTTCCAATTAGGGTTGTACAGTTCCCCCTGCGGTAGCTGCTACAGCCTGTATATCATTAGACATAATATAAATTTTAGTAGGATTGATGTATTTATACACACACACACACACACACACACACACACACACACACAGGCGCTACGACTGTCCAACACAGACACACCGTCCTCATCTGATCCACCGGGATACGAGTTGAAATAAGAGATGGAAAAGGTCAGAATGTTGTTGAAGTGCTTGTTTATTTTCAGTCGTTTCGCTTCCACACTGAGCATATATGACTCACTGTCTCTGTGCGGCAGCGAGAGACAGGGACGAGGAGGACAGAGTGCATGTGAAATTGCCATATTTACCCAGTTTGTGTAATAGCCTGTAATAGTCTGTACGAATACACATATCATCACATATCATTGTCTTCTTAAAACAATGGTATTTAAGAGTTTTGTCTACGACACACACACTATTTAATTTCTCTAGTCTAGATTCGATACGGTTGGGCACGGAGGCGAACAGGATCCATGCAGCATCCTGCAGAACATTTACCCACTGATGTTGCAGCTGGGCCTGTAGATCCTGCACACATATAGGTTGTCAAAGCTGGCGTCCAGCTGCTCCATAAATGCTCGACCAGGAGACCAGACAGGCCAAGCAAGTGATGCAATTGGCTGGAGACATTCCTGGGAAACCCTTGCTGGTGATATGGTTCCATTTTGTCAGCATCAGAACCTCTAGATGGTGGACCATCCTGCTTCTCACAGTCCAATGGATCACCCCCTCTTAAAGTTTGTCACTTGGGCAAAGGTGGCAGGTTTGGCAAACAGTGATCTTTCACCAAGAGGTACTCTACCCAAAAGTAGCCTCAGAGAGCCATTTTATAGGGCAGTGGGGAAGCACTTTACGCCCTCTTGTGCCAAAACCCAGTCGTTCATCAGACCACACCCGTACTCATCGGTTTGAAGATACAATGAAGATACACCCTGCGACGTCTGAACCTTGAGTCTGTGATTTTTATTTGTACGTGTGTTTGTGATTTTAGGTGTTTGCTTGGGGCTGCGGCTCGTGTCTGGGCTGCGGTTCGTCAGAAACCACATCTCTCAGGCCTCGCTTCATAGAAGAGCTGAGTGTCACGAAAATCATAGACATCTCCTGTGGAGACAGCCACTGCCTCGCGCTGTCTCATGGTGAGAGAACTGGAGGAAGTAGCTGTTATAGCTTCATACAGTCACACAGTTTTAGGTTTTACACGGCCATAACGTCAGTGTGTCAGTGAGGAGGATCTGTGACTACGTTAGTTACTGAGATGATTTGTGATTCTGAGTTTATTTTATTACAGTATCACAGTAATAAACCAGGACCTTTCTCAGTAATCTTGTATTAATCCAACCCTAATGGTATAACAGATTCTTCTAATTATTATTATTATTATTATTATTATTATTATTATTATTATTATTATTATTATTATTATTATTGAGTAGGACCAGAATATCTCTGAGGATTTTGAAGAAAATACACACTTGCGCTATTAATGAACACTTAAAGAGCATCTGTTTCTCTGCAGACTTTATTCTCCTCCTTTCACCCTGATCTTCAATGATCAGGACCCCACAGGACCACCACAGAGCAGATATTATGTGGGTGGTGGGTCATTCTCAGCACTGCAGTCACACTGACATGGTGGTGGTGTGTTAGTGTGTGTTGTGCTGGTACGAGTGGATCAGACACAGCAGTGCTGCTGGAGTGTTTAAACCCCTCAGTGTCACTGCTGGACCGAGAACAGTCCACCAACCAGAAACGTCCAGTCAACAGCGTCCTGTGAGCAGCGTCCTGTGAGCACTGATGAAGGACTAGAGGACGACCAACACAAACTGTGCAGAAACAGATGAGCTTCTGTCTCTGACTTTACATCTACAAGGTGGAGACACTCGGTAGGAGTGTCTAATAGAGTGGACAGTGAGTGGACACAGTGTTTAAACACTCCAGCAGCACTGCTGTGTCTGATCCACTCGTACCAGCTCAACACACACTAACACACCACCACCATGTCAGTGTGACTGCAGTGCTGAGAATGACCCACCACCCACATCATATCTGCTCTGTGGTGGTCCTGTGGGGTCCTGATCATTGAAGATCAGGGTGGAAGGAGGAGAATAAAGTATCAGAGAAACAGATGAATTACAGTCTGAAATTATAGAACCACAAAGAGGTCCTGTGTGATCAGAGGAGCTGATAGGATGGAATGGAGTGAGTGTAGGAACAAGGTCATAATATTACGTTGTAATTTTTCTTCTTCAGAAAACGAGGTGTATGCATGGGGTAATAATGCCATGGGCCAGTGTGGCCAGGGCCACACATCAACACCGATCACCAAACCAAAGAAGGTGATTGGTCTAGAGGGGGTGTCAGTCCAGCAGATCACTGCAGGAACCTCTCACAGCCTTGCTTGGACAGCCGTTCCTACAGACAGGTAAGAAGAACTGATGGAGCTTATTTAATGAGTACTTATTATATAGTCTGTTCATCTGATTTGTCCTTCCATAATACAAGTTACGTACCAATTTCATTACTCCTCCACTGTTTCTATTACGTCTCACACTAATACTTATGACCCTCTTTGTGTTCTCGGCCCAGTCACAGCGGTGTGGTCTCTAAAAGTGAATGAAATTAGGTCCTGTGGCTCACGGCCAGCCTTCTTCATCAGGCCCGGGTTTCCGGCTCTGCTGCATTAGTGTAATGGATACGGTGTCCAGGATTATGAATGGCAGTTTGTGTTTATACCGCAGTCTGAATTATTCATACTGTGTGTGTGTGTGTGTGTGTGTGTGTGTGTGTGTGTGTGTGTGTGTGTGTGTGTGTGTGTGTGTGTGTGACAGGCAGCTGGTGGCATGGCATAGGCCATTCTGTGTGGATCTTGAAGAGAGCACCTTCACATACCTGCGCAGCTTCTTGGAGCGCTACTGCGACAGCATCAGTGAAGAAACGCCCCCAGCACCGTTCTCCTCAAAGAGGTAGCACACACACCGCTGTGTACGACACAAAACATCACACTGTAGTCAAAATATATAATATATATAAAGATTTAGGTGAAAATAAGCATGAAAATAGATAAAAAGCATGCAAGTTGTAGATGAAACGATCTCCAAAAGGAATAAAGTTTAAGATGAAACACATTTTCCAATATTTTATGAAACACCAGTGTATTGGTTTGGTTTTGTACAGTTTTAGATTGAAACAAATGAAAGGAGTGGCCTTGCAAAAATATGGGAACCCTTGAGATTCGAGTAATCATCGTTAGGAAGGTCATGCAGGTCATCAGGTGATGCAAATTTCAAACCTCAAATCTTGCCCCAAAATATACAGGGGTTGGACAATGAAACTGAAACAGCTGTCATTGTATTGAGGGAGGTTTCATGGCTAAATTGGAGCAGCCTGGTGGTCAATCTTCATTAACTGCACCAGTAAGAGCAGAGTGTGAAGGTTCAATTAGCAGGTAAGAGCACAGTTCTGCTCAAAATATTGCAATGAACACAACATTATGGGGGACATACCAGAGTTCAAAAGAGGACAAACTGTTGGTGCACGTCTTGCTGGCTCATCTGTGACCAAGACAGCAAGTCTTTGTGATGTATCGAGAGCCACGGTATCCAGGGTAACATCAGCACCACCAAGAAGGACCAACCACATCCAACAGGATTAACTTTGGACGCAAGAGGATGCTGTCTGAAAGGGATGTTGGGGTGTTAACCCGGATTGTATCCAAAAAATGTCCTTCACAAGACGAATTGACGCTGTTTTGGCTGCAAATGGAGGCCCTAGTTCACCATAATAATCAATTATTATGGTCTAAAACCAGGTGTTTCAGTTCATTGTCCAACCCCTGTAGCAGCTATGGGTTCTTCTAAGCAGCTGCCTAGCACTCTGAAAATGACAATGGTCGAGGCCTCCAAAGCAGAAGAGGCTAAGAGAAGGTTGCTATTTTCTCAGCTGTGTAATTAAGAAGTGGTTAACAGGAACAGTGGAGGTCAAGAAAGACAGAGACAGCTGCTCGTAGGATTGCTGGACGGCAAATCAGAACCTCCACTTGACTGCAAAAGACCTTCAGGAAGATTGAGCTTCATTGATTGAGTTGTGGAACATTGTTCTACTGTCGAGCGCCTGCACAAACATTGCCTTGATGGAAGAGTCAGAAGAAAACCCGCATCCTCAAGTCTGAAATAGAACATCTAAACAAGTTCTGAGGATGAGCTTTGAATCATGTTTTGGGCTTGTGTTAACATCCACTCCACTGTGTGTGTTTTCATATACTGTCCCCATAAGAACTTACCATGTAGTCCTGCAACTCCCTGTCACGTCGTCAACAAGGAAGCAGCATGGAGAACTCCAACACTGATTCATCTGAAGAACTTCAGCAGCTCGTACTGAAGCAAAAAACTGCCCTCTTCACATCGCCCTGCACTACCACCGTCTGTAAAATAGCTGACATTGAAAAGAGGAGATTCCCCAAAAGGATAATGATCCTCAACACCTCAAAATCCCAGTAGACCTCAAAAGGCAGAGCTGAAGGTCAGACTGTTGAAGCCATCTTATTGAAACACAGCCCGATTCCATTGCAGTATAAATAGCTTCGTCCCTGAAAACGATGGACTTTTCCTAAAAATAAATGGTGAGGAGACTCTGCTTCGTTCTGCGCTGAGTGGCAGCGTTGTAAAATGACAGCTGAAGCACAGGCTGAAGATCTTGTGGGCTGTGGGTTTGTTCCACTGCGTTACAGGACTGCTGTCCGTGTGTGGACTGTGTTGTCACGCTGGTGCAGAATGCAGACCCAATGACTGCCTGCTTGCTTTGGCATGTGCAGAATGTGGACTGCAGTGACCGCGCTGCCCGCACTCTCTGCTCTCTGACTGATGAGGAGAAGTTAAATCTGTTGGCGTCTTTAATTGTGGGTTTTCCCTCCTTTAAAGGAAGGAGAGGTGTCTGATCGTTGCTGATGCTGTGGTGCTGAAGCTGGATTCATAAATCTCTTCAGGACGTTTTCTCTCTCTTCTTAGACACTTACGGTGTTCTCACACTAGGCCCAGTTCGTCAGCGATTGTCCCCCTTCCCCACTTCATTACTGGCCTGCATTCACTCTGTACTTTGGGAGGAACCAGACACACAAGGGGGGACCCCCTTCCTCTGGTCAAACTACTCGTACGTAGTTAGTTTGGGGACACTGGGGACATATTATACTAATTTAACCCACTGTGTTGTGCACACATGGGAATTAATCCTTTTCATTTTACCCATCCTCACACAGTGATACACACACAGACTAGTGAATTTACACTCCAGGGGGCAGTGAGCACACGTGCCCGGAGTGGTGGGCAGCCCTATCCTCAGCACCCGGGGAGCAGCTGGGGAGTTCAGTGCTTTGCTCAAGGGCACTTCAGTCATGTCCTGCCAGTTCAGGGAATCGAACCGGCAACATTCCAGTCACAGGGCTGGATCCCTAAACACCAGGTCATGGCTGTAATAATAATAATAATAATAAGAAGAAGAAGATGTGAATATTTAATTACACATTATTTTTTTTTAATTCTTTAAAAACTATAGGACATAAAAATAAAACGTGTTTTTTAGTCCTGACGAAAAGGTCTGAGTAAGTTCTTCTTAAGAAAGGTTGGCGAATGAGGCTTCATGTTCATAAGCATCTTCTCCGATCACCTCATACTTGGGTTTAGAAGGTGCTGGTCCAAAGCGATCCGTTAGAATAACTAGAATCGATGTGTAATTTAACCGGATTAATAGCGGAGATTGTTGTTTCCTCTGCTGTCACGTTAACATATTGTTTAATTCTGCTTTTCCTTTTGTTTGCTTTGCTTTGCACAGATTTAACTCAATAATGAAAATGTGTGTGAGTTTGTTGTTTGTGATCAGCTGTGAGTAGAAGGTTGCCTTACAAACAGCAAAAGAAATAATTTAGATTTAGGAGAATTGGGACGTTTTGAAGGGTTGTACCAAAATCTTTAGAGCAGATTAGATTAGATAGAACTTTATTGATCCCTTGGGAGGGTTCCCTCAGGAAAATGAAGGCTCCAGCAGCAGCATCAGTACAGAAATGAGTAGAAATAGATAATAATTTAGTAAAGAAACACAATAAATATAAAGAATTTATAATATAGAGACTATATTACCATATACAATATAGATAATTAGTGCATGAATAAAGAGTCCTGTAGGAGGCGGTGTTGCACATTATTATTGCACTTTTAAACTGTTCATTGCACAAAGTCCGGTTGTGTTGTGGTGGTTGTGTTGTGGTCGTCGGGTTGTGGGTTGCAGGTTAGTGGTTCCTGTGTAAATGTCAGTTAGTAAATGAGACCCATTATTGTGTTTTTGCTCTGATTATCTTAAAGAATCTGAACAAACATCTGTAAATGTGGATGGAATTGCATGAAAACCTGATGTAATATTTTGATTTTATATATTGCAGCTCTTTGGTTTTACACTGATGTTTATAATCATACCTGCTGCTTCTCACAACATCCTCACACTCGACACAACCGCGCAGAGAAGCTTAATCGGTATCTGTTTCAATTTGGAAGCTTGAGTTTGAGGGTTTAGTTGAGGGAAGTTGAGCTTCCTCAGAAGCCGTCATC
This sequence comes from Acestrorhynchus altus, assembly GCA_034509495.1. Classification (NCBI taxonomy): domain Eukaryota; kingdom Metazoa; phylum Chordata; class Actinopteri; order Characiformes; family Acestrorhynchidae; genus Acestrorhynchus; species Acestrorhynchus altus. The sequence continues at coordinate 28,815,248 of CM067516.1, forward strand.
TTGAATCTGTGCCCAGAGTGATGTCACTGACCAGAAACCCCACGGACTCTCAGACAGGTTTCACACACACACACACACACACACACACACACACACACACACACACACACGCATTCATGTGGGACCACGGAACATATGGCCCAGTTCTGCATGAAGGTCAGCCCAAACCCATCCTTCTAACACTGACTGCTTTCTCTCCTCGTCTCTCTGTCAGGGAACATCACCAGTTTGTGCTGCTGTGTATGAAGCTCTTGTCTATCCACCTGTCCCTGGCCCATGCTGGAGGCACGGGGGCTACTGTTCTGGGAGCTCAGGGGAGACCCCTCCGGAACCTCCTGTTCAGACTCATCGACTCCAACGTGCCCGAATCATTACAGCAGGTCCTGCTCCTAACACTCCTTCTGTTACTGATCTTAAAGATCTCAGCACTTACAACCTGAGATCTACAGTTTGTGGACAGTCACGTTCCATATTCTAGGCTTCAGGTCTCCGAACCAGAGTAACCTACAGACATGATGCACATATCATAATGACCCGCAAGACTTAGTCTGTAAGAACCATTATCAGAGAGGAATCCAGCTCAGAAAGTAGCTGAAATCTACTGGTTTCCAACTGAATTAAATCAAAGAGGGGGCGGGGCTGATGCTCAACCTGCATACAGACTCTGACTGATCAGAGAGAGGGGGCGGGGCTGATGCTCAATCTGCATATAGACTCTGACTGATCAGAGAGAGGGGGCGGGGCTGATGCTCAACCTGCATACAGACTCTGACTGATCAGAGAGAGGGGGTGGGGTTATAGAGGAAAATGAGAAAGGAGGGGCTGTTTGTTCTCTTTCTTTGCTCACACAGTGTTCAAATTTCAGAATAAAAGTCCTGAGGATGGATAATGTGTTGATATTGTGTGAAAAACATCACAGGAGATTCACAGATGGTTGTAAAGGAACCTGCTGTGCAGTAAATGGAAATAAACACTGTGGTAATTCTAGAAGGCAGTCAGAGCGAACAGGTGACCAGTTCTTGGCACTTTTCTTATAAGTGGGTCAAGCTGGTGTGGCACTGGTGTTAAAATATCTCCAAAACTCTCCTTATGGAAGCCTGGTGTTATTTATATGTTCTTGTCCAACACCTGTTTTGATAAATCAGTGCTTAGTGATGTTAAAACAGCTGTGCTGCTGATGGAATTGAACACATCCAGGCGCTGGCTGGGGCATCCAGGAGAAATCTGGAACCAAGCTTTGATTTCACAAGATCTCAGCTACTTTCTTCAGAATAAGGATTTCTTGTGTGCATGTTTATATACATCAGATCAGAAGGGGTCTGGAGTTTTTATGCTCTTATTAAAGAGATAAATGGTTGTAAATGATGTAATTAGGGAGTAAAACCTCTGCTGATGACGTCACCAGAGTGAGGAACTGGGTTTGAGGGATTTGCTTTAGACCAGGGATTCTCAGCTGGTTCCACCATAATGTCCACAAGAAAACTCAACTTTTTCATGTAAAATTGTTTTACTTTTATTTCTTTGAGCATGAAAGTGTAAGAACAGGGCCTGAACAGGAGCTTAAATTGCATATCTTCATGGAAATGTCTGTCCCTCACAAGAACAAGCATTAAAGATGGAATCCTGTCTGTAAATATCAGACCCTTTGTCGACGTGATTGGTCTCTACGTATTTTCATTCAGAGTGCCATGTCCAACCCAGTTTGGACAACTGCCTCACTCTGAGGATGGGCCTGAGGACCATTAGAGAGTGCTTCACAGAAAACTGGTGGTCTCTGACCCCCTGGTTGAGAACCCCTGCTGTAGATTCTAAAGCACATTGTTTCTTCTGGGTTTTTTTTTGGTCTTTGCTGCTTTTGAAGATAATGGAGGCTCAGTCGTCACTCATTCATGTCTGTATTCTAGCAGATGAGTCATTTACCAATGTGTGTGTGTGTGTGTGTGTGTGTGTGTGTGTGTGTGTGTGTGTGTGTGTGTGGGCGGTGATGAACACATTGTCGATAGGAGCGTCTCTTTTGCTGCCTCCTCTCAGGGAGAGAACAGAACTGCTGCACTCACTGCTACCTCAGGGCCCAGAGAGCTGGGAGAGTCTCTCTAAAGGACAGGTACACACACACACACACACACACACACACACACACACACACATATACTTTATTCTGTGTCCACTCACTGTCCACTCTATCAGACACTCCTACCGAGTGTCTCCACCTTGTAGATGTAAAGTCAGAGACAGAAGCTCATCTGTTTCTGCACAGTTTGTGTTGGTCGTCCTCTAGTCCTTCATCAGTGGTCACAGGACGCTGCCCACAGGATGCTGTCGGCTGGACATTTCTGTTTGGTGGACTGTTCTCTGTCCAGCAGTGACACTGAGGGGTTTAAACACTCCAGCAGCACTGCTGTGTTTGCTCCACTCGTACCAGCGCAACACACACTAACACACCACCACCATGTCAGTGTGACTGCGTTAAAGTCCTGATCCTGCTGATCTTGCGTGTCTGTCCATCTCTCCAGCGTCTACAGTTGGACATGGTGCTGAACAGTCTCCAGGAGCAGAGCCATGTAGCATCCTTGCTGGGTTACAGTTCTCCAGGGGATCTGAGTACTGGTCTTTTGCCTCCAACACCCGATAGGCCTGCAGGCTCCTCTACCTCTAGCACTGAAGCCCCGGACCACCTTCACCTGGCAGAAGTCCTGCTTAAGACCCTCCTGCTGAGCATTGGATTCTATACGGTCAGTCTGTAACCCTCAGAAGGGTTCTCGTTATGGCTGCTTTGGCCAGGGCATGTGAATTAAGAGATGGTCTTGGAAGAGCTCTGGGGGTGGTTCTATTTCTGGGAGTAGCTCTGGGCTGGAGTAGGAGTCTGTGGTCAGAGATGATCTTATCTCATCTTCTTTAGTGAGGTGGCTAATTAAACTCTGGTGTGTGATCCTGCAGGAGCGTGCCTTTGGTGAGCTAGAGAAGAACAGTGACAAGCAGCAGCCCAGTTCAGCTCAGAAGCAGACTGAAGCTCCTTCTCACTTCCATCACCTGCTGTCAGCCCTGCACAAACATCTGCTGGCTCACTGTTACATCTACACGAACACTGAGGTACGGTCACATGAATCGTGCGGGCTGGAGTTACGTTTTTTGGACTCTGGTGTCTGTGTGTGTTCCCTTCTCGCCTTCAGTGACAAAAATCAAAGCTCATTTGTGTTTGTTTGCCTCTTTGTAGGATGACAGCAGTGTGACGTTGCTCCATAAGCACCTGTGCCTGCTGTTTCCGTATGCAGCTGAAACGTTCAGGAGGTCCACCGTTCTGCTGGAGGAGAGCTCCCTGGACAAACACGTCATTAATAAGCTTCACAGTGAGAAGATATTTAATCCTCTTCAACACAGGAAACGCTTCAATAATAAAGCTTCTCTAAAGCTTCATTACTCAATTCCAGTTTTCCCTTCAGATTCATAAATACAGGTTTGGAATTTTGTGTAATAATATTCATTATTTACAAAGTAAGAGGACAATAAATTAGACGATAATAAGATGTTTATTGCTGTTTACAGCTTCATAAACAATACATAAATAATAAAAGCATTTTTGAGACATTGTCTCCACAGAGACGTGAGATAAATAAGGATCATAATAATTATTTTTTCATTAAGCAGCTTTTCAGAAATAAAAAATGAGATGATCAAAGGATTAAGACATAAAGCAGTGCAAGAAAAGTCCCTCAGAGCTGGAGGAGAAAACCTTGGGAGGAACCAAGGTCACAAGGGGTGGACCCCTCCTCCTCTGGTCAGAGTACTCATACTATATTCATAAGGGGACTCCGGACCCCCACGTCTGCTGTCATCCTCAGGAGTACTGGAGTAACACTAGTTTGATAGTGGACTTCTTTGGGTCCACTTTGGGTTGTTCTACTGGTGGGCAGCTTGTCCAGGGTGGGCAAAATAGTCCAAATCCAGTTGCTGGAAGGTGGGCAGCTAGTGTGAAAACGTGTTGACTTAAATGTGTTTTGAAAAGATTGGCTTTGACGTGTCCACACAGCCCTGAAGGAACATAGAAATTCTGAGAACGTATCTGGATCACATTGAACTAAAAAAACCCAAAGATCTAGATCCGTTTTGAGGCTCTTCAGCCGGGTAATGGAACTGTACAGGTGCCACACACTTCACACTTGATTTTCTAATGAAACTAGAAATGTTGATTAATGGAGTGTGTGTGTGTGTGTGTGTGTGTGTGCGCGCGTGCAGTGGTGTTGTTTGGTTCAGTTGCAGGCAGCCTCCTGTGTCAGGTGATGTACTCTCTACTGCTGTTGCCTCTGGATGTGGTGAAGCCTCTCCTGCCTCACCTGCTGTCTCTTTTGGAGCAACTTAATGAACTGAACTGTTACCTGCCCAACACCAGCCTTTTGGAGGCACTGGAGCTGGAGGGGACACCCGCGGGTAAATGCAGGGACGGTCCATGTCCACAAATATTATTATTATAACTATTATTACTTATTGGACAGAGAATGTTGGAGATGGAGCTGCCGGGCAGAAGGAGAAGAAGAAGACCTCAGAGAAGGGTTATGGATGTAGTGAAGGTGGACATGGAGATGGTTGGTGTGACAGTAGAGGAGGCAGGGGACAGGGCAAGATGGAGGCAGATGATCCGCTGTGGCGACCTGTATAGGGAGCAGCTGGAAGAAGAAGAAGAAGATTATTATTATTATTATTATTAGATGTTTCTCATGTTTATTATTCAAATCTTAGTTTAGTTCCCAAACATCAGGCCTGTAGTCTGTGTGCTGGAAATCCTCTTTAAGTGTCTTTTCAGTCCGGAGACTCACCAAATCTTCTTCGTCCCTTTATACCCAGACCTGTCCGAGGTGACCATTGGAGAGTCACATGACTGGGCGTGGCTTCTGGACCTGGAGAGATCTGTGGCCCTGGCAATCGGTCGATGTCTGGGAGGGATGCTGCAAGGACCTCACTCTTCTGTTCAGGAGAAAACGTCAGAGTACTGGCTCTGTAACCCACTGCTGAGGAACGGATTAGAGATGGACTTCGAACAGCTGGGTAATGAATCACTGCAGGGTGTTGAGCTGGCAGTGTGTTTGGCGTGTTGACCTGCGCGAGTGTGAATAGTCGGCACTTCGTACTATGTACTTATCTCGCTGGGATCTCAAATCAGGCAGACATTGAGAAATTCAGGGATCCAGTATAAAATAAATAAAATAAATACATTTATTTAATAAAATAAACAATAAAATACACAAAATTAAAGATGTAAACGCAATAAAATAGAGATGTAAACTATACAAACTATACAAAAAACAAAGAATCGGTGCGTAAAGTCTGCAACTGGATCCTCGAGGCCAAGAAGGACGTGCAAGGATGCAAAGTGTATAGTTATAAAATAAAACAAAATATATAATATACCTTAAACTAATACAACAAAGCAGCAACATTAACAATAATTAATTACACTAAATTAATCAAATTTAAACACCTAAATATTTTTAAGTGAATTGTTTTTATGTGTTTTTTTGTGTTGCTGTCAGGTTTGTCAGATTTCTGTGCTACGAGCTGTGGATGTGCAAATACTGTTGATACCCATGAGAATCACAATACGATGATTGCAATATTGAATCAGTTCTCAAACACAGTATTGATTTAAATGAATGGTTTGCATGTAAAGATTGGCGTCAGACAGTGATTCATTTTGTGTTGTTTAAACCCCGACCATTAGAGGGCAGTGTTGTGCTCTGTATACCCCACTGCTTACAGTATACGGTTCTGACATTTTTATCAAAACGTGGTTATTTATTCTTATTCTGTGACTTATTCTATCACATATTCTAGATTCTCAATTCTTGTCCAGCATCAGTCAGTCCAGATGTTTTACTTACATAGCTTTCCGAAAGCTTTTAGCTACCGAAACTGATCTGATCACCTGACTCAGGTGTTTCTCGAGTTAGACGTCTGGTCTGCAGCTTAATAGTTTAAACGAATACCCACGAAAACGCTGATCTATGGCTGTGATTGTACAGCGAACAACACACAGTGACGCAGAACAGATCTCACACCGTGAGTGTTGTCAGCTGATGGAGCGTTTTTTTCTTCATGCAGATTTGGCCATGGGCTGGCTGACGGAGGCGGTGTTGCTGGGCTGTGGAGATGCCAGGCTGGCTGACCTTCGTCTGTCTGAGGGAAACGCCACGCTGGTGGAGCTGGCCCTCGGCTCGCCACGGGAGCCAGCCAGCAGCCTGTGGAGGAAGATGAAGGAGTATGCTGCAAGTAGAGGTGAAATGTCGTAGGACGAGAGTGCTTTTTGGTCTCCGTTCATCTCATTTCACACTTGTCTCCCTCTCCTTCTGTCCCTCTCCTCCCTCTTCTGTTTCATTTCTGTCTAACCATGTCTATAATAAATGCATTCGCCGTTAGTCATGTCTCGTTGGAGTTGAACATTCATATAAGCACACCGCTTAATTAAGAAACTGGTACGAGTGGATCAGACGCAGCAGTGCTGCTGGAGTGTTTAAACACTGTGTCCACTCACTGTCCACTCTATCAGACTCTCCTACCGAGTGTCTCCACCTTGTAGATGTAAAGTCAGAGACAGAAGCTCATCTGTTTCTGCACAGTTTGTGTTGGTCATCCTCTAGTCCTTCATCAGTGCTCACAGGACGCTGCTCACAGGACGCTGTCGGCTGGACATTTCTGGTCGGTGGACTGTTCTCGGTCCAGCAGTGACACTGAGGGGATTAAACACTCCAGCAGCACTGCTGTGTCTGATCCACTCAAGACTGGTTCCCCAACCACCAGGCCACGGCTGCTCCAACTCAACTCCAAACGAAGCTGTTCACCATTTGTTCCAGAACGAGGCTGTGCTATGTGCAGTGAGGCAGCAGCTGTGTTGTTGTGACGGGCAGCTTTATTAGCTCCAGCTGAGAGTCGTTACTGTGAATCTTGAAGCTCAGAACCACCCTTAAAGCAAAATGTGTGTTTTAACACATTTTCTCACCTCGTAATCCCCCAGTAAGAGCTGCTGGACCATGCTGTTGTCATGTGAACAGCTGAATGGGTCATCGACGCTTACGACTGACGGGCTGAAGTGTGTATCTTGTTGTTTGTCTGATGTATATTTAATTTCTCCCTTTACATATTTGGGAATTGGCCCATTAAATGTCTCTTTAATGCTTTGATAACATAAAAACTGATGTTTGCTTCTGTAGTTTTGCGCTGAAGAAACAAAGCTATTGTAGATAACACCGCGATGGTTGAAGTGAGGGTCATGTAATCCCTTTTCAGAGGATGGCACCAAAAATACAGAGGGTCCTGTGAAGGCTATGATAACACGCTGCCGCGGTTGGACTATAACATTTCTGTGTCTGTGTTCTAGACTGGGATGGCGGAGCTGCTGTTGGAGACAGTTTGTTAGAGACGGCATGCCGCTGTAGTCTTGCTGCTCTTCTGAAGCACACAGGGCTGCAGGACGAAGCCTACTGGCAGGACAGGTGAGTCCCTCCACCTTTAAACCATCATCAGCCTTAAGGGACGTGTAGAAGCGTATTTCTAAAGCTTGTATGTTCAGAGTTCAAAAAGGTGTATGTTTATCAGAGCTACTAGCGTCTCCTAATAGAAGCAGGGAGGTTATGTCAGCGTTACATTTATAGTATTTACAAAGTAAATTTCTTTGATCACTGTTTTCCTCCCTTTCCTCCTTCACTATATTTCTGACTGAATGTGTGTATAATAAAGGTAAAGGTGTATTTAACCCAACCACACACTAGTGAATTCACACACTAGGGGGCAGTGAGCACACGTGCCCGGAGCGGTGGGCAGCCCTATCCACGATGCCCGGGAAGCAGCTGGGGAGTTCAGTACTTTGTTCAAGGGCACTTCAGTCATGTCCTGCCAGACCTTCCAGTCACAGGGCCGCTTCCCAAACCACCAGACTACAGCTGGTGCATTTCATAATGCACGTTTATCAGCTGTTTACTTAAAAATTAAAAAACGTGCAGATGCATCATTAGATGATCATTAAAGAGGCTTAAACTTCAGACATTAGTTTGGTTTGCCCTTCATTGCAGATGCATCCGAGATCTCAAAAAAATCATCCGTTCCACTGTCCAGAAAATAACTTAGAAGTGGAGAACGTTTAAAACAACTGGTCAGAAAATGAAGAAAATGTAAAACCGGCTACAAGGACCGAACCATTGCATAGCTGAAGGAATGACACGTGGAGGAGTGTTAAAAGCTTTCTTCCAAACTGTATCTTTTCCCTGTTAATTATTAACTATTAATTACATTTTGTAAATGGTTATGGTAAGACATTTAGTCAGTGTAGTTATATCAGCTCCATCTATCAATATACAGTAGTTACTACAAACTTGCATATTAACTTGTGTGTGTGTGTGTGTGTGTGTGTGACTGTAGGTACGAACCATGCGAGATGCTGATAGAGATCTATGAGGTGGTGTATAAAGTCCGCACCACTCTTCTGTCTCTTAAAGAGAACATGGTGAACACGGCCAATTCGCAGCCTCCAGCGGTGACTAAACAGGTAAACTCAACACTTCAACACCGTTACTCCTGACAGCTCCACATATATCATATATATTTATACAGTATATGACTTTAATCTAGATGGTCAACTTTGATGTTTTAATGCTACAAACCAACTCATCAGTGCCCTCTAATGGATTAAGAAAGCAATGGAATTTAGAATCCTATTACTTTTATTAATAACTGAATAATTAAAACGCCACGTCTGTGGGCCCCTCAGGGTTCAGCAGGTTCTCAGAGCCCTGGAGAAGAGAAGCCAGAGCCCAGCAGCTTGTCAGATCAAACAGGGAGAGAGCCAGAGTCCAGTGGTCAGAACATACACCCTGCTGAACACAATCAGGATGACCCCGCTGAGGACGAAACCCCCAGCATCAGTATGTACCTGCCGGGTAAACACACTGCTCTTTGTGTTTTTGCACACACCCACAACAGTTAGAGGTTTATACAATGTCAGGGTGCGGTGTTGAACATGTGTATTACACACACATTTCATTAGGACCACTGGGGTTGTGATCAACCGCCTTTTCAGTCAGAACAGCCTCAGTTCTCCGAGTCACGAATATCACCAGGTGATGGAAACATTCTTTTGAGACTCCACGTTGGCATGATTGTGCCACGTAATCAGGAATGCTCTTATACTTCCAAGCTCCTGGTCCACCACGTCCCACATCTCGTGGCAGGTGACTGAGAAGTCCAGATTGAGGCCAGCAACAATACTCAAATAGTCTGTGGTATTCAGGTGAGGATTGACTGGTATTCATGGCTCATACCCCATACTGTTACACCACCTCCACCAGCCTGCACTGGTCATACATGGCAGGTCAGATCCATGGATTCGTGCTCTTGGCACCAGATTCTGAGCCTACCATCTGTGTTCCTCAGTAGAAATCCAGAGTCAACACACAAGAGTACGTTTGTCCAGTCTTCAGCTGTCCCGTTTTGCGAGCCTGTGCCCATTGCAGCCTTTCTTTTCTTGGTGGATTTCTGACCCCTCCCGAATGTCAACGCCTGTGCTGAAAAGCTTAGGAGACCTGCAGTTTTAGAAGTACGCAAGCCAGCCTGACTCCCACCTACTGATGTAGTGCCTTTCTAAACGCCCAAGGACACTTTTCAGTCCACCATCAGCACTCAGAGAAGATCAAAAAGAGAGAACAGGATTCACTCCGTCATAAACGATAAATCGGGGGAAGAGGATCGGACAGCACCCGTAAGGTCTTCAACCTTCAGCGTGCTCATGGTACGCCAGCCAACACAACCATATAGACTCTACAAATATGATCATTCGGGACCCTTTGCATGGTCTACCTGTAACGTGAGGACATCACGGGTGGGATACACGTTGTTTTTGTCTGTATGAGTGCTGTTCGATACTCTTTCCCCGATTCACAGTAGCCAGTTCACCTGATCTCCTTGTTTTTTGGGATGTCTGTCTGTGTGTGTGTGCTTATATCTGTGTGTGTGTCTGTGTGTGTGTGTGTGTCTGTGTGTGAATGTTTGTGGGTCTTGCAGAGGTACTGCAGTGTTTCCTGGCCACACGGGAGGCCATGCAGCTGCAGCAGAATGAGACTGTGTATGAGTCTTCAGGCACCAGCACTCTTCCCAGCAGTACGGAGAGTCCGGGGACCCCCGAGAGAGAGCCCCCGCCACGGCCCTGGGACTGTCCTCAAAGCACTGAACACACGCTCACCTTCCCTGCAGCCTGTCACCTGGTGGTCAACCGCTGCCTGTTCTTGCTGCTGGGGGTCCGGGCAGCCTGGCAAGAGCACATCCAGTCCTTTGACATGAACACTGAGAACAGTACAACCAGGTCAGAGTGTGTTTCATTGTACGTTTGAATTTTATTGTAATGAATTCTTAGGAATTTTACCCCTTTTTGAATCGGACTGATGAAATATGGCACTAAATATACGAATACACTCGTGGAAACATTATTTTAATCTGTAATTGATTCTGTCTTTCCAAAACCAGTGAGGCTGTTTGGCCACAACCGGACCAAACGCATATAATCACCCTTAATACCAAGCATTTCTTGACCTCATGACCTCACTGCTGTGAATGAAATGAAGGTTTAATAAATAAATAAAATCTGTGCTTCGATTTTATTTGTCTCCACAGGAAGTCAACATCCTCCTTTGAAGGACAAGGCACTAAATCTGATTTCCGTTTATCTTCGGAGAGTAAGAGACAGAACGAGAGAGAAGTATGGCGTTCTTTCCAAAAACGAATTCCTTAAAGCAACAATGAATTGACATTGTACCTTAAAATCACTGCTGGAGAATCCTGTTGATGCTCCATTAACGGTGATGGGGAGATGGCTGTCTCTGTCATTGCCAGTCTGGGCCTTTATGTCTCTCAGCTTGTCCACAAATGCAGGATAACAGCTGTTTTTACGACAGGAACTGTAGGGGGAGCCCCAGAGTAAAAACTGCTCATTCTGACAGAATGCTGCTTTAACTGCATTCCTCCGGTCACTCATGGCCCATGATCTTATTTCCATCTCACTACTTTCCATTTTCAAGTAACCAACCAGATATATTTTGTTATTTTATGTTTCTGTAAATGAAATGTTCTAGTTTAAATCATTGTCCAGTTTAGTTGCATAAAATAAGCACCCTCCTGATTTATAACTATTATATCCAAAAACTGTGATCCACACAGTCTTTACTTCTGAATTGGGCTTAAAGCATCATTATGCAAGAATTGGCATTTGTCTCCCTACAGTTCAGAAGTGTTCTAGCACTAAAGGACATCAAAACTCAAAATAGAACTGTTGTGTCTCACCGGTTCCTCCAAAAAGAGGTGCTGCTGTTCTCAAACCTCAGTGAGATCAGAGGATTCCAGGAAACAGTTCAAGTAAAGTTCAGTTAATGTCCAGGATGACCATCACAGTGACCCTTTGAGGAGACCTACAACTCTGGGGAAGAAGATGTTGGCGTGTCGTGTTGTGCTGGTTTTGATAGACCTGAGGGAAGTGTCTGGAAGTAGTGATGCTTTTGGTTTAGTTTGGCTTGTTCTTGTGAGGTGGAGGAACCAGTGATGGTAGATGAGGTGAGGATGGACTCGATGATTGCTGTACAGAACTGGATCAACAGAGACTTTGGCAGATTACATTTCTTCAGCTGTCTTCTTTGCTGGGCTTTCTTGGCTGCGGAGACCATTCTTCTCCCACTTCCACAGTGACTCCACAGTGGAAACCTCAGAGTCGTTGATGATGAGGAGGGGAAGGAAGGGGGGGTTGCATCTAAAGTCTATCACCATCTCTACTGTCCTTTGTGTGTTGAGCAGCAGGTGGTGGCTGCTACACCAGGAGACCATCTGCTCAGTTTCCTTTCTGAAGGCAGACTCATCACCATTGGTTATGAGGCCCACCACGGTAGTGTTATCTGCAGGATTTTCACAGTGGGTTCCTTGGAGACACATTCATTGGTGTAATGACTGAAGAGGGGTGAGAGCACACAACCTTTTGGTACACCAGGGTCTGGAGGTCTGATGTATCTTTTCCTAGCCACACCTGCTGTTTCCTGTCTGTCAGAAAATCCACAATCTACCGACACATGGAATCTGGCACTGACAGTTGGGACGGTTTGAGTCTCAGGAGCTTTGGCATTACCGTGGCATTAAATGCCGAGCTGAAATCCACAAACAGAACTCTAGCATAGGTTCCAAGTTTGTTGAGATACTGCAGCATGAAGCCAAGTTGACAGCATTGTTGACAGACCTGTTAGCTCTGTTTCTGATCTTCAGGGAGTCCAGCAGAGGGTCTATAATGGATTTCAGGTAGGTTAGAACTAGGCAAGACCTTCATGACTACAGAGGTCAGCGCTATTGGTCTGTAGTCATCAAGTCCGGTAATTTTGGTTTTCTTGGAGAGACAGGAATGATGGTGGAGGTTTTAAAGAGAAGTGGGAACAGAGCAGTTCTAGAGATATGTTCTAGTGGTCTGTTCTCAGCTCATAATCCCCCAGTAAGAGCTGTCGGACCATGGTGGTGTCATATGAACAGCCGAATTTGGGAGGCTCATTAAAGCTTGCTGTGTGACTGACAGATTGAAGCGTGTATGTTGTTATGTTTGCTTCTCTCACAACAATCTAATAATAGATTTCACCTCACAGGGTTTCTGAGCTTGTGTTGATTCAAACAAATCGAAAAATTGAGTTTTTTCTGAAGCTGTTCCTATTTCACATGCATTTCTGGAGAGGCTGAGAGATACGGAATGACAGAGAGTGAGTGAAGCATGTGGACTGAGTTGGTAGAGGCCTTATTGTCCCATCTACAGGTCAATGGAGTTCATTAATCAAATTCACAGGCTGAAATCAGTTGTATATCCTAACTCTTAGTGTGTTACTGTCGTTATCTAATCTTCTCTTTTTCTGTCTGTCCTCTCAAGGTGACAGATCAGTCTAGAAATTCCTCAGGATCAGCTAAGAACAAGATGGGTGAGTAAGGAAGTGGACATAAAACCATTCCATTTATTGCAGGATCGCTCTGTTTGGTAGACATCAGTTAGTGTCCTCAAGAGCCCGTTCTGCTTTCCAAGAGAACTTACGGTCGCCATTTCGGTCATTGTTTACATTCCACCGGCAGCGGATGCGACGGTGAGATTTCAGGCCCAGCATCCGAACACTTTCGTCACAATTTCAGGTGATTCTAACCAGGTGTCACTCTCCTCCACACTGCCGAAGTTCCACTAGTATACTAACTGTGGTACCAGGGAGAACAAAGTATTGGACCACCTGTATGCAAACATGAAGGATGCATACAGTTCGTCTGGGCTTCCACCGTTCCATCAGATCATTATCTGGTCCTACTTACTCCCACATAACGGCCAGTAGTCATAAGGCCACAAACAAAGAAAATCAAGACCATCAGGAGAAGCAGGGGAGGCAGTGGAGGCTCTGCAGGTCTGCTCGGAACCACAGACTAAGTTTACATGCTTTGTCAAGTTTGCTTTCCATGATGGTTTGTGTGTGTGTATGTGTGTGTAGGACTACCACTGTGCTCTCTGGGCATTATGAAGGACGCATGGGAGCGATTACGGCAGTGCATCAGTCCCAGCACAGTGCTTGGAGCTGGCGCTGTGGGCTCACCCATGCTTGACCAGGTTTGCCAGCCTTAGAGAAACACTTTAATTACTAAAGTAAATTAAATTTGTTCACTGGAGTTGAAGTTTAATTAATAATTCATAAATAAAAGCCATATTTATTACTAATACTGTTTTTAATGATCCCTGTAGGTCTTCCACTTTTTGTGTGGGAGCCTGATCAGGACCTCCGCTCTGTTGGAGAGAGCAGCAGGTGGTCAGGCTGATCCCAGAGCCATCACTCTGGCCATGGCCCAACAACAGCAGAGGGCTGAGGTTAGTAGACCTGTAAAGCTGTTCGATAGGTCTGAGACGACGCATACGTTAGTGTAGCAGGGGTCTGGAGAGCTGGGTTTGGGCAGCACTGAGACATAACTTTTGTCCCTGTTCCTCTGTAGGTGCGTCTGGAGGCGTTGTGTCAGATTTCTTCCTTTCTGTCTGAGATGGAGGAGAAGAACAGTGGTCACAGCTCTCTGCCTCCCCCGCGCTTCCCAGGCCTGCTGCAGTCAGTGCAGCTGCACTTCTTGTCTGGCTGTTTCGGACTGGGGGCTCCTGTCACAGGGAGCTTGGCCACACCCAACGACAAGATGAACCACTACAGTGTAAGAGCCGCAGTCCACTTGCACTTGTTCAGTCTGTCTGTCTGTCTGTCTGTCTGTCTGTCTGTCAGCATGTACTCAATGTTTGAAAGGCTCTCGTTTGCTCGGTTACACTATGATGTACCATCCTGCGATCGCCCGATTGGCTAGATGCAATGCAGAGGCCATTTTAATTTGCATAAAGTCGAACTCTGCTGAACGACACAACGCATGCTCTCTCCTTTGGAATGAATAGGAAGCATTGAATCAAAATGGCAAGTGGACATCATTCCAGAAGATACCAGAACAGTTCTGCACATTGAGCTCAGTTCCAGTAGTACATAGATGAGCAGTGAAGCCAAACCAGTTAGGCTAACTTATGGTGCAGTATGTGGACATGACCTCGATTAACAGGGCAAAATGGCAAGAAGAAACTCCTCAGAGCTGGAGGAAGAAACCTCAAGAGGAACCAGGCCCTCCTCCTCTGCTCAAACTTATACATAGTTATTTAGGGGACACTGGACCCCCACACCTCTGTCCTAATACTCCGCTGTACTGGAGTGATGCTAGTTCACTGGTGGACATAACAGTAGCAGATAATTAGGGTCTGTGTACATCTCTCTGTAGTTGGTGATGGTGGGTGGGCAACTAGTGCAGGGCAGGGAGGGCAACTAGTCCAGGTCCAGTTGCCAGAAGCTATGAAGCCAATGTGAAGTGGTGGCAGGTGAGCTCAGGGTTCTTCTCAGATGGGGCAAGAGGAGCTCACGGTTAGTGTTTTATGAGCTCAGGTTGGTGGATCATCATTAACTGGTTAAAGGTACAGAGATGTTGTACCTTGAAGGTCTGTCACAGTTAAATTTTGGGGATGATAAATTGCTTTGGAATTGTGATCATTTATAATACTGTCACTTTAAATATATGCCATGATATGATATTAGCATAAAAATGCATTTATACCCTTTAAAGAGCAATTGTATACTTCACCTGAGGAAAACAGAACTATTGTTCAGAAAATATTCCCACACCGGAGCTGGAATGCGGCTTTGAAACAAGTGCATTTTGGCTCATTTTCCAAATGTTCTGGAAGGAGTTGCTGGAATTCTCTCACCCGTCGGGACTTTGGCTACTGTATTCCGGATTACTGTGGTAAACCTATTTCATCTGTAATTCACATGTTTGCCGGGTCACAGGGTGGGTAGTTAGTCTGCTTTGTGTGAATGGAAAAACCCACTGCACTTGTTTCCTACACGACAGATATCTTTGACTCGAGCTCAGACGAGAACAGAGCTGCTTGATTTAGTCAAATACACCGTAAAACACTGCGGTCTCAAATACATTGATGATGTCATTATCACGACAGGCCTATCCTGAACCAGGCTTGTGTGTACTTTCAGGCTGGCACTCAGTCGGCGTCTATGAGCTCCCAGCGAGAGCTTCAGGATGCAGCGCATACTCTCTACCAGCAAGTGGTGCGTGTGCTCCGGCAAAAAGTGGCCCTGGAGAAAGAGCAGAAGGGTAAGCCTGCACAACATGACTTAATATTTGAGGACCAACACACACCTGGCTTGTTGTTTAATCTCAAACGCACTTGCTTATGAGGTTTCTGGCACTGTATGGGATACTATCTAGAACAGTACTAGAAGTTCCTCTAAGAAAGCCTGAACTATGACTGTGCATTTGTCTATTTTGTATTCCCAAATTCCGGCTGAGTTTGAAGTTTTCCTGCTCAAGCACACGTGGTTCAGCTCACCTGTTAGGTAGAGTTAGAGTGTAAGAGCAGGGAAACCACATCACTACCTGAACTTTGCTCCTAGGTTCCCCTAATTGCCATGCATAGGCCTTTTCCACCAAAAGAACTCTGGTTCTCCAACTGATTCCGTTCAGGCTTATAAGAACCATGGTGTTTTTTAGCGAACCGTCCCACGTTTACACCAGTTGTAGTGGACAATACAGAGAACGTCATCAACAGAGGGCTGCACAGCATCAGTAAATGGAAGTGAGAAGATACTAAGGCGTATAGACGACCTGCGAGCGCTTGTTTGGTTACAGAAGCAAACGTGGAACAACTGTTGGCGATAAGAAGACATAGAAGATGTACAACTAGACATGCCCACCACAGTTTGAGCTGAAAAACCTTTATATTTCCCGCTGGGAGCAAACTTTTCAGGTTCCAGAAGCTATTTTTGTTTGGTTGTTGAACCTGGTTGGTGGAACATGGCCCTCAGTGACCGAAGCCTCTGAGTGGATGAGATGCACTATAAGCTTTGATGACTTACTTTTGGGGTAAATTGTGAAAGTCTGACTAATCGCTGGACTGTTTCTGTGACCGCTCTCTACAGGCTCTTGTCAGCACTTGCTTCTGGCTGCAGTGTTTGCACTGAACTTCCACTACCAGCCTGCAGATCTTGTGGTGGTGATAAAGAGTGGCCTACTGGAGCTGCTGGCCAGCCTCACTGATAACTCCTGTGTTCTGGTCAGTCAGCGCTGGCTGGCTGCCTCCGTCTCAGGCAACATGCTGCTGAGTGGGGCTGTGAGGCTTGCGTCGGCCAGGCTGCTCCAGAGTCTTGTCATTGCAGCGAGGTAAGTTATTTGATGATTCTCAGGATTAATATTATATTAAAGGACGTGTGGGATCGCAGTGCTGTTGGGAAGGAAGATGAAGGTGATCAGGATCAATAACTGATGATAAATGTAGTCTGATCTGACTGATATTTATTGATCTACTCATACAGACGTGGTGAATATCAGATTATAACTGCCTGTGAAGTGCGGATCGCGGGGTCTAAGAGTTCATTCAAAATGAACATTTTTCATTGAATTCTAACGACGTTCTTTATCTCTAGCTCCTGTGAAGGTGCCTTGCCACTGGACGTGTCTCAGGCTCTGATGGATGTGATGTGTGAGCAGTTGCAGGGTCTCTTACACACTCTTCACCAGCAGGAGGCACTGGAGAGCAGTGCAGAATTCGACTCTGAGCCCAGTGTTAAAACAACCAAACCAGAGAGTGAGTTCATAGAATTTACTTACGAATTCATGCTTTCTGCTTTCTGCTGGCTGTGCAGAGACGGCAGAACAGATCCAGATCTAGTGTCTTAGCCGTAAAGAGTGCAGTAACCAGCTGTTCAGACAAGACATTTGAAGGACAGTGGGTTTTACAACGACTAGAGCAAATGTTCAACGTTTTAAGATCCAGAAAAGCGGTTCTGATCCATCTACGTTTGCAGACCTGCTGGAAAACTTTAAGGAAGGTGTTTTTGAGGAACCCAATGTAGATGATACCCTGCTGAAAAATCCAGCTGAAGACCAACTTTAACTGGTAGCTGGTTCTGGATGGTTTGAGATGGTTAAGGTGGTTGAAAAGCTGATCATCCAGACAAACACACCCCATGATGGTCAGCGAGCTGCTCAGCTCTTGAGAAGTTTTGATTGTGCTGATACTCAGTGATGCTGGTCAACCAGATGGGTGTGTTGGCCCATCAGCTTGGTCCCGCTTGTTCTTAGTGGTGGTACATGTTGGCCATTTTGACCTGGATAACTTGCAGTGAGCCTGCAAACACAGATGTTTCAGATTGTTGCAATTCCTTCCATGTAAATGTCGATGGTGACATTACAGATGTTTCGATTTTACCTTCTAATAAGTATCTTTGTGTTCAGACATGAAACGAATCATTGGAACCCGCCGTGTGTGTACAGGTGCAGAGCTGCCACGCAACAGCAGAGTCGTGGAGTCCCAACTTGCGGACTTCCTTGTCTTCCTAAGGCGCATCCTGTCGCTCGGCGTAACCAAGAGAGTCTGCTCGTTCCCTCGCTGGATCGACCCACTGATGACAATCATTTCTTACCACAGCACCTCAGGTACCTCACAGTCACACAGCCGCAACCCTTTCCCAAATGTAGTCAGTCAGCCAAGATCGGGCTGCAGGATATTGGAAAAAACTGACATTGTTCTGCGATATACAGTCGTTAGGAAACCCCACGAACACACACACATATTTAAATTTATGGACCTTTGACCATTTTAACGACACTGAGAGATGGAGGTGATAAAATAAACACATACAACAGAAGAAACGTCTTTAAACATCATTTGTAAAATGTAATCTGATTACGTTCCCAATCGGAAAGTCGGAAAATCGGAAACTAACTTAAAAAATGACTAACTATGTATAAGTAGTTGACCAGAGGAGGAGGTCAGTTAGATGTTTCTAGAACCGTCTACCGTCTCTGACATCGACTGGAAGAAAGACGTTCCCACTCCTCCATGCGGAATTCTGTTTCAGCGTCAGTCTTTGTACAGACGCTCTTCCATTCTCCTCAAGCCCCCTCTGATACAATAAAGATCTCATAGTGGTTTCTATGATGGAGAGATCTCCAGACCCTGCTGCAGCAACGCAGCCCCAAACCATCACACTTCCACCACCATGCTTCACAGCTGCTATGAGGTTCTTCTGCTGAAACGTGTCTTCTGTTACTGTGTCCAAATAATTAAACTTTGGATTCATCTGTCCAAAGCACATTGTTCCAGAATTGTTCCTGCTCTTTGTCCGGTTCTTCTGTGGAGAACTTAATTCTTGCCCTGATGTTTGTTTGACAGTTGGGTTTTCCTCCTTAAACTCCTCCCATGAAGATTAAACTGGTTTGGTCTCTTTCTGATGGTACAAGCTGAACTTTGACATCAGTTGTGTCGAGAGCTACCTGTAGGTCCTGTGATGAACATTGTAGTATTGTTGGATCTTCTTTACACCTGTTTTGGTCTGCTTTTGGGCTGAACTTGATAGGACGGGCTGACCTGGCCATGTTGACTGATGTTTTAGTAACACCTCTAACAAGCTCCTATTGTTTCAATAACGTTAAAACAATGATGGGGTGTCTTCCTCAGAAGACAATTCTGTGATGATGCGTATTTGATTACCTTCAAAAATCCAGTCAGAAGGTGTTAATGGTCCAAACTCTCATGAATCCCATATTGGAGTAAAATAAGCCCAGGCTGTAGTTGGTTAGTCACACTTATAGTATAGTACCTTTCTAGACACGCAAGGACACTTCATAGTCAGAACTCTCCACTGAAAATGACCGTCCACCTGGAGGACCACGCAGGACAGAGTGCCAATCCACACCTGGACATACAGACATAGATTCACACACACACACACACCAGGGCATTTTGAAGTAGCCAGTTCACCTGATCCGTGTTTTTGGAACGTGGGAGTCCCCTAGGAGACCTACGCAGACATGGGGAGAAGATGGAACCTAAGGTTGCAAACACTTTTCTGTGAGCAATAAGCAAAAATCCAATTGTTCCGTGTCAATTTCTCTAGTCCTCTCATCGTCTTGAGTGTTGACAACCTTAGGAACCAATTTCTCAACCAAGTCGGACGTCTAGCCGCCATTATTTAAAAACTACAGCTCTGAATGGTCATTGTTGGTTTTTGTTGGGGCAGCCGTGACCCGCTGGTTGGGGAACCAGCCTTGCGACTGG
The DNA here is from genome assembly GCA_034509495.1 of Acestrorhynchus altus. Taxonomy (NCBI): domain Eukaryota; kingdom Metazoa; phylum Chordata; class Actinopteri; order Characiformes; family Acestrorhynchidae; genus Acestrorhynchus; species Acestrorhynchus altus. The sequence goes on from CM067516.1 coordinate 28,834,917, forward strand.
AAGGTTCAATCCCCTGAACAGGCAGGTCATGACTGAAGTGCCCTTGAGAAAGGCACTTGACTTCCCAGGGTGTGGATGTTCCTGCTCACTGCTCCGGGCATGTGTGCTCACTGCCCCCTAGTGCACACAGGAATTATGCACCAGTATTAAGGGGACAGTAAATTCATTAAAAATGACCTGCAGCAGCCCTTTTTTACATCGCACAAGATATTAGCTTGCTCTCACGAACAAGTAGATGAGTTACGTTACTAAATTATAAAACCATGATCCATATCTTGACTTTGAATGCCTGTTGCAGGTAATCCTCATTTCTATAATCTTCGCACAAAGCTGTTGGCCTTCCACATTCTGGAGGCTTTACTTCCGGCCTGCTCAGACCCACTTCAGATGAAACAGGTGAGAGAGACCATCAAGCTATGAATTGACGTGCTGCTGCATTTTCCATGTTCGTTTCCATTTTAATACGTAGTTTCCTTGCAGATTGTTGAGCAGCTGTTTGGACTTTTGTCCACCTACATGTGGGAGGAACCCCTGGCCATGAGGAGAAAACTAGAAAAAGTGACCCAAAGTTCAAAAAAGGTACGGCCTGTTTGAGACACGTGTAGTAAACATGCAGTAAAACGTAATAACATCAGAAAGTAGGGATTTGATCCCCTTTCCTGTATAAAGACGCGTTTTCCTCTCCTGGTAGATGTTCTTTCCAGTAATTCAGCACGTTGTTGCGTGTATTTCAGGAAAGCAGCAGTGAGGACGAGTGTATTCCGATTGGAGATTTCTCCTTTGATCCTCATAAGCTGATCTGCTGTTCTCTGGAGTGTGGGAATGTTCTCTCCCACGGCTCTGGAGGAAAAGGTTATGGTCTGGCCACCACAGCCATCACTTCCGGCTGCTTCATCTGGAAGGTACGGAGTAATACAGGTTGTTGTTCAGGCCATTTTTCCAGGATGTTTCTGTAGTGTGACGTACATTTATTAGAACTGTATTCGTAGGAGACGTGCAGAATCTGACACGATACACGAGTATCAGAGAGTAATTCAGCTCGCAAAACATCTAACATTCATTCATTTCCAACCGAATTAAATCCCAGTTTCAATAGCAAAGGAGCTTCCAGTGCATGTTTACTGCTCTGTCCATGTGAACGTGATCAACCTGCATACAGACTCTGACTGATCAGAGAGAGGGGGCGGGGCTGATGCTCAACCTGCATACAGACTCTGACTGATCAGAGAGAGGGGGCGGGGCTGATGCTCAACCTGCATACACACTCTGACTGATCAGAGAGAGGGGGCGGGGCTGATGCTCAACCTGCATACAGACTCTGACTGATCAGAGAGAGGGGGCGGGGCTGATCTCCTGAACATAACAATGCTATGTGTGACTGTCACCCACTACTGACAACTTTCAGCAATCTGAGTCTGTGAGACACTTTGGCCACAGCCACGCCATACACAATTAGAGGTTCAGGTACCAAAGGTTTGATATAAATACCAAAGTATATGTTTTATGGAGAGTACAGATTTCACAGTTTTGTCTATTGTTTTGTCTTGTTTTTGCACAATAAAGTTGAATTATTTACATATTTCTTAATTCTGTAAATTCTTAACAGTAAATGAGGTGTTTTAAGTTGTATTTAGAATGTTTCTAACTGCATTTATGTTAGTGTCACTATAAAGGCTCATTATCTCAGAACCATATTGCTCCAATGAGTTGTTCTCTGATAATAATCCTCTAATGTGTCCTATAATAACTAATGATTAATTATAGAGTTTATTCTGTGCCCTTGAATAATCCATAAATCCAGTCCCAGTCGAGCAAAAGCTATAAATTAAACAATAAAAGCCTTTAATTTACCCTGAAATCACCAGAATCTTAAAATGTACCTTGGCACTAATTGACTGGGTGCAAATATATGTGTTGTTTAGCAGGCCAGGGCAGTAAGGAGCAGGTGGAGTCTGGAATGGTGGACAGAGAAAGGAGTCCAGGGGAGAGCTGGAGGAGCCCCGAGCTGTTCTCTGGCCCAACGGGACTGTCCGAGGTCCAGCTTGGTGTACTGTGTGCCGAGGTGTGGCCTGTACTGGCACTGATTGGAGGAGTGGATAGTGGGCTCCGAGCCGGTGGAATCTGCCTACACAAACCCAGTGGTCGCCGGGCAACGCTTTTAGGGGTGCTGAAGGAGGGAAGCCCTCTAGCTAAACTACAGTGGGAGGAGACTGATCTGACTGTGAGGTAGGCATGTATTGTACACACACACACACATACACAGACACGTTTATTATTTTTGTTTATTAATGTGTCCTGTATGTTGTATAGATACACAGTCAAGTCACATTAGTATGACCACCTGCTTGTTTCTACCACACAGATACTCTGATACTTTATTCTCCTCCTTTCACCCTGATCTTCAATGTTCAGGACCCCACAGGACCACCACAGAGCAGCTATTATGTGAGTGGTGGGTCATTCTCAGCACTGCAGTCACACTGACATGGTGGTGGTGTGTTAGTGTGTGTTGTGCTGGTACGAGTGGATCAGACACAGCAGTGCTGCTGGAGTGTTTGAACACTGTGTCCACTCACTGTCCACTCTATGAGACACTCCTACTGAGTGTCTCCACCTTGTAGATGTAAAGTCAGAGACAGAAGCTCATCTGTTTCTGCACAGTTTGTGTTGGTCGTCCTCTATTCCTTCATCAGTGCTCACAGGACGACCTGAGAATGACCCACCACCCACATAATATCTGCTCTGTGGTGGTCCTGTGGGGTCCTGATCATTGAAGATCAGGGTGAAAGGAGGAGAATAAAGTACAGTCTGTAATCATGGAACTACAAAGTGCTCCTGTATGGTACGATGATGTGACGAGAGCTTTTATTGGCAGAGATGAGAGTGATTTCTAAGAGTGAAGTGATGTTTTAATTTTGGTAGATGTGTCGGCGGTCATCTTCCCTGCTCATGCTCATTACAGCCTTCTCAGTGTCCCTTTCCATCTTGATTTCTTTCCTTTTACCAGAGGTGGATATTTCAGGAACGTCCCAGGACTTTGTCCCGACTGCCAGGGCGCTTAGGCTGCAGCAGGGCGGCTCTGGCAGTTGTACCAAATTCCTGGGGTAGATTTTGACCTGCTGGGCCTGAAAAACCCACCTCTGCCTTTTACTATCACCTGTTTTCTTTCTCTTCATTTCTGCCTAATCATATTATCCTTTCTTTGTTCTTTCTCCTTTTCTGCTTTTTGTTTCCCCACTCTTTCTCCCTTCATCTTCCTGTTGCTGTGTGCCCTGCTGTGCTCCCACTAATCTAAAGCTTCCTGAATTCTTGGTCACCCAGCGATACCCCTCTGTCCTTCCTGGAGCCATGTGGTGTGCCCCAGCTGGACGTTTCCCACTGCAGTGGTTTCACGCCCGCTGTGCTGTTTCACCTCATCCTGCTGACTGGTGTGCTGGAGGAGCCAGAGGCCGGAGCCGGGCCAGGAACCAGAGTGGGCGGAAGAGGCTCAGCGAGGCCCAGGAATAACTCCCAGAATACCTCGGAAGCTGTAGCCCATAGTGAGCTTGAACAGAAGCTGGATGAGGACATCGCACGTGTGATGATGCTGGAAGAAGGGATGACCGGTAGGACGAGACATTATGTTTATACGTTGATTTTCAGGGTTGATAAAAATTTGATTTCGATTAAGCCCAAATGAGCAGAAAGCGTAGGTGATGCTGGACTGCTCTTCACACCACATCACTCTCTGCATATCTTGTTATGGATTCAGTTCGTTTTCCCCTCAAAATTCTACACACAATTCCACACGATGACAAAGTGAGAAACGTTTGTTGAGAAAAGTTTTAAATTTTTATACATTTTTGGGAATGTTCTCCCATTCTTCTTTGCAGAACCTCTCAGGCTCCATCAGATAGGATGGGGAGCATCATTAAACAGCCATTTGTAGATATCTCCAGAGATGTTAAATTCCGGCTTCCTGTTAGAAGATAAACCTTCATCCCAGTCTAATGACCAGAGCTCGAATGTCTCTGCAGTCATCTTTCTCTCGACCCTGACTAGTCTCTCAGTTCCTGCTGCAGTAAAACATCCCCACAACACCATGCTTCACTGTAGGAATGGTATTGGTGAGGTGGTGAGCAGAGCCTGGTTTCCTCCAGACATGATGCTCCACATTCAGTCCAAAAAGTTCCAAAAGATCTTTTTATTTGTCATGGTCTGAGAGTCCTTTAGGTGCCCTTTGGGGACTTCAGAGGGGCCGTTATGTGCCTTTTACTGAGGAGTGGTTTCCGTCTGGTCACTCTATCATACAGGCCTGATTGGTGGAGTGCTGCAGAAATTGTTGTCCTTCTAGATGGTTCTCTTCTCTCCACACAGCAATGATGGCGCTCTGTCAGAATGACCACTGGTTTCTTGATCACCTTTCCTACCACAATCAGTCAGCTCCATGAAGAGTCCTGGTGGTTCCAAACTTCTTCCATTTACAGATGATGGAGCCACTGTGCTCATTGAGATCTTCAGTGCAGCAGAAATGTCTCTGTACCTTCCGCAGATCTGTGTCTCCATACAATCCTGTCTCAAAGGTCTACAGACAGTCTTCGTGTCTTGGTTTGTCTCTGACCTGCACTGTCTGCTACGAGACCTTATATAAACAGGTGTGTCTTTCCAAATCATGTCCAATCAACTGAAGTTACCACAGGTCTGAACTTGATGATCAGTGGGAACAAGAGTCTCCTGAGCTCGATTTTGAGTGTCATGTGAAAAGCAGTGAAGACTTATTTACGTTCTATTTCATTTTCTGTGTCATCGTGGGGTTTTGTGTGTAGAAACCAGATTCATTTCTGTAAATGATCTTCATTTGATCATCATCTGAAATAGATAGAACTAGACAATCGTGTAGAACATTGTTTTCATGGGACTGTTGCAACCTCTGATTGCAGTTCGTGGAGGTCCTTGCACAATGATGGGCAGCGTTTTAAACTATCTGAGAAGTTCCAATAATATTAGACTGTTTATTTTTCCACTTATTTTATATATATAGCGTGAATAAAATCTCTGATGTATCATAAATGATAACCTAATAATTCATGCATTTAATTATTTTCTTAAGAATTATAAGCTGTTTAATAATATATTTTTTTATATTTTTATTAAAAAAAAAATATTAATGTTCATTTTGTTGCTTTAGGTTTAATGACCAGCTTGACAGAAGAGCATGAAAACATGGAGGATGAGAGAAAGGAGGAGCACCAGGGTGAACCAGAATCCCCCAGAACCCCTAAACTCACAGTAGAAGAGCAAGAGGGCGCCCCCTGTCCACTTGCACTGTCCCTGCAGCCAAGAACTGACCTTTTTGCCCTGGAGCTTCGTGCAATCCGCATATCCTACCTCCTTCTAGGGGCATTGAAGTCCCTGGCCGTGATTCTGAACTGTGGCAAATTCACAGATCTGCTCTTGGTGCCCAAAGCAGAAGCGCCAGCCGGCTCGGGAAGCCCTGACCCGGCCAGATGCTCCGCAGCTGCTGCTGGGGAGGAGAGCGCTGAGCTGCGCTCTGTTCTTCAGTTCTTGGTCCGCAGCATGGTGAAGTGGGCCGTCAGACCGTGCCCTATCAAACAGCCCGTGTCTCTGGCTGACCTGGAGAGAGCACAGATTATGATCTTTAAAGGAGCTCTGTGCAGGCTGCAGGAGGATGGTTCTAGTCGAGAGAGCAAAGGTATGTAGTGCCAACAGTGCAGCTACACTGTGGTTGTCCAGAAGTTCACACTGCCTGTCAAAATCTTATTAAATGACCATGTACTATTGGGGCAGGGATTCTGAGGGTCCACTTGATGGTTTGATATGTTTGCTCTACCTTCAGTCCCACTAACAGCAAATACAGCTCAAATACAGTTTCTCTGGTTTTACTATTTTTGGCCCGTTTGAGTCAAATCAACATTTGATTCGAGATTTAGCTGGGTGTTTGGGTAGGTAGGTGGGTGTTTGGGTAGGTAGGTTGTGAGTTGTGAGTAGATGTTCTGTTGAATTAACTGTGTCATTTTCTCCCCGTATCTACATTTTGCAGGCCACGCTTCATCTCAGCCTGTCTCAAAGTCTTCCAGCTCCGTCTCGCTGTACAGCAACGGTTCGGACGGGGCGGCCATCTTCGGCCAGTCGGCCTCCTCCTCCACTAACGACTTCACGACCTCCCTCCTCACCGCCCTGCAGGCTGACGGCCTGGAAAACTTCAACCCTTTTCTACCCATTAACCTGCTGCAGTGAGTACCTCTCAGTGCTGATGGAGATCGAAACAATGGGGGTTGTAACTTCTCCTGCAGGTGGCGCTGTGCAAGGATGATCCGTCTGTAAATATGTGCAGGGTGTGCGATGAGATTCCTAGATTGAGCAGAGGTGGTACAGTGCAGTGAACGTCTCGCTGGATGTGGGCAATGGGCCCTGGGGCCGAAGGTCAAAATGGGAAGGAAGGAGCTGAATTTGCAGGAGTATCGAAGCTGGGGCTGCACAATATATCGTTTCAGCATCGACGTAGCTAGACGTGCAATTATTCTTCTTCTTCTTCTGCTTCTTCTTCTTCTTCTTCTTCTTCTTCTTCTTCTTCTTCATTGACTTCAAGTCGATTCCGACTCCCAGTGACCACATGGATTGTCTTCCTCCAGAATTTTCTTCCGTTGTCATCCATCAATCTCCAAGCCTGATGGTCTTTTCCAGTTCTTCTCATAATGTGTCCAAAATAAGTGAGCTTCAGTCTGAACATCTTGTCCTCCAGCGAGACTCTTTAAACCTGTTCCTGCACTGCACCACCGCTGTCTCACACCCTGCAGGTATTTATAGCTCAGTTATCCTTGAACATTACCATCTGCAGGAGCCTGAAGTTACCACCACCTTAAACACACAGTGTTGAATTATCTGTCTGTTTATTTTACTGGAGATTATTAATTGTTTATTAAATGATTACTTTTATGGATTTGGGACAGGATACCAACACAGGATGTGTTCAGAATGTATTAAGAGCACAATAATGAAAGCATTCATACTGTGATTGTCCACAAACACCAGCTTAAAGTGTCTTTCAGAGACTTGTTCTATACATTAGTGTTGTATTGTTTTATACATTGTTCAGTAGATGTTTTATTAATTTATTGTAATTTTATATATTTTTTATTTAATTTCAATTTGATTACAACATTTTAGTTTATAAGGCCACCATCCTGCTCTGTTTATATCCCGATATAGATATAAATATTGATATATCGCTCAGCCCGTGTCCCGCTCTATTTATATCCCAATATAGATATAAATTTGATATATTGCACAGCCCGTATCCCTCTCCGATAATATCCCGATGTAGCTATAAATATTGATATATCGCTCAGCCCGTACCCCAAATTGACACCTACACCAATACACACACTCCCTAAACTCCTGATGTGGCTGGATGTTTTCGCTCCAGATCACTGTCAGAGAGTGGCTCATCAGAGGCTCAAAATCACACTCTGTTAACATCAGGTGCGTGTGAGAGGGCAGGTGAGTGTGTGTGTGCATGTGTGTGTGGTTTTGGGGCGAGACGGCATGGCTGTGTTTACACTAACCTTCTTAACCTTGACAGCATGTTCATCTAACAGCTGGTTAGCAAAGAGGAGGTCAACAAAGGTCCTCAGTGGTCATCTTCAAAATTATCTTATGTATAATGTTAGCATACACACTATATGGACAGAAGTATTGGGACACCTGCTCAATCACAGTTCCTTCCAAAAGTGTTGGTTGCTTTTCTTGGAGTGTGTCTCTATTGTCCAGAGCAGGTTTTCTACCAGATTTTGGAACATTGCTGTGAGGATTTGATTGCTTTGGTCCAGATGGTGTCCACAAATATTTGGATATATCTTTCTACCCTTTAGATGAATGCATTCAGCAACCATTGCTGACCCATTGTAGAGAGACATTGCCAGTAGAATAGGACTCTGGAGCTGATGGCACCATGACCAATGCCAGGCATAGTCTAGAGGGTTACAATGCCCCCCAGGATTGAGCTGTGGAGCAGTGGAACTGTCCTCTCTGGCATGATGGCACTCCGTCCAGTACTTTTGGGATAAGTGGGAGAGTTGGGCTGGTGACCATCTGACATGACATCACTACCACTATAATCAGTGAATGCAATCAAATCCTCACAGCAATGCTTCAGAATAACAGTTAGCACCAGAGACACTATTAGCTGATTGTAAGTAGTGTGTGTTGAGCTGATGTTAGGAGCTTAGGAGCTGTGTGTGTGTGTGTGTGTGTGTGTGTGTGTGTGTGTGTGTGTGTGTGTGTGTGTGTGTGTGTGTGTGTGGGCCCCTCCAGGCGGATGGTGCTGGCCCGGTTCCCCACACTGGCTGGTTTGGTGCACAGCCCCATACTGCCCCCAGGGCTCAGCTTGGTTGGCTCCACCCCCTGTGAGGGATACACAGAGCAGCAGACCAGCTTTCTGGAGCCCTGCGGCCAGACCAGGACCCCCGTGGGTAAGACCTGGGGCAAGGGCAGAAAAGGGGAATGGGTCGAAATGCACTTCAGCAATAGTGGACGAGTGTTCAGTGCGGATTATCCGATGCCAGCGTTTCTCAGTGAGCTGGATAATTCAGAGCCTAAGTGAGGAAATACTGACCTCAGCTTCTTCCAGTATCGTCCTGCTCAGCTGAAAATAGCAAATGTGTTCCTAAGTATTCAGGAACCTTCTGGATGAAGGAGATAAGTTGAGAACCCCTTACTAATACTTGAGGAACATCCCCTTCAGCTACTCATCTCATTACTCAGGGTCTGGTCCTGGAGGCACCCTTCCCTGCAAATGTATTGCTGTCTTGTCACCTGATTCACATCTGACTCAACTAACTGGTTCATTAACAAGTCCTTTCAGCGCAGTTACAGTGGATGTGCTACAGGGAAACCACTAAAATGTGCAGGGCAGGGGTGCCTCCAGGACCAGGATTGCGACTCTCCGGGATACAGTAGCTTTAAAAAATTCATATATGTATATGACGATCAACCATACTTTATTCTCCTCCTTTCACCCTGATCTTCAATAATCAGGACCCCACAGGACCACCACAGAGCAGCTATGATGTGGGTGGTGGGTCATTCTCAGCACTGCAGTCACACTGACATGGTGGTGGTGGATCAGAGTGCTTTAACACTGTGTCCACTCACTGTCCACTCTATTAGACACTCCTACCGAGTGTCTCCACCTTGTAGGTGTAAAGTCAGAGACAGAAGCTCATCTGTTTCTGCACAGTTTGTGTTGGTCGTCCTCTAGTCCTTCATCAGTGCTCACAGGACGCTGCCCACAGGACGCTTTCGGCTGGACATTTCTGTTCGGTGGACTGTTCTCGGTCCAGCAGTGACACTGAGGGGTTTAAATACTCCAGCAGCACTGCTGCGTCTGATCCACTCGTACCAGCAACACACACTAACACACCACCACCATGTCAGTGTGACTGCAGTGCTGAGAATGACCCACCACCCACATCATATCTGCTCTGTGGTGGTCCTGTGGGGTCCTGATCATTGAAGATCAGGGTAGAAGGAGGAGAATAAAGGATCAGAGATACAGATGAACTACACAGTGCTCCTGTATGATCAGAGGAGATGATAAAGAAATATAAAGATATATTATTTCACTGTAAATGATTTTTGTGGTTGATTGATTACAGGACAGTGTTACTAAGTTACTCAGTGCATGCAATTAACCTCTATTTCTCACCACCTTTGCATGGATTTCCATAATTGATTTTAAAACTTGTTTCTAATTAAAAATCTGCATTTTGTAAAATGCAAAAACAAAATTCCCTGCCAGTGTATTTCCTCCCTGGATGTTGCTTTGTTTTGGTTGCTTTTTAAAGTGAAGAGTTCAGTTATGAAGGCCTTCACTTGTCCTTTGGAGCATGATTCTGTCGACCTGTTTTTGAAGCACCTTCTGAACTGTTTATCGTTTGCTGTCCCATAACACAGTGTGATTAACATGTTTCTGTTTCACTGTAGGATGGTTTCTTGATGTTTTGTTTTTATCTTCTTCAGACCATCCCCAAATGTTTGTCCCTGTTCGGTTGTTAGAAATGGGCTTCTCTGTGAGACACATCTACAGAGCCATGGAAGCTGCAGGTACCAAACTGACCTCTGCTTAACGTCTGTTTTTCCCAACAATCATATTCAGATCTGTTTCCCAATTGGTAGTTGTGCTTCACACACACACACACACACACACACACGTTCAATAATAGATGCAATAACAATGTAGAACACATATTAGGTGATTATTAATTCAAGATTAGCACCTGAAACCTCCACTACAGAGTACCTGCTGGGCAGATGTTCGTTGCAGTCCATTTTAACAACCAAACAATCGGGGTGTCCATTCCAATTGTACCTCAATTTCTGTCCATTGTTAGTTTTCGGAGCCTGTAGCTGCTCCATGTAAACACTGCGTAAACAAGGTTTTCAAGGTCCTCACCCTGATCTCACCATTTCCCTTCAGAAGTCACTGGTCACTCCATCTGCAGAAGCACGGAGGCTCGGTGTAGTCCTGGATGTCATTCTCAGCTCGTGGTGCAAACCTGACCCGGTCATGCAGATTTCTCCTTTACAGCATCAGGAGAATTTGACCTTTTCTGTCTAGAGAGGAGCTCAGGTGCTTGTTCAGTCTGTTGTCATTTCAAGACTAGAACTGCAGCTCCCTTCTAGCTGGCCTTCCTCTGCCGACCATCAGACCATTGTAACTTATCCAGAACGCAGCAGCGCGGCTCGTCTTCAGTGTCCCTAAATTCAGTCACGTAACTCCTCTGCTGCGCTCCCTTCATTGGCTTCCTGTAGCTGAACATCAGATTCAGAACCTTGATGCTGACCTACAAATTCCACATCATTGTTCTCTATCAACCTCCACGTCCACTGGGCAGTTTCATTGAAGCTCACTCTCCTGAGTACACTTACATTTACATTTATGCCATTTAGCAGACGACTCAGGGACTCAGATGAAAGACAAGAAGCCTGTTCCTCCACCCCTACCGACCCTTCGTAGAGAGTGAGAGAAAGCAAAGGCGGAGGACAGGGCAGCTGGAGTTGCAGTGTTCTCAGGGGTGAGCCACGTCTCTGTCAGAGCCAAGAAGTCGAGAGATTGAGCAGACGCCAGAGCCGAGATGAAGTCAGCTTTCCGTACTGCCGACTGGCAGTTCCAGAGCCCCCCAGTTACCGTCACCTGACAATCTGATGAAGCAGGCAGGTGAATGAGGTCACTGGTTTTGCGGGTTCTGCTCCTGCGTTTACGTCTTCTGATGTTGCAGGAGGTGACAAACGGAATGGGAAAACACGTTGGAACCTAGAGGTTTTTCTGGAACTCTGCCCCTGCGATCCACACCTTACCTAACCTGAAACCACACCTGAATTCAACAGGACAGGCACAGAGTTAGTGCAGTAATACCGCCTCCTACAGGACTCTTCTTTCATGCACCACTTATATATGTATATATTGTATATGATAATATAGTCTATATATTATATATTATTCTTTATATTCATAGTGTTTTTCTTTACTAAATTATTATCTCTTTCTACTTTTTGCTGTACCGTACTGATGCTGGAACCTTAATTTCCCTGAGGGAACCCTCCCAAGGGATCAATAAAGTTCTATCTAATCTAATCTAGATAAGACAGATGAAAGTCTAATGAAGTGAATCCAAAGAAACAGTCTAACCCTACAAGCCGAGACTGACTCCAGTAATAAACTGCAAGCACACACGTCCTCACGTCCTTTCTCACGTCCTTTCTCACGTCCTCGTCTGCTTTATTTGCCTGCCGTGCTCTGAAACACCCCACTTTTCAGCCTGTATCCTCTTCATGACCTTCAAAGACTGTGTTTATCATCTCAGTAATTAGTTGCGCGATATTATAAAGGGACATTTATTACCTTATTATGATAACGAAGTCCTTATAGAGCTGGATTTGTTCATCAGAGGAGCTACTCTGATCATTAACGAGCCTGTTCTCGGCCTCACGCTGAGTGTGAGTGTACGGACTATTAATGGATTTGGGCAGTGGCCCAAAGAATCAAATGTCTTTCTTTCCTAGGCTATTGACCAGTGAAATCCTAACATCTGCTCAAACAAATCCAGCAATCAATAGGACTTTTTAGTGAAGTCTTCTCACTGTGTTTATTGTTTTGGGTGTTTTGTGGTTGATCTTTTGACCTGTGGCTTAGGGGTCACAGGGGAGTTGGACTCTGCTATGATTGAGGTTTTGGCAAGCTGGATGCTGGAGCACCCACTGACTGAGGAACATCATGTAGGAGAAGGCTCGTCAGCAGGGGGCGCCACTGACACACCTTCGTCAGATGGTCCCGAGACAGTGCAGTGCCCAGAGTCTCCAGCTACACTCAGAGAACCCAATGAGAGGTGGACACACACACACACCCACACACACACACACACACACATACATATATGCTCACAGAAATAAAACCTCATATTTGTGTGTGTGTGTGTGTGTGTGTGTGTTAGTCTTTTAGCTGGTCTGGATCTGGTGGAGAGAGAGAATTTTCTGGATGTCCATCTGACGCGCACCAGGCCTCCACCCGCTCGACGACAGCGCTCAGGCCTGAGCCAGCGTACATCCTTCAGGAGGGCAGGTCTGTTACCCTCACACTCTCTCAGTATACTTATTCATACATTAACTACAAGATGCTGAGATTTTCGTTGGGAGAGACGAGGATGGACAAGATTTGAAATGAGCAGATCAGAGGGACGGTGAAGGTGGAGCAGTTTGGAAGTAAAGCCAGAGAGGACAGGTTGAGATGGTTTGGACATGTGTTGAGGAGGAGTAGTGGATATATTGGACAGAGAATGTTGGAGATGGAGCTGCCGGGCAGGAGAAGAGGAAGAGAGGGTTATTGATGTAGTGAAGGTGGACATGGAGATGGTTGGTGTAACAGTAGAGGAGGTAGGGGATAGAGCAAGATGGAGGCAGATGATCCACTGTGGTGACCCCTAAAGGGAGCAGCTGGAAGAAGAAGAAGATACATATTTAACTACAAGAATCCAATTTTCCAGGATTCCCTCCATATATTTTTGATTTTTAAGTGTAATTTTTTCTTCTCTTGCGTGTTGTTTTCGTGGTCTCCGTACTTTTATTCAACAACATTAGAAAGGTATTTATAGTCATACATGCCAGATACTGCTTTCAGATCCCAGGCTGCTCAAAGTCTTAATTTGAGATGTAAATATTATAGAAATTATTATAGAATTTAAATATATGTATGAATTTGACCATGTTTTGATCAAAAATTTAGCGCCTAAAATTGTGGTTTTTGACTTATAAGGACTTAAAAACACACTCTGTTCTTTAGAAGTTGATCATCCAGAGTGCTCTTGAGCTCAAAATGCATTTTTGATGAATGTCACTGCAGATCTTGGGTTCTAATCGTGGAAATCAGGTCCCTAATTGGACAATATTTTTATACACTTTTCTTGTTCTAATGAATTCTATGCGTGAAGGTTTCAGAAGCACCTCCAGCTCTGCTCTTTTCTGGACACGTCCCACACTTTCGTCCTGTTTTGTTTTGGGTTTTACGGTTCATTTTAGATTTTCATAAACGATCAGAAAGCCGTGAAGTTGTACAGCCGCACTTTTGATGGTAATATGCAGTGGGTGTGTATCGTGGTTGTAGTTGTAATTATGAATGTAGTGTGAATAATTTTTGTTCATACTGTTGGCGTTTAGACTCGCCGTCGCCCGGCCCGGTGCCAGCGCTCTACAGGCAGGAGGCTGGTGTGTCTGACTGGCCAGAGCAGGCAGAGACTCACCCATTCGCTGCAGAGGAGGAGTCAGAACTGGGCTACATGGACGACCCGTACCAGGAGGAGCCATATGAAGAACTACTCACACCTGAATTCATCGCCTCTGAGAGAGACACGCTCTGGATGGTGGAGGTGTGACATCTGCTTACAGGCGTGAATAATCGATCAGTCGATCCACCGATCAATCAGTCTACCTTTATTTAAACGTTAAAGGGGACCGTTATTTACAGTGTAGCTCAACAAAGTGAAGGATTGAAAATAGTAAATATACCTTTATGGTTTTTAAATAGACATTAAAAATCTGGCCTTGAAATGATTTATTAAATGATACATAAAAATAAAGATCTGAGACACGAAAAGAAGATTAAGATTAGTGGGCTTGACCATTTGCTGACCACCTGCAGGTGCTATGACCAGAGTAGGAACCCAGATGGGCCTGGTAGATGGTTGTGCTCTTCCTGTGGTAAGGAGCAATGTGGGTCAAGCCCACTAACATTAACTGATGGTGCTATCAGCAGGGACAGATCCGATGGGACAAGTCCACTAACATTAACTGGTGGTGCTATCAGCAGGGTCAGAACCCATGGGTCACTAACATTAACTGGTGGTGCTATCAGCAGGGTCAGAACCCGATGGGTCACTAACATTAACTGGTGGTGCTATCAGCAGGGTCAGAACCGATGGGACAAGTCCACTGACATTAACTGGTGGTGCTGTCAGCAGGGACAGATCCGATGGGACAAGTCCACTGACATTAACTGGTGGTGCTATCAGCAGGGTCAGAACCCGATGGGTCACTGACATTAACTGGTGGTGCTATCAGCAGGGTCAGAACCGATGGGTCACTAACATTAACTGATGGTGCTATCAGCAGGGACAGATCCGATGGGACAAGTCCACTAACATTAACTGGTGGTGCTATCAGCAGGGACAGAACCGATGGGTCACTCACATTAACTGGTGGTGCTATCAGCAGGGACAGAACCGATGGGACAAGTCCACTAACACTAACTGATGGTGCTATCAGCAGGGTCAGAACCGATGGGTCACTAACATTAACTGGTGGTGCTATCAGCAGGGACAGAACGGATGGGTCACTAACATTAACTGGTGGTGCTATCAGCAGGGTCAGAACGGATGGGTCACTAACATTAACTGGTGGTGCTATCAGCAGGGTCAGAACCGATGGGACAAGTCCACTAACATTAACTGATGGTGCTATCAGCAGGGTCAGAACCCGATGGGTCACTAACATTAACTGGTGGTGCTATCAGCAGGGTCAGAGGCTCATGAGTTGAATCGATATTTGAGGTTCGACTGAGCTTGCTGCTGAGGAGGAGGAGTGAACAAAGATGTTCTTTGAACTCAGTCGTTAAGTTGGGTTTTGCGAGGCTCTTTGGGACGCGTTCGTTTAATTGCCTCCTTCTTTCCTCACGTCTTTCATTCGGTCGCTCGTTATTTGCCAAGATTGATCCCTCTTTCTCCCTTTTCTCTCCACTGATCTCTTTCAGGCAGGAGAAGAGCACACTGAGGCTCGTGAGATGGTGGAGTGTGAGTTGTGTAACACTCTCACTCTGCAGTTCAACTCCCACATGAAGCGGCATCATCCAGGCTGCGGTCAGAGCGCTGGCCGGCGCGGTTACCGTAGCAACGGGGCCTACGTGGACGGCTGGTTTGGTGGAGAGTGTGGCTCGGGGAGCCCTTACTACCTGCTGTGCTCTGCCTGCAGGGAGAAGTACCTGGCTGCTCACCTGGGAGAACTCAGCTCCAAACACGACAGGTGAGGGACGTCAGGAGGTGAATCAAGATCCATTTCCACTGAGACAGCAGACCCTGCACCTCCAAAGACCACCTTTATCGCAGTCACCATTTTTCATATATTGGTACTCCTAGTTATCGCCTCACCCCAAATGTAAAGTGTTCATATCACCCCACCACCACACTGCCCTCCAGTGGTCAGACATCCTTGGGGCAAACCATTCACTTATCAAAGGTGGGGGTCATTAAACAAGGCTATGACGGAGGGTTCTGCCTCTTGCCATGTCTAAACGGTGTCTCCATCATTTGTCTCTCGACTCTAATTGGTGGACTCTCTATATTCGTCGTTTCTTCTGAGGTCCAGGTGTTTCTCCTGGTTTTGTTGGTGTCCAGAGTTTTGAAGTATTTGAATGATTGCAGTGAGGAGTTGATTGCATTCAGTGACGAACCAACCATCAGACTGAAGGTCCGATCAGATGTTTAGAGGATAAAGCTTCATACCTGAGAGTCACATCTAAGATCTTAGGAGTGTTTGGGACTCTTTTCAGGTTTGCTTGCTCCGTTTTATTGGATCTCACCTGTGTGACATCACCAGTCTGTGAGCTCCCATAGCGCCCCCTGTGGGGTGGTTAAAGCTTTTTTGTGTAGTCGACAGACGGAGTAATGAACATACATACTGTCATTTTAAAATACCTTCCTCATATTTATTCATTTATATATTACACACACACACACACACACTAGGGGTCAGTGAGCCCGTAGCGGTGGACATACAGGGAGCAGCTGGGGAGTTAAGTGCCCTGTTTCAGCCACGTCCTGCCTGTTCTGGGAATTGAACCGGCAACCTTTCAGTCACTAGTCTGGTTCCTGAACCACCAGACCTGAACCAGACTATGGTTTAGGATTAGATGTATCACCCAGCTCTACCCTGAGGGTCTGATCCTAATCTTGAAATCCATTGGTGATGTTTTTCCAGAATGAGGGGTCTGGCATCCGATCTGATTGGCCGCTTGGACAGCACTTCTGATGGTATGTATATCTTTCTCATGACTGTTGGTTAGAGCTTGACTTTGCAGGATCTGACCGTTCATAGTGCGAGCTGGAGATGCCTTCTTCATACACTTTTGCATGTGTAGATGAGTGGGACCCCGGACACCAGGAGGACACTGACTCGGACAGGCTGACGGGTTTAGAGGACTTTGGCGTGTTGTTGAGACCTTTGGGGCTCAGTGAGAAAAAACTCATCCCCGACCCCATTCCGTTCACCGAACCTGACCCGCTCGGAGCCAACGTCACCGGAGACAAGAACCTGCAGTACCGAGGTGAGAGGGTTTTAATCAACAGCACGTACGACTAAATGCTCAGTTAATTATAGAATTATAGATCGTAAACATTTGAGTATTTCCATAATCGGCAGTTTCAGTGAACCGCAAAAGAACGATGAACCTTTTTTATAATGTTTTAAAAACACTAAATTGACAGAAGTATTGGGACACCTGCTCATTTACTGTTTCTTCAGAAATCAAAGATATTTATAGAGAGTTTATCCGCTTTTTGGAGTAACGGTCTTTACTGTCCAGGGATGGAGCACTACGAGATTTTCAAACATTGCTGTGAGGATTTGATTGAATTAAAAAAATCATTAACATCATTTAATGGATTGTTAATTTTAACTTTGGAAATAGTAATAAATTGGTGAGATTCTTTGGTTGCATTTGTTACTCTGTGTGAGCAAAGAAAGACAACAGCCCCTCCTTTCCCCTTTTGTGTGTGTGTGTCTGTGTGTGTGTGTGTGTGTGTGTAGGTGTGGTGAGCACAGAGCTGAAGGGTTCTGCAGGTTTGCTGAGTCTAGGGGAGCAGGCTGCGTCCCTCAGAGAAGCTCAGGAGAGACTGGTCGCTCTGAGGAGGGTCACCGCCACTGCGCAGATCCTGCTGGGATACAGCATGGCGCTGAGGGCCCTGTCCCAAGTCTCCTCCACGTAACCTACCTCTTCTCTGTGGCTGTGTTTGTGCACGATGTGCTCTGATGTGTTGGTGTTCGTTTTTGAGCGTGCAGATTATTCTGGATCTTCTGCTCAGCTGAAGCTAAACTATACCCTCTCTCTCCCTCAGTAGCTCAGTGTGCAATCAGTCCAGTGGGCTGGAGTCTTTGGGTCTGGCAGATATTCGGATCCTGGTGAGGCTGATGTGTTTGGCAGCGAGTGGTCGTGTCCATATGGATGTGGACCAGCAGGGCGTAGGGCGGGGCTCTGTGAGTGACAGCTCGGGCTCGGCCTTCCTGTCCTTCCTCAGCTCTGCTATTGGCAGCTTGGTGTGTCACAGCGCTACAGCCTATAGAGAGCTAGTGGACATCTGTACCCAGGTACATCTGCAAAAACACCAGGCAGGTCTTGTATCACCAGTATACAGTAACCACAGCAACCAATTGGCAGCAGCTGAGCAACCACTTGAGGCACCATTGCAACTTCCTAATATCCACCTAAAGAGCGTTTGCCAACCATATCAGGTAGAACAGCTGACCATATTGGGGTAACACATCAACCACTTGAGATACTTACATGAACTGCCCAGCAATACCATAGCAACCACTAAGCAATGCCATAGCAACTATCTGAAATACCATCGAAATCACTCTGAAACACAGTAACACTCATCTCGTAACCTCCTGAAATGCCAGCGGACCCACTTACCAGCATCCTAACAACTGGGAGACCATTGCACCCACTCTGCAACACCATAGTGACCACCTAGCAGCACTCTGTTAAATGTCTTTTCCTGGTTTTTAGAGTCAAACTCTTGCTGGGTGCCTTAAAGACCCCTGCACAGAGTTCACAGCCCCTCTTTGTCACCCTCAGGATCTAATGGCTGCCGCTACAGGCGTGCACCTCGGAGCCATCGCTGACCCGCAGCAGCGTCTGAGTGCTGGCCTTAAAGGGGCACCACGGGACCCCAAAGAGTTCACCCCCCCCACGTTTCTGGTCACTCAGAGCCTAGTTTCTCTCCTGACAGAGAAAGGGGTCCGTTACCGCTACACTGCAGAGAAAGCAGAAACCGCTGATTCTAAAGGTAAGGAGAACCTAATGCAACTGTTCCTACCTTTTCCCACATTTTTTACGCAACACCAACAATTCAGCCCCCATTCGGACCACCTTTCGCTGCAGTTACAGCTGCAGGTCTTATGTTTATCTTCCATAAAGGCCAGATTTGTGGAGAACATGACTAACAGCTGTCCTGTGGACTGGCTCTTCTGTCCTGTGGACAGGTTCTCTTGTCCATTTTCAGGTGATGGATTGAACAGTGCTTTAATCCCTGTTTTTCACTTCTCCACACTTACTGTGTTCCTCCTGTGTTATTTTCATTGTCACGAGGCAGTTTGATCACTAATGTTCTCTTACAAACATCTGTGGCCTTCACAGAACTGCTGTAGTTACACTGAGAATAAATTACTCACAGATGGACTCTATTTACTAATTATCTGACCTCTGTTGGTCAGATAAGTTGGGGTACGGATGTTTATTCAAGGTAACGGCCGGCCAAACGTTTTGCTTTCTGAGATCGATTGCCGTATAAACGAGAAGACAATGAATTGTGTTCATGTTTAACAGAGCCTGGAAGCCCCCCAACCACAGTCCCCCCTCTGTCTCAAGCTGGGCTGCGTGTAGGACCTTTGGAGCTGGCAAATGCCCTAGCAGCCTGCGCTCTGTCGGCTAGACTGACCAGTAAACACCGGCAGTGGGCGGCCCAGCAGCTGGTACAGGCACTCGCAGCCTCCGAGAGGGACAGCCCAATCCGGCCCCAAACATACAGTGACATGGCTGGAGACCTGCGCAAGTGTCCACTCAGGAAATTGGAGGGTCACCACAATAGGGTATTGCTTTTGAAGCCATGAACTCTGTTACTGGTCTGTCCTAGTTCACTGTAGTTTTAACTCACTGGTTTGGATATTTGCATGCAGGTGACCAGTTGCGGTTGGAATACAGAGCAGGGACTTCTGGCTACTGGATCTCAGGACGGGACGGTTCGCCTGTGGGACATTTCTCAGAACACAGCTGACCTGTTACATACACACAGTTGTAACAGGTACACACACATCACAGCAATTACAAAAAAGATCACACTGATATAACAAAAATGATATCGTTAAAATCGTTGAATTTTCAGACCATTTTGCTTGTTCTAAGCATTATTTCTCGACAAAATCTGTCCCTGTGGTCCGTAGAGACACACTCGGTGGCGTCCTTTATGGGTAGATGGGAAGATTTTGATGCAGAGTGATGGACTAATCATTTTGTATTCCTTAAGCTACACACTACAGATGAAGGGTTTCAGGGGTTCTTTACTAAAGAAATAGTGAATAATGGGTTCTGGAGAACGTGCTGTAAAGGGGGGAAGTATTCCGTATAGCACCAATAAGGGTTCTTCTATTATGCCGAGCTTCACATCATGTATTTTTTATTCATATAAATGGTTCTTTGAGGGTTCGAGGTTCTTCATAGATGCTGTATACGGTACTGAGGCTGGCAGTTAAAGGAATGCCAGCTGGGGGTCACGCTGGGTGGTTTTGGGGCTTCGTCTAACTGCTAGTAGTCTAAAGTGAGTAAAGATTGCCTGAGGGGGGCATTCAAGCCAGTGGGGCAACTGGAATCAGGAGACCCTCTTTTGTTTTTTCAAAGATGATCTGGATTTGAAAATACACACGTTATCACACAGCGTCACACAGACACCACAATAGAATTATGCTAAATGATCTGTCAGAAGAATAAGAGACTTAAAGTAGATAAAACCACTTAAAACAAGTAAGTTTTTTATAATATTATTAATATTCAAATTAAATTATTATTAATGATTAAATATTAAATGATCATGTTCGTTTGTGTCTGTAAATTTAATGTAAATGCATCAGTTTGATCATTTTGAGGAAAGTATTTATGTGGTTTTATAGGTTCGGACTGATTTATTTCCTTTCACTGACTCATTTTTATGGACATTGTTCTAATTGGGTGTGTGTGTGTGTGTGTGTGTGTGTGTGTGTGTGTGTGTGTGTGTGTGTGTGTGTGTGTGTGTGTGTATAGTGATGCTGCTTTCGTCTCTGATGGCTCAGTGGGAGCTCACCTGCTCTCTCCGGTGATGTGGAGTGCACGAGGGACACTTCTGGCTGCCTTCCAGAACAAACTCATTAACATCTGGACTGTCCGTGGTGAGTCTTTTTGAGTTTATGCTGTAAGCTTGACACCTGTTTTTCGGAAGGTTCTCCCATTCTTCTTTGCAGAACCTTTCAAGCTCCATCAGATTGGATGGGGAGCGTCGGTGCACAGACATTGTTAGATAACTCCAGAGATGTTCAATCAGGTTCAGGGCTGGACCACTCAAGGACATTCACAGACTTGTCAAAGGAAGACACTCCTTTGTTATCTTGTCTGTGTGTTTAGGGTCGATGTCCTGTGAAGATAAACCTTTGTTTCAGTCTGAGGTTCAGAGCGCTGTGGAGCAGGTTATCATCAAGGATGTCAGTGTACATCGGTGCAGTCATCTTTCCCTCGACCCTCACTGGTCTCCCAGTTCCTGCAGAAAAACATCCCCACAGCGTGATGCTGCCACCACCATGCTTCACTGTAGGAATGGTATTGGCTAGATGTGGAGCAGTGCCTGGTGTCCTCCAGACATGATGTTTGACCCCATTGATTATGCATTGTTTGCTATTTAAAGCAAGTAGCATTAAGCAATTGGCATCTCTTGAGTTGGCATCTCTTGCTCCTGGGCTCCCCCTACAGTCAGAGAAGTGGAACCCGTTGCCTTTCTCACCTTCACCTTCCTTAGTTTCCTCCTCACTTCTTCTCTGGTTAAGGATAGAGGAGGACAAGGCTGAATGTTGGGACCTGAAAGGCTGAGGGAGGGTCAGATACCAGATCAGATCTGTTAAACTCCTAGAAACCTGAGATGGTTTTAAGACCCCTCTGAACTCCAGTTGTGTTGCAGCTGGCCTTCCCTTCTCTTCCTGTACTGGTCTCTGCCCTCCCTGATTTTCCTTCGCAGTTCCTTCTATACTCTCCTCGTGTCCTCTTTGTCTCCAGATCTAAATTCAGGGCCTCATAGGTTGTGTTTGAATCTCTCTCTGGTAAATGGGGCTTAAGGGGTTGTTTTCTCTCCCGTCTTATAGGCTCTCAGGTTCACGTAGAAGCTCAGCCCTCCTGGGTGACCGCTATTTCATGGGTCCACAGCTCCAGCCCCTTCACCAACCAGGGCGCTTCAGGACAGTCCAGCCCAGCTGAGAGCCTGCTGCTGGGCCGACTGGATGGCTCCCTTTGCTGGCTTGAGGTGTCGGAGGATGGAGGAGTTGGAGGAGTGAAGGTGGAGAGCACAGAACTACCTCACTGCCAGAGGAAAGAAGGTGAGTTCATCAGAGTGCACTAGAGTGCACACACTAATGCCAATAAATATGTTTATATATTCTCTCTCTCTCTCTCTCTCTCTCTCTCTCTCTCTCTCTCTCAGCACCTCAGTGTTTGTCCTGGTACAGTACTGACAGGCCATTTGCTGTGGGTTATCCTGATGGGAAGATCTTGCTCGGAACTACAGACTGCTATGATCCAGATCAGCCAGTGCTGCTCACAGCTTTCCACGTACGTCCCGTTCTCTTAAGCCTCGCACACAGTGTCCTCACTGTCATATAAATAACATTGTGACCACCACCTCGTCTCTACACTCAACACCTTTCAGCTCCTCTGATCATACAGCAGCACTCTGTAGTTCATCTGTTTCTCTGCAGACTTTATTCTCTGATGATCAGGACCCCACAGGACCACCACAGAGCAGCTATGATGTGGGTGGTGGGTCATTCTCAGCACTGCAGTCACACTGACATGGTGGTGGTGTGTTAGTGTGTGTTGCTGGTACGAGTGGATCAGACACAGAAGTGCTGCTGGTGTGTTTAAACACTGTGTCCACTCGCTGTCCACTCTATTAGACACTCCTACTGAGTGTCTCCACCTTGTAGCTGTAAAGTCAGGGACAGAAGCTCATCTGTTTCTGCACAGTTGGTGTTGGTCGTCCTCTAGTCCTCATGCTGATTAACATGCTGCTGCGTAGTGTATGTACACAACCGGTCAAAGGTTTCAGAACCCATATTGGGTGTTCTAAAACTTTTGAGTGGTAGTTTAGAATTGGCTGAAATCCTATTTATGTCACTTAGATAATCATTTATAACAGATGCTGATGAATAAGCCTGTGTGTTCTTCGTGCAGGAGAGTGTCAGTGCTCTGCGGTGGGACCCCACAGGTCACCTGCTGCTGTCAGTAGGTCGTTCCGAGATCGTGAAGATCTGGGGCCGTGCTGGAGGGACATGGGTCGTCCTGCACTCGCTCTTCCACACTGGGACGGTTAATGCTGCAGAGTGGTGCCCTCTGCCCGGACGGGGGATGGACCCACGCCTCTTGATGGCTGTGTGAGTCTGGAAACTCTGGATGTTACTCTATGAACTATTGCTTTGTGATCACGATGCAATTTCCAATATTGTATGGTTCTTTAAATGGTTCTGTAAGTAGTCATAGCTGGGTGGGAATGGAAATTGAACTGGTTTTATATGATGTTTTGTTTGTTCATTGTTCTTGTTGTTGTTGTTATTGTTTTGTACTGTGAGATAAAGGGTTTGTGTTTGTCTTTCCTCACAGTGGATGCCAAAATGGTCTCTTGTATGTCTGGACTGTTCCACAAGGTGGCAGTAGTGTCACAGTGCCTAATTTTCTTGGTGCCTCTACAAGCCAGGACAGGAGTGCTGTGCTCAAGGTCAGAGGGAGGTTTTTACCTTGCCTCCAGCATCAGCGTGACTTTTAACAAATGCTTTTCTGTGACGTTTTTGTGGGATATTATTCACACTGTTACCTTTCCTGTCTTTAGCTTATATAATAATAATAATAATAATAATAATAATAATAATAATAATAATAATGTATTAATACAGAACCTTTTATACATTAAGAGTGCAGCTCAAAGTGTACAGAACAATGTTAAAAGAAACTGAAAATACTTTACTTAAAAAATAATAATTTAAATAAACAATTTAATTAAAAATAAAATAAAATTCATATTAAAAGAATAATAAACATAAATCAGTGATGAAAAATGCATAAGATTAAATAAAAGGCACAGATAAAGATGTGTTAGTTAGTTATAGGGGTTCTTGTCTTTTAAAAGTGTCCTGAGAGTCCGCTTCTCAAATACATTGTGCTGAAGGGTTCCGCGAGTCCTAGGAGAACCCCAGGAGAACCTAATGACTCAAGAAGAGACATAAACTGACAGGGACTCTGCAACGTAAAGCTTAATATACGAGTAAAATCAGTTCTATAGGACGCAGGGAACCGGTGCTGTAAACCACGTAGAGCTTTATAGAGGTGGTGAGTCATTCTTAGCACTGCAGTGACACTGACAGGATAGTGATGTGTGGGACTGATCCACTCGCACCAGCACAACACACACGTCCACCATGTCAGTGTGACTGCAGTGCTGAGAATGACCCACCACCCACATCATAGCTGCTCTGTGGTGGTCCTGTGGGGTCCTGATCATTGAAGATCAGGGTGGAAGGAGGAGAATAAAGTCTGCAGAGAAAGAGATGAACTACAGTCTGGAATTATAGAACCACAAAGAGCTGCTGTGTGATCAGAGGAGCTGATAGAGTGGACAGAGAGTGGACAAACAAGGAGGAGGTCATAATGTTGTGGTTCACCCATATTGGAAGGGACGTACATTATAATTTGAGGAATAGATTTAAATGTTTATATGAACAAACAATATTTTAATAGTATAATCGTGGTAAAATTAATAGTACTATTAGTACTAATAGTAATAGTGCAATGTGTGTGTGTGTCGGTGTGTGTGTGTCGGTGTGTGTGTGTGTGTGTGTGTGTGTGTGTGTGTGTGTGTGTGTGTGTGTGTGTGTGTGTGTTTTTCCTACAGCGTGGCAATGCCAAGTGTGTGTTCAGACTGAGTGGACACATCACAGCAATAAAGACGCTGTCCTTCTGTCCCAATGGACATGCACTCATCTCTGGAGGAATCGGAGGCCTGCTCAATATCTGGTCTCTGAGGGTGAGTTTCTCCTCTGAACTGCAGAGCATTATTCCTTCTGACTTCCTTCACGTCTTTATCTTTCTATGTTGTCTATCCTGTTTTTCACAGGATGGTTCGGTGCTGCAAACTGTGGTCACTGGGTTGGGCTCTGTCATCTGTACCACTTGGATACCCCATGTTGGCGTTGCTGCTTGTTCTGGAAGATCTAAGGTATGACTCCTTTAACATTGTTCCAAAAAACAACAGCCATGGGTTCTTCTAAGCAGCTGCCTAGCACTCTGAAAATGAAAATGGTCCACTAAGCAGGAGAAGGCTTCCTCCTCCTTCGTTTTCAGGTTCCGGTTTCCTCAGTTCGAAATGTAACAGGAGCAATGGAGGCCCAAATCAGATCGAGAAGACTGAGAACATTTTCAGAGAAAGCTCAAAGGATTCAAGAAAGGCCAATCAGAACCTCTGCTTGACTGTGAAAGACCTTCAGGAAGATTTAGTAGACGCTGGAGTTGTGGGACATTGTTCTACTGTTCATTGATGCCTGCACAGATATGGCCTTCGTGGAAGAGTCATCCTCTCCTGCGTCCTCACCACAACATTCATCGTCAGAAGTGAGCAAAGGCATGTTTGGAGGAAAAGGGCAGAATTTCACGAGAACACCACTTGTCCAACTGTTAAGCACGGTGGTGGATCAATCATTCTTTGAGGTTGTGCTGCAGCCAGTGGCTCGGGGATCATTTCATGGCTAGATGGAAGAATGGATTCAATGAAATTCCAGCAAATCCAGCAAAGGTTGAAAAGAGGATGGTTCTGCAAATGGATCCTAAACGCACCTCAGAGTCCACAATAGACCTCCAAAGGCACAGCTTAAGGGTTTACCATGACCTTCACCATCACCTGATCTGAACATCACTGAAAATCTACAGACAGACCTTGAAAGAGCAGTTTAAGCAGGACTGCCCAGGAATCTCACAGAGCTGGAAGACTACAGGCGCTAGTAGGATCTTCTTCTGCTTAAAAAAACAAGGGAATGTGTTTCATCTTCGTTAGGTCTTTTTGAGATCATTTCATCTTCAGCTTGCTTTACTGTGCACAGTCGTTTAGAACAGGGGTGCCAGAACTTTTGAATGCCACTGTAGATAAATAGAAACGTTGTTAAGATATGCGTTATGTTCTTTATCTAACTGTTACTTATGTGAGTGCCATGATGCTGGGACTCATGTTTTGACTGTTCTGTCAGGATGTGTTGCTGATTCGCTGCAGTCCAGACTGGATCTCCCAGAACCATGTCCTGGCTTCCTGCCGCACCGTGCTCCGCACCCAAGGCATTCTGGGCTTGAACCGTGCCCCCTGCATGGCTGTCTTTTTGGAACGGCTCCCTGTTCTTCTGCAGGAGCAATACAACTATGAGAGGGTGAGGCAGAAATGAGCAGAACTTCACAGCAGAACCCACACAGATAAATATAGATGAAGTGTGAAACTGACACCATAACTTTATGACCACCTGCATGTTTCTAAAGCCATCCATTTCAGTGAGCTCCTCTTACCATACAGGTAGACTGTGTGCAGTCCATCTCTGCAGACTTCATTCTCCTCCTTTCACCCTGATCTTCAATGATCAGGACCCCACAGGACCACCACAGAGCAGCTATGATGTGGGTGGTGGGTCATTCTCAGCACTGCAGTCACACTGACATGGTGGTGGTGTGTTAGTGTGTGTTGCTGGTACGAGTGGATCAGACACAGCAGTGCTGCTGGAGTGTTTAAACACTGTGTCCATTCACTGTCCACTCTATTAGATACTCCTATGTAGTGTCTCCACCTTGTAGATGTAAAGTCAGAGACAGAAGCTCATCAGGATGCTGTCGGCTGGACATTTCTGGTCGGTGGACTGTTCTCGGTCCAGCAGTGACACTGAGGGGTTTAAACACTCCAGCAGCACTGCTGCGTCTGATCCACTCGTACCAGCAACACACACTAACACACCACCACCGTGTCAGTGTGACTGCAGTGCTGAGAATGACCCACCACCCACATCATAGCTGCTCTGTGGTGGTCCTGTGGGGTCCTGATCATTGAAGATCAGGGTGAAAGGAGAAACAGAAGAACTACAGTCTGGAACTAGAGCTACAAAGATCTCCTGTGTGATCAGAGGAGCTGATAGAATGGAAGGTGGTGGTGTTGTGTTATTGCGTATCTATTTTCTGTGCATTACAGGATTCCACCTCATAAAGCAACCCCTGGATAAAAAGTGAGAGCTGGAGGAGCTTGTTTTGTGCTGGCGCTCCTCCAGATCATCTCCAGTTCCAGTTCTCCGTATAGCTAGGCCATTAACAGCACGTTAGTGTTAAATGGTTCTGGCTGTTTTTGCCCCGTTTCGTCTCGTGGGACCAAACCCAGTCCATTCAGGCTGTTAATCAACTGCTATTCCTATTATAATTATCCACCGTCCTCTCGATTCGTGCTAATGATTATTTTCTCTAAACCTGAGTTAATCATTATGTTCTGCTTTTGTGTTGAGCCCCCCTGAGTCAATATTTTATAAGACCACCCCTGCAATTACAGCTGCAAGTCTTTTGGGGTCTGTCTCGCCCAGCTTTCGGCTGAATTTCTTGCCCATCCTTCTTTGCAAAATAGCCGAAGCTCAGATCGGATGGAGAGCAACTGTGAACAGCCATGTTCAAGTCCTGCACAGATTCTCAAAGGGCTTTAGGTCTGGACTTCGACCGGGTCAGTCTAACAGATGAATATGCTATGATGTAAACCAGTCCATTGTACAGGGGTTGGACAATGAAACTGAAACAGCTGTCATTGTAGTGGGAGGTTTCATGGCTAAATTGGAGCAGCCTGATGTCCAATCTTCATTAATTGCACCAGTAAGAGCAGAGTGTGAAGGTTCAATTAGCAGGTAAGGGCTCAGTTCTGCTCCAAATATTGCAATGAACACAACATTATGGGGGACATACCAGAGTTCAAAAGAGGACACATTGTTGGTGCACGTCTTGCTGGCGCATCTGTGACCAAGAATGGACACAGACATAATTTAAATCTATAAATAAATTGAATGTTCTAGAACTGACTCTAGTACATTGCCACTGATTTTAGACCTGTCTAACCTTCTTTAGAGTCATGTCATGGCTGGAGATCAGCTGGTCCACAGTGGTTTCCTGCAGAGCCTTGCCTCCCTTGCCGTTGGGCTAAACCTGGACCAGCTGCTCAGCTGCCAACCTGTACCTCCACACCACGTTGGGTCAAGCACTGGACCAGAGACCACCGGTGCCCCCTCAGCCCAATCTGAATGGGCCTGGCTGTCTACCTTCGCCATTACAGTGAAGAGCGCCGAGGCCTTTGCCCGCGGCACTGCTTTCCCAGAGGCTTTCACCATGCCAGAGCTCCAGCAGCCTGGGGTCACCGACAGTGCCAGGGCTTTGGTGAGTGATGGTGTCCCTAGAGAAGCACCAAACCCAGAAATGCAATCATGGAAGACGATGACCCTGTAAGCTAAGCTTGTCCTGTGTTCTTCTAACCAAACATGTCAATGTATTTACTGGAAACCAGCATTTTTCCACTGTACTGTATTTTTGACAGCATTGCAGGACAAATCTCAAAGCGTGAGGGTGTGAAATGTGTCAGCGTGCATTTGTTAAACCACAGTGACTCTAAGCAGTTCGCTGTGTTCTGATTCACAGGATAACAGTAAGTGGAGCTTTATGATGGATGAGCAGCTCATGTTGTGGGCCACCAGCAGACCTGAGGTAAGAGCATGTGTTTTTCGGTCTCTCGTTTCTCATTGTCAGTGAGAGCCCTGCTCAATCAAGGCCAGTGTTGTGGCAGCTCTCCATCACTAACCATTCACATGCTCCCACTGTTCAGTGTTATAAATACACTGCGTAACCCCGCCGCCTCAGGCAGGCCAATCTCTGACCTACTTGGTGGAGATTTTAGATATTTCTATTTGATGTTTTCAGTGAAGTTTTTGTCTGTTGTAATTGTGTTAGGGCTGGACAAGAACGCATTAATTAGAATGATTAAAAAAATCACTAATGTACGGGAGGTCTAGCTGGAAAATGATGGTGGTGGATCTGGAATCAGCAACAAAAGGTGAATTTTAGGACCACGTTTCTTCCACACATACTGTGTCCCGCAGATCTGCAAGAATAAGGCATTTGTTTTCTTCAAGATTTCCAATACTGTTGTTGAGGAGATGGGGTGGAGTAATGGGGCATTGAGGAGGTGGGGTGGAATAATGAGGCATTGGCGATGAGGAGGAGTAATGGGGCATTGAGGAGGTGGGGTGGAATAATGAGGCATTGGAGATGAGGAGGAGTAATGGGGCATTGAGGAGGTGGGGTGGAGTAATGGGGAATTGAGGAGATGGGGTGGAGTAATGGGGCATTGACGAGGTGGGGTGGAGTAATGGGGCATTGACGAGGTGGGGTGGAGTAATGAGGCATTGGAGATGAGGAGGAGTATAGATAGTGGAGTAAAGGGGTGTTTTCAATATGGGTCTGGAGTAATGGAGTGTTCAAGGGATGGGACTCGAGTAACAGGGTGTTGAGGAGGTGGAGTGGAGTAATTGGGCGCTGAGGAAGTGGAGGAGGGGGTGGAGTAATGGGGTGTTGAGGAGGTGTGTTGGAGAAAAGGAGCATTTGAAGTGTTGGGCTGGATTAATGGGGAATTGAACAGGTGGGAGTGAAGTAATGGAGCATTGAAAATTTGAGGGTGGAGTAGTGGAGCGTTGAGAGTGTGTGTGTGTGTGTGTGTGTGTGTGTGTGTGTGTGTGTGTGTGTGTGTTTGTGTCTTCGTGCAGGATTGGCAGAAGGGTGGAAAGAGTGAAGTGTACCTGTGGGGTAATGGACGACATGGGCAGCTCGCTGATGCTGGCACAAATGTTTCTGTGCCCACCCTCGCCCCTTCCCTCTCTCAGACACAACAGGTAAATGACAGACACACACACACACACACACACACACACACACACACACACACACACACACACACACACACTAACCTGCTACACTTTTCCGAAAATAAAAGTCCGTATTTTAGAATATTAGTCATTGCCTTGCAGTAAATGTCCTGTTCCTGTGTTTTAGGTGGTGTGTGGACAGAACTGCACGTTCCTGGTTCAGGCTAATGGGACAGTACTGGCCGTGGGGGAGGGCAGTTATGGCCGACTGGGACAGGGCAACTCCGATGACCTTTACACACCTACAGTCATCTCTGCCCTGCAAGGTGACCAAACAAAACATGCTTAATATTCCACACTATAAATGAGCAAAAGAGTGACCAGATGTTGACCATATAAAGAATGAATTAATTAGTCATAAATAATATAATATCTGCTGCTCCGCACAAATCACACACTGTTTACGTGGAACCCTTTCACAGGTGAACGAGGCTCTCGAACCACCTGCTCAGAAGGAGTTCTAGAATATGAGTATTACACAGTAACTTCAGGACCATTTAAGGTGGAATGGAAAATTCCAGTGAAAGGCTGGGAAAACTTTAGTGCTGTAGGAGAAGCTGCGTTTCCTAGAGTCGTAACTCCACACTTTATTTATATATTTCTTTCTTTATATTTTGGAAGTTCCAATTCCCCACTAGTACGATGCCCCCGACAATAGGAGGGTGAGAACGAGCGCACGCCTCCTCCGATTCATGTGAAGACACGGCCTTTTACCACCATTATGTATCAATGCTGGGCAGCCAACGAACTCGGAGAAAAGCGCTGGGTCCCCAGCTCCGATGCAGTGGCTGACAGACGCCTGTGCCTGCCAGCATTGCACTCAGCATGATGTAGAGAAAGAGCACCAGCTACCCACCCAGAGAGAGCACAGCCAATTTCACTCTCTCAGACTCTGGCTGCCGATGGCAAGCAGTATGACCCGGGACTCGAACCTGCGATCCTCAGATGGTAGCACATTAGACCGCGGAGATGACTTGTGTTTCCATTTTACCCGTGTAGTGTTTTTTCTTTTAGGTAAGGTTCTCCCTGTAACGGTCCATGAAGCATTGAAATCATTTTGATACTGTTGCTTTAAGTCCCGTTATTTGACAGTTTCTTGAGAGTGTCATGCAAAGGTTTGGGCACGAAGGTTAATTGGTAAAGTTAAGATAAATATTCCCGTTATTTTTTACATTTAAATAAACTTTGGACACCCTGCATGGTACCACATCTTGTAAACGCTTTTGGTAGATAAGAGTCTTTCACTTCCTATTTGAGGTATTTTCATCCATTCTGTGAGATTCCTGGGCCGTCTTCCAACAACTGCTTGTGAGGTCCGTCCACAGATTTTCAGTGATGTTCAGATCAGGGACTGTAAGGATCCTGGTTAAACCCTCAGCTGCTTCTTTGAGGCCTGTTGTGGATTTTGAGGTGCGTTTAGGATCATTATCTATTTGTAGAATCTTCTCTTTTCAACTTCAGCTTTTTACAGATGCTGTTCTGTTTGCTTCCAGAATTTGCTGGAATTTCATTGACTCCATTCTTCACTGGCTGCAACGCAATACTAAAGCATGATTGGTTTACCCCGTGACTAACAGTTGGAGGTGTAGGTGTGCAGGTGTTGCTGAAAAGTAGAATGGAATTCCACAACTCCAGGGTCTAAATCCTACAAACAATCTTGCAAACAGCTGTAGGATTTAAATATATTGTGGTCTCTGAAAATGTTCTTGGTCTTCAAGACGGTATCTTGACCTTTACTTGACCTACCATTTCCTGATGGAATGACAACCTGAAAACACTTTATATTCTTATAGTTTCTCCTGCTTTTTGGACCTAGACCTTTGAGTTCTAGGAAGCTGCTTAGAAGAACCCACAGCTGCTTTAAATGTGAAGAAGGAAGGCAGGATGGAGTGGGTGGGCTGATGTGTGACAGAAGGAGAACATCAAGAGTGAAAGGGAAGGTCTACAAGGTGTCAGGTTTGGAGACTGTGTCTCTGTCTAAAAGACAGGAGGCTGAGCTGGAGGTGGTGGAGATGAAGATGCTGAGATTTTCATTGGGAGGGACAAGGATGGACAAGATTAGAAATGAGCATATCAGAGGGACAGTGAAGGTGGAGCAGTTTGGAGATAAAGCCAGAGAGGCCAGTTTGAGATGGTTTGGACGTGTGTTGAGGAGTAATAATGGATATATCGGACAAAGAGTGTTGGAGATGGAGCTGCTGAGCAGAAGGAGAAGAGGAAGAGCTCAGAGAAGGTTTATGGATGTAGTGAAGGTGGACATGGAGATGGTTGGTGTAGCAGGGGGAGGCAGGGGATAGAGCAAGATGGAGGAATTGAGTACTTAATTTAATCTCTTTTGTAGAAGTGTTTATCTTCAGTTGCTCCTCCATCCTACAGGTTATGCAGTGACTCAGCTGGTGACCTCTTATGGCTCAGACGGCCACTCCCTGGCACTGACGGAGACGGGCGAGGTTTTCAGCTGGGGTGACGGGGATTATGGAAAGTTGGGCCATGGCAACAGCGAGAGACAGAGGCGACCCAAACAGATCGAGGCTCTGCAGGGGGAGGAGGTGTTGCAGGTGAGTGCACTTGAATCGGAGTGTTCTACTCTGTAAGACTGTCCACCTTCATCATTTTTATTTGAACTACATCTGCTCTGGTGTCCTTCGTCCTGGCCTTTTCCGGTTCTGTAATTCTGGAGAATATAGGACTGTGATTGATTCTCAGAACCACAGTATTGATTATGAACACATATTAATACCCATGGTTTGCCAGGTTCTTGGTGCAACATCAGCCACAAAAATACCATTAACTGAAACAAACAGACGAGATTAAGGAGATAAATTAGCTCCAAAGAACGGTTCTCCAGAAGATTTTCTACATTTACAGAGAGTCTCAGTCCAAAATGTAAAGAATGCTCGAATTAGGAGAATGAAATTGGACATAATTCATTTCATTAGACGCCGACACGTTCCTAATTTTTTCTCTTCCCTCCGGAAGCTGGCATGTGGTTTTAAACACTCCGCCGTGGTCACAGCAGACGGGAAGCTCTTCACCTTCGGAAGTGGGGATTCTGGACGCCTGGGTCAACGGTCAACCTCGAACAAGATGGTGCCGGAGAGGGTCACGGCACTGGAAGGCTACCATATTGGACAGGCAAGAAAGATCATTACCAGTATCGGAGTGACTTTACTGTTTATTGTAATTGCAGTTGAGTTTATAGAACGTTATACATACATTATAGAACATTAAAAGTGTCCTGTGGTCTTCTGACCAAAATAACTGGAACTATGAGTGGTCCGCCTGTCCACAGCAAACAGGGTTGGTTAGAGGGCTGATTCAACCTTTTGCGATATCAGAAGGGGAACGTGGTAACATCATCATGATTAAGACTTCCACAGTTGCCCAGGAGAAAGAAATATGAGGTTCATCATATCTGAGCTGACCTAACGAGGATCATCTGGACTTGATTACTGATTGCTCTTATACTTAATACTTCATTCAGTAGCAAAGAGTCCTGCTCTGTTCTGAAGCACTTGTCATATTTATAACTGGGGTAGTATTTCTCATTCTGAAGAAAGTAGATCTTCTGACCTGGTTTGAAGAACAAAGCTTAGCTCCAGGTTTCTCCAGGATGCCCCCAGCCAGCTTGTTCAGTTCCATCAGCAGAACACCTGATTTAACATCACTATGCACTGGTTTACCAAAGCAGGTGTTGATGAGACTATAAATAATACTAGAATCCCTGGAGGAGAACTTTGGAGATGTTTAATGGAGACGGTGATGGAGAACCTTGCTGATCATGCTGACTTGACAACGTCATCCTTGTTTGTTTATTCAGGATTTTATTACATCTGTCTTATAACTGCTGTCATTTTAGGATCATCTGTAACCACAGGTCACAGAAAAGCTCATATCTCTCTCTGTGTTCAGGTGTCGTGTGGTATTAACCACACTCTGGCGCTGTCTTCAGATGGAATGACGCTTTGGGCGTTCGGGGACGGCGATTACGGGAAACTCGGGACAGGTCCTTGTACAGTGAAGTGCTATCCTCAGGTACTGCTTATTACCAAACTTTTACAAATAAAAATCTGTAACGTGTGGCGTGCGTTTGTATTCCGTCCCCCTGAATCAGTCCTCTGTAAGACCACTGTTCACTGCAGTTCCAGCTGCAGGCCTTCTGGGGTCTGTCTCTACCAGTTCTGCTCATCTAGAGGCTGAAGTTCCTGCTGGTTCTTCTTCACAGAACAGCTGAAGCTCAGTCAGGTTGGATGGAGAGCGTCTGTGACCAGCAATGTTCAAGTCCTGCCACAGATCCTCACTGGGATTGAGGTCTGGACTCTGACTGGGTCATTCTAACACATGAACATGCTTTGATCTAAACCAGTCCATTGGAGCTCTGGCTGAATGTTTAGGGTCTTCGTCCTGCTGGAAGGTGAAGCTCCGCCCCAGTCTCAGGTGTTTTGCAGCCTCTAACAGTGTTTTGCAACTTTGGTCTCATCTGATCAGACCACCTTCGTCCACACGTTTGCTGTTTTCCCTACAAACTTCAAACAGGGCTCATAGACTGCTTTCAAAAATCCATTCCTTCTTGCTCCTCTTATTTTGTGGAGAACATGACTAATAGCTGTCCGGTAGACAGATTCTCCCACCCGAGTTGTGAATCTCTGCAGCTCCTCCAGAGTGATGATAGACCTCTAGGCTGGCTCTCTGATCAGTACCCTCCTTACCTAGGCTGTCAGTTTAGGTGGACGTCCATCTCTTGGTAGGTTTGCAGTTGTGCCGTTCTTCAATTTCCAGATGGTGGATTGAACTGTGCTCAGATGTTTTTTGCTTGGGATATTTTTTAGAACCTGCTTTAAACTTCACAGCTTTATCCCAGACTGTGCTCCTTGCTTTTCATGATGATGTTTGATCACTAATGTTCTCACTAATGTTATAGTTGTCTTGTCAAAATGTTTGTGGGGTGGAGAAGTTCAAGGCACTGTGTATATATATTTATATACCCACCAAGTGAATGTTTCCTTGTTCTTTTTGAATTTCTGATGGATAGAAAGTGGAGGTGCTCTGCAACAAGGGGATAAAGAAGGTGGGCTGTGGGACTCACTTTTCCGTGGTGCTGGCCAACGACGGACATGTTTACACATTTGGTCAAGGTGAGTCCGTGGAAAATGAATAAAATGCACATGAATGAATTATCTTTGACAATAAAAATGCTTTGAAAGTAAATTTAAAGGATTAAAAACATCAGATGGTGTCAGTTGGTGAAACCCTGTTCACAATTACTCATATTTCTCCTTCATCTCACTCCGTACAGTTGACTAGAAGTTTAAAAAGCTCACGTTAGTGAACGAAGTATCCATGCACGACTAGTTTACTCATTATTCAGATATGATGTCACTTTTAGCCTCTTTAATTACTTATCTAACAGCTGAGATACATACCTTTAACGTTTGTGCTGCAATTAAACATGTCAGCTGATCAACTTACAATTAGTAAAGCTGACCTGCTGCTGTCCACTGAAACGGTTCCTCCACCATGTTTGGAAGATCACTTAAAGATGGTGGGGTGAGCATGGCTAGGTCTCTAACGAGGTTTCAGGGTACCGGTCAGGTCAAAATCAGGTGACCATCGGAGGTTCCAGGAGGTTATAATATCTTTTTTCCTTTTGATTCTTAGAATTTTGTTTACATTTTGCACAAAATGAAGGTATCATACACACATACATGGAGTGTTAAAGAACGTTGTGCTTAGTAGGTGATTGTTTGAGGACTACATTCTGGACGAAGCAAATGTGATGTAAAATTAAAGTCCTACAGCAATGTCTTTTGTTTTTATTTTTAAAAATAATTGGAAGGTAACCGGTCAGAAGGTTAAATAAATAATTAATTAAGAATTAAATTCTGCCAGTAATTTGATGGAAGAGGCTTTAAAGGGTTATTAACTATTAACATTATTGACGCGTCTGCTGCCGTAGGATAAATGTGCTTGTGTGTGCTGTTTCGTTTCCTCAGAGCGTCTGATAGGGCTTCCTGACTCCATGCTGAAGAACCATAATCGACCACAGGTTGTACCTGCTCTGGAGGGCATCTTCATTGAGGACATCGCTGTGGGATGCGAACACATCCTTGCTCTCTCCAGCACTGGAGATGTGTACGCATGGGGCTGCAACTGCGAGGCTCAGGTGTGATCTCGCATACCGTATACAGACACATACCTGTATAGTAGGACTGTACGATATTCCAAAAAAAATACATCGCAATATTTTTTCAAGATATGTATTGTTATTTTAAAATATGATCCAACATCATGGTTTAATAACGCCATCTTGGTATGTAATGGGTTTATATACCCTGCCTCTGCTTGTGATGATATATCGAGTATCTGCTTGTGATGTATCGAGTCCCTTTTGTGAAATCAGACCCTGCTAAGGTTCTTAACCCAGATGTGATGGGTGTGTTTCTTTGTCCTACACATAATCAAAATCAGTATTTTAAAACCGAGGTGAAGATCTGATAGCAGTGTTGAATCCTGGTGTGTTTCCAGCTGGGCCTGGGTCACTCCAGTCCAGTGAAAGAGCCCACGCTGGTCTCAGCTCTACAGGGAAAAAACATCAGACAGATTTCTGCGGGCCGATGTCACAGTGCTGCTTGGACGACACCGTCGTTGTCACCAAGGAGTTCAGGTGAACACACACACACACACACACACACAAACAATGAAATACAGATGTTCTGTTACGTACGGACAGTCGGGCAGAAGCAGGCTTGGGTTTGGAAAGTCACGGGTTTGATCCCCGTGACTGGCAGGAGATAGGGCTGGACTTTATGAGCGTTCACAGCTGACGTGCTTTTGAGAAAGACACCAACCCCTGACTGATTCGTGAAATTGTGGCTTTTCCTGAAAAATGACTGATATATTTAAACATTGAAGTCAAAATAATTGTTAATAAAAGGATTTTGAGTGATATTTTTTGATTGTGGTTTAGTAATTAATCAGATATTAAATAATAACACTGTTTTAAAGTCTGAATATGAGAACTGTTTCTATATTTAATGTGTAGGATCTGCAGGTCTACAGTTGGGTCTGCCCCAGTCGATCCCCCCTCAGTACAACGCCCTGAAGGACTGCAGCCCTGAGGCGCTGGGCACGCGACTGAGAGTGCTGTACCACTTCTCTGACCTCATGTACAAATCATGGAGGCTGCTCAACCTGGACCCACGCAATCAGGTACCAAACACCAGTTCAAGCTTCATGTTTAATGTATAAAGTTAATAAAACTCGCATTTTTATTTGTGTGTTTTGGAAATTGATTAGTTGTTTATAATGATTGACATGAATATTTTTAATAATAAATTATTTAAAATACTTGACAGTAGGTAAACAACAAAATAAAAAGCAACCTCAATGTCATTTATAATTTTTGTTATTTGTGTATCAAAGTTTTCCTTTCTCAGAAATTCAGAAAATTATTCTGGAAACCCCTCATTTTTATTTATATCCCAGTATCTGTGTCAGTGCTACCATCAGCCCCGCCCCCTCTCTCTGATCAGTCAGAGTCTGTATGCAGGTTGATCATCAGCCCCGCCCCCTCTCTCTGATCAGTCAGAGTCTGTATGCAGGTCGATCATCAGCCCCGCCCCCTCTCTCTGATCAGTCAGAGTCCAGGTTGATCATGTACACAGAGCAGTAAACATGCACTGGAAGCTCCTTTGGTGTTTAAACTGAGATTCAGATGCAAATGATTGAATTTTAGGATAAATCTTGCAGTTTGTTATGATCTGTGAATCCTGTCTGTAGGTTACTCTGATCCTGAGTCATGAAGCCTAGAAAACATGTACCTGCCCCCAAAGTGCGGCTCTCGGGTTCTAGGAGTTAACTCTCTCTAGTGTTTCAGACGTGTGGATGTTTGCTCTTGTAAAGTGCTGCTCTTTCTGTCTGCTGAATAATTGATCAGTGTTGTGCGGTGGCTGGACATAACCCTGGTACTCTCTGGTCTGTGTCCAGGTGCCTGCATCCCGCTACAGTTCAGGCACAGCTGCCATAGTGCAGGGGCAGCTCAGAGGACTGCTATCCCCTAAAGTCAACACATTGCCGCTGGTGCGCTCCATCGGCCGCACCATGACCCAGGGCAAGACGTATGGCCCTCAAATCACGGTTAAAAGAATCTCTACCAGGTAATCTCTGCTCCACAGTGTCTGCGTTCCATCTTCTGGTTTTTAAAGAATTGTACTGGCGAATAAAGCGTTTTTTTGGATTCTGGTGCGATGAAATGTTCTCACCTGGTCCTCCAATTCACAGGGGGCGCTCCAGCAAGCCTATCTTCGTGCAGATTGCTAAGCAGGTGGTGAATCTGAACCCCACTGAGCTGAGACTGCCCTCCAGGGCCTGGAAGGTGAAGCTGGTGGGGGAGGGGGCAGATGATGCCGGAGGTGTATTTGACGACACCATCACTGAAATGTGCCAGGTCAGTCTGACTCCTCCCACTTTCAGAAATCACTGTAATTAGTGTTGGACTCTTTTAATGATGACAAAATAATGAACTACATATGTGCTCGCTCTCTCTCTCTCTCTCTCTCTCTCTTTCTTTCTCTCTCTTTCTTTCTCTCTCTCTCTCTCTCTTTCTCTCTCTTTCTCTCTCTCTCTCTCTCTCTTTCTCTCTCTCTCTCTCTCTCTCTCTCTTTCTCTCTCTCTCTCTCTCTCTCAGGAGTTGCAGTCTGGAGTGGTGGATCTGCTCATTCACACACCCAACAGTTCTGCAGATGTGGGCAGTAACACAGACAGGTGCACTCTCCACACTGACCCACACCTTCACCTACACTGCTGACTTACACTTGAAGTGTAGAAGTGCACTACAGAAGTGCTCGATTCGGGACGCAGTAACACATTTTGCCTCGCAGAACCTTGTGGTGCTTTTACACTGCATTCTACCTACTCTACTGGACTCCTACTGGACTTTTTTGACTTTCCATTAGGGAAATTTGTTAGAGGCTTAAGGGTGAGTGAAAATCGTTGGCGCGAGTAAGTATATAAATGTATGAAATACACAGTAAAGAAAGAAATAAAGATAAAGAATTTACCCATATGTAATATAGAGTATGTACACTAATTTACACGTTACATACATTACTGCTCCGCAGTGGGAGACGGTCTTTGGTGGGTTCTGTGGGAGACGGTCTTTGGTGGGTTCTGTGGGAGACGGTCTTTGGTGGGTTCTGTGGGAGACGGTCTTTGGTGGATTCTGTGGGAGACGGTCTTCGGTGGGTTTGATGGGAGACGGTCTTCGGTGTGTTCGATGGAAGACGGTCTTCGGTGTGTTCGATGGAAGACGGTCTTTGGTGGATTCGATGGGAGACGGTCTTTGGTGGGTTCGATGGGAGACGGTCTTCGGTGTGTTCGATGGAAGACGGTCTTCGGTGTGTTCGATGGAAGACGGTCTTTGGTGGATTTGATGGGAGACGGTCTTTGGTGGGTTCGATGGGAGACGGTCTTTGGTGGGTTCGATGGGAGACGGTCTTCGGTGGGTTCGATGGGAGACGGTCTTTGGTGGGTTCGATGGGAGACGGTCTTCGGTGGGTTTGATGGGAGACGGTCTTTGGTGGGTTTGATGTGAGACGGTCTTTGGTGGGTTCGATGGGAGACGGTCTTCGGTGGGTTTGATGTGAGACGGTCTTTGGTGGGTTCGATGGGAGACTGATACATAAATAAAACAGTAATAAATGATATTCATGTTTTTTTATTTTATTAATAGTATAATAACATATAAATAACATTCTCAATCTAATCATTACAAATAATTCATCAAAATTCCTCTTTTTTCATCTAAATTAAACGGGTCGATCACTTTCTAGTAGGGTTTCTGAGACATAAAATGTTTTATAGTCCTTGTAAGCAAACAAGTGCAGTAGGTGCAATTAAACTGTTGATCAAAACATTCATAAAAATATTAAATTCTTTTAATGGTTGAATCTCAAAGACTCACTTTACTTGCCAAGTTTCTCTAAATATCTCCTGTAAAGACTTCTCTAATTGTTTGGTCAATAAATGTCCATCAAATTACTAAAACGTCCTACACAGTTGGCCAAGGATTCTAACGATTAACAAAACAAACATTTTAAATCCAGAAACCTGCTCCGAAAATGTCATTATGATCCACACACCTGTTCATCTCACCATCAGAAACGACAAAGAGCCAGGTTCCAGATACCTCACAGCGAGTAGAGTGGAGTAGTTTAGGTTCCACGCAGTAGAAAAGCACCATTACCTCGTTAAACGGCTACTGTATGACCAGCGTGACCCTGTGACATAGTTGGCTGCTTTCCTGTGATGTAATTGCTTCTTCTTGTGTGATGCTGTGACGTGATTGGCTCTGGCAGGTTCTTGTTGAATCCTGGGGCTGTCTTGGAGGAGCACATGTTGCAGTTCCGTTTCCTAGGCATTCTGATGGCCGTGGCTGTCCGCACCAAGAAGCCCCTGGACCTGCACCTGGCCCCCTGGGTGTGGAAGCAGCTGTGCTGTATTCCCCTGGGGGGAGCAGACCTCGAAGAGGTGGACCTCCTCACGTACCGCTCACTGCAAGGCATTCTGCATCTAGACGACAGCAGCATCAACGAGGACAACTTCACAGTGGTGAGCCAGAGGCACTGGAAGAGACTGATACAGCGTGTACGCTGCCGGTCAAAAGTTTTAGAACACCCCCGGTTTTTCAGTACTCAGCTGGAAGTGATGCACAGTCCAGGTATTCCTGCTTTTCTTATTTTGCCATCTTATCAATGTATACACCTGTCAAACCTGCCAGCCTGGTCGTGTGAGACGTTGGTCAAACTAGCTGATGACTCAGAAACTGGTCTTCTGATGCTGTTATGGATTTGGGTGTCAGACGTCTTCAGTTTTCCTTCAGCACCTTCCCCTCCCAGCACTGGGGTCTTGGGTTCAGGGACGTATGTGGGTGGAGTTTCCATGTTGTCTGTGTGGGTTTCCTCCCACATTCCAAAAACATGGATATCAGGTGGACTGGCTACTCTTCTGGGTGAACGCCCCCTAGTGCTTGATGCAGGCCTCCATGCACTGGTGTGTGTCGAGTGTAAAAGGTATTTAGGAATGTTCTAAGACTTTTGACCAGCAGTGTATATCAACATCTGGTGCACTTCAATTACATAGATCAGATCGGATGCGGAATTCTGCAGCGGTCCAGATTCCGACGATGGTTTGTTTTGAAGCTGATGTTCTTACAAGGGAAGTCAGGTTTTCCGTAACAGCCCTGGATGTTTGGCAGTCGGTATAAAACCCCTGCAGCTACTTTGCTTCATCTTCCTAAAATATGGATTTCTCAATCTCTCCATCTAGATGATTCCTCTGGACTCGTTTGTGGCCCACAGTGCTGATGGGAAGTTGATGCCTGTGGTCCCTGGTGGGCATAACCTTCCCCTGACCTTCACTAACAGAAACGAATACGTCGAGCGGGCACTGGAATACAGACTGCACGAGATGGACAGACAGGTAGAGTCCTGCAGCGAAAACCGCATGATCACAACAAAATGCTGCAAAGCGTCCTGGCTTAGAGCGCCGTTGTCTCTCCCGGTACTGGGAAACCCACACACTGCAGATCTCCCCGTTCCTCGCGTCCTTCCTGTTCAGTTCATTTAACTCGGCAGGGAATTAATCAAGGCTTTCCTGAGGGGAGTCCGAGGAGTTAGAGCACCAGAAACCCAAAACTGTGCAGCGCGTGGAGCCTCTACGACTGAGAATAGCAGTCCAGTATGTAACGGTCCTGGAAATAATAGTCCTGCTAAGACGGAATATTCTAGAAATAGTCACAAGCCACTTCACAACTGTCTCTTACAGAACCATTGAGCAGAAATGTAAATATTACATTTAATATTATTCATGATATTGTCTCTTTAATGGGGTGTGGTTTTGATGCTAATAAGGTAATATATGTAATCAACTACCAACATAAACAACAGCAAAATCAAATACACACTTTATTATGACATCAGTTTATTAACTTCATCCTCTGATCGAGATTTAGGCTCCAAATATCCTGCCTAAACATATTATTTATTAATATTTGTTTATTTATTATTATTATTATTATTATTATTATTATTATTATTATTATTATTATTATTATTATTATTGTTATCATGAATTGCATTCAAGTCGATTCCGACTCTTGGCGACCGTATGGACACTTACACTGGGATTATCTGATTCGCTGCTGTTTAATTTAGGCAGCTTTA
Source organism: Acestrorhynchus altus (assembly GCA_034509495.1). NCBI lineage: Eukaryota > Metazoa > Chordata > Actinopteri > Characiformes > Acestrorhynchidae > Acestrorhynchus > Acestrorhynchus altus. Next base: position 28,876,709 of record CM067516.1, read on the forward strand.
CTTGTAGCATAACTCAGTGGAGTATTAACCTCATATAACATGATTAATTACTCATATATGTGTTTATGTTGGTGTATATAATGCATTTGTGTAAGTATGAAGTAGAATGCCGAGATTGGGAGGGAGGTAGGGGGGTTTTGTTGCAGGAGCGCGAGAGCACACTGTGCTCAATGCTCTCGATGCTCTTACGCTCGCACAGGCTGTCAAAATATAACACTTTTGTATGAATTTATTTCATATTTTTTTTACTGGATTTTCACATTTACATTTCACAAAAATTGAATGTGAGTTTGTGAAATGTGCTCTCACATTTTCAAAAATTGCTCTCTCAATTAAATACTTCACACCCAAGCCGTGCTCTCGACGTGTGCTTTGGATTTATGAAAAATCTGTTGAGAATAAATTCAGATTGTGGATGATTCATTGTTCTCATTTTGCACGTTTCCAGTCTTTATGCCTTCGTTCCGCTCTGCCGTGTGTGTTCATAGGGTTCTGTGTTCTGCCACAGTCATGCAAGTTTACTGCAGTCAGTGGACCTAGTGTTTTCTAATACTATCGGTTTAAAATACGTCGCTATGGTAACGTCCCGCCAACCCCAAAGGCCAGAGCACACCGACCCAACACTCCAACACAAACAACAACAACGCTTCAAGGGGTTCTAGACTCTATTTACACACCAGTACAGTAGAGACACTTCATAACTCATATCTACAGAGTCGGGAGTGTAAGAGGTGAAGGTCATTACGGTAACCGTAGTTTAGCTGTAGGTGGGCAGAGCCGCTCGCATGTACAGATCACTCCTTTTCTTAATGTTGGACGTCTTTTGTTTGAAGCTCAGGCTGTAATAAACGCTGTCTTTTCACTGTCATTGCAGTTGAACTCCTCCTTGTAGGTGGAAACGTGGGTTTGTATCTCAGAACGGGGTGGAAAGTTAAACTGGTTCTGGCTCTGGAGTTAGAGATGGACAGAGCTCTTCTGGTCTGTCGTGACCACAGTCGAGACTGAAATCAGGAAACGTTGTTTACATTAGTGACCGTATTTTGGTGAAACGTGGACGTGTGTGTGTGTGTGTGTGTGTGTGTGTGTGTGTGTGTGTGTGTGTGTGTGTGTGTGTGTGTGTGTGTGTGTGTGTGTGTGTGTGTGTAGGTTGCAGCAGTGAGGGAAGGCATGTCCTCCATCATCCCCGTGCCATTACTCTCCCTTCTAACGGCGCGGCAGCTGGAGCAGCTGGTTTGCGGCCTCCCCGAGGTTTCCGTAGAGATGCTGAAGAAGGTGGTGCGCTACCGCGACATCACAGAGGGACACCAGCTGATTGTTTGGCTCTGGCAAAGCCTCGAGGAGTTCACCAATGAGGAGAGAGTGCTGTTCCTGCGCTTCGTCTCTGGACGCTCCAGGCTGCCGTCCAACCCCGCCGACATCACGCAGAAGTTTCAGATCATCAAAGTGGATCGTGTAAGATCGTTATACTCTGTTCCACCTAGTAGAATTATATAGCGCCCCCCTGGGGTAGTTGTCTGTAGTGTGTAAACGTCAGCATGTTGGATGTGTATTTTCACACGCGCCCTACAACCGCCCAACAATCCACCATGAGTCCGAGATTGGAATTAAAATAGAACAGTGAGAGATAGAAAAGGACAGATATTGCATGAGACACTCTGTCTACTCATGGTGGAGTAAATGAGAGGAGGGAGGGAGGACACCAGGACTACAGGACCACCAGAACAAGACTACAGCTGTCGAAAGTCCACCTCAATTCCAGTACAGTACAGTCTTTGTCTACCATGTGGTATGGTTTCAATGGGAAGTGGTTTCATGGTGTATTAGAGCAGGAGAACCGACTTCGATGGCGGTTGTTTTGTTTTGGAAAAGCTGGATATATATATATGTATACACTGCTGTGTTCAAAAGTATTCAACCCCCACTGCAGTGTTTTATCAAATTTCAATGATATTTTTTCAATGTCCTTCAAATGTCTTTTGCAATGTCCTTATTTGGTCTGATTCAGTAGGTGTGTCTAAATTCAGTCACGTATCTCCTCTGCTGCATTCCCTTCATTGGCTTCCTGTAGCTGAACATCAGATTCAAAACCTTGATGCTGACCTACAAAGACAAAATGGACACACAATGGCACATGATGGCAATGGTCAAAACACGAGCTGTACCTTCAAATACAGCTCAGCTTGACCCTCCGTCCCTCAGAACACAAAGAAAACATGCATCCAGACTCTTTTCTGTTCTGGCACCAAACTGGTGGATAGAACTTCCCCTGGGGGTCCGAACAGCCGAGTCCCTCACTGTCTTCAAATGCAGACTGAAGACTCATCTGTTTCAGGAGTATTTAACTCCATAAAGACATTTGTGTTCAGCAGGTTCTAAGCGTGAGGAACCTCTAGATTCTAGCCTCGTCTACTAGCGAAGGATATTCTGAGTGAACAGCAAAGCACTTTTGTAAGTCGCTTAAATGTAAATGTCCAAAAATTCGACTAGTAGTGTGTAAAGTCGTATTATTTAAAGTGTATCATCGGTTACGCAAATACATCCGTATATCATTGGCATAAAAAGACGATAATATAATTTTAGCTCTTATTTCTGGGAGAACATTCTAAAACGAAAACAGGCCCTTGGAATGTCCGAACCGTGACTGTTTACTTCCCTACATCCCTTTAATTCCTGGAGCTTTCTTTGTGACGTGATCCAATACGTTACGTTGTGTATACAGATTAATTTGGTTTGTGTGTCTGTATTTCCCCTCCAGCCTATGAACGGTCTCCCCACCGCCCAGACGTGCTTCTTCCAGCTGCGTCTGCCTCCTTACACCAGCCAGGCGGTGCTAGCTGAGCGCCTGCGCTACTCCATCCACAACTGCCCCTCCATAGACATGGACAACTACATGCTGTCCCGCAACACAGAGCCGGTCGACGGCTCCGACGCGGAATACTGACCCTCCTTCTCTCCGCATGAACATCGGGAGGGAAAAGAAAAGCACAAAATACGTTTGTTGTGTCTGTTTTGGTTTTTCTCTCCAAACCGCCTCTGGCTCCTCTCTTCCGTAACGGTGCAATACAGAAATCTCACTCCTGCGGTACGGGCCAAGACTGCTGAAGCAATCCACCGTATTTATTTTTATTTAATATCTCTGCTTGGTACAGAATATTTAACGAAACCATGCCTTGGCTGCGAAGACTTTAAAAGAGAAAAACAATAAACACAGACTCAGCGAATGAACTACATCTTCATTAAACACATGAATAGCTCTGTGCCTGGAACGAGTCGAGTTGGCTCCAGCTAAGTGGGAGCGAACTGACCGAACTGGGAATCGTGTAGATGGGTCAGGCTCTGAAAGCGTCAGGCAGCTTCCTAATCCCAGTTTACACCAAAGGCTCCTCCACCGCTGTAACATAAGAGTGTTGTAGCACCGCGTCCCTCAGACGTGGTGAGAAAATGCTGTAGGGGGGAGCATTGTGTGTGTGTGTGTGTGTGTTTGTGTTTTAACTTCTGGGCAAAAAATGAAAGCTTCCCAATACATTGTGAATGTATACCTGAGAATGCCGTGCACATACGCACTCGGATGCATTTTCCTTTTTTTTTGCCAAATAGTGTAACTGCTACCACGTCACATAGCATTAGATAGAACTTCTGTTCTTCATTTCTTTTGTTATTTAGAATCACAGGCCGTGTGTGTGTGTGTGTGTGTGTGTGTGTGTGTGTGTGTGTGTGTTTGGTTCACCTCACTGCTCTGCTATAGGCCATTATTGCAAGGTCTTGGCTTCACGCCTCAGTACTGTAAGTAGAACGTGTTTGGACTGTTGTAGGGAAAAGCTCTGCTTCTCTGCAGAGGCCTCAAGCACTACCGTGTGCCGTGGTTTACAGTGATGCTCAACTCTTCTTCTTCTTCTTTCTTCTTTTGTAAAGAGAGGATCCTCTCGCCCTAAGGGAAGACTCGTCTGTGGTCAGTCGCACCGTGGTTGAGACAGAGAAGGAGCAATGGATGTTGTGATGGTTTGCACTTCAGACTTGTATGCATTGTGCTTATGTAAAAAAGAATCCTGTTGACGATAATATTAAACAGATTAGAGCTCCTCTACCGTGACAAAATTGACTTTTGACTCTTTCTTTCTTTCTTTCTTTTTCCTCACCGTTGTAGTATGAACTGGGGCTGGGGACAGTGATCCAAATATAGAAATGGACATCCATATTTCTAGACAGTTTCCTACGTAGTTTCAGAGTAAATATGCACTCATTAACTCCAATTGCTTGAAATCTCGGCATGTAGTTGTGTCTCTGGGTCTTGCCCTTTGAAAAGGCTCTCAGAGGCTACTTTTGGGTAGTGTACCTCTTGGTGAGACACCGTTACCACCAGACCTGCCTCTGTGACGCACTGGAAGATATTTCTCCCAGTTGATAGACTTTGAGAGGGGGCACATCGAACAGGTTGTCTTTAATGGGTGCTGGGTGAGGGTATACGTGATGTATAGAGTCAGTTAACTTGGTGTAAGCATGTGGAGGTAAGTATAAACCACTGGTTCAACTTAGACAACGACTCATATTTTGAGATTTTGGAGGGGACGGACAGACTGGCTGTCTTTCTGGACTACCCTGGGATTTCTAAAGTGCACCACAATCCCTGGAAATATCCTCACTCACCAACTGTGCTACCTGCATAATTAACCTCATCGTATAACTGCCCGAAGGGACGGCTTTGGCACCGTGCAGAAACTGGACCTGCATTCAGTGGCCATTGTATCGGAAACACCTTCCAAACTGGTGTACTTTGTCCCAGGAACCACTGGCTGTAGCCCAATGGTTGAGGTGTAGGTATTGAGGATGGATGGATGGTGGTGTGCATGGAGGGATAGATTGATAAATAGCTGGATGGATGTGTGTATGGATGGATAAATTTATAGCTGGATGGATGAATGTATGTATGCATGGGTAGATGGATGGATGGATGGATGGATGGATAAACTGAAAATACAAATTAAATGAATGGTTATGCAACAAAATATACCTCCACCGTGTTTGACAGATGGCGTGGGATGCTTCACGTAACGACCCTGATAATATCTGGTCGGGATAATCCCGTGGACGTCCCTGTTTATTGGTGGCGTGAACTGGTCTCGATGTACATATATATCTGCATATTTATTCATCCATCCATCCAGGTATCTATCAATCTATCCATGCATACACACATCCATCCAGCTATTTATCAGTCTATCCCTCCATACACACCTCCATCCATCCATCCTCAATACCTACACCTCAACCATTGGGCTACAGCCAGTGGTCCCTGGGACAAAGTACACCAGTTTGGAAGGTGTTTCCGATACAATGGCCACTGAATGCAGGTCCAGGTTCTGCACGGTGCCAAAGCCGTCCCTTCGGGCAGTTATACGATGAGGTTAATTATGCAGGTAGCACAGTTGGTGAGTGAGGATATTTCCAGGGATTGTGGTGCACTTTAGAAAACCCAGGGTAGTCCAGAAAGACAGCCAGTCTCTCCATCCCCTGCATGCAGAGTGATCTGATGAGCAGAGTGGCGTATAGCTTTCCTCCCCGAGATGCTATCATTTTGATAAATTGCGTGCAGCAGTGGTCCAGAGCGAGCAGGGGAAAGTGATGGTGATAATCAGTATCCTTGACTTGCTCCAGTGAGTTATGGAAGGAGGTGAAGCCCTCAGATGATGACTGAGAGCTGGAGGGGGAGACACACATCCTCCAATCAGAGAACACTGCTGAGGAGGCCTTGTTTCTGCCATCCTGAACGCAGGGGGCCAATCTGAAGAGCCCGTTACTGAGGGTGTTGCACAGATAGATGGGCTGCTCTTAACGGTGCTGCACCTCTTCAGACTGTTCTGGAAGGTTCAAAGTCAGCACATCAGTCTGAGTACTGAGTACCAGTGCGTCTTCATGTCTGGATTCACCAAAACATTAGAAACGTATTTATAGGAGACGTTATCTTCAAGAGATCATAGGCTTCTCAAATATTCCTTGATTTAAGATGTAAATATGAACATAATTTAGATATTTCTATGAATTTCTCTCTCTGATCAGTCAGAGTCTGTATGCAGGTTGATCATCAGCCCCGCCCCCTCTCTCTGATCAGTCAGAGTCTGTATGCAGGTTGATCATGTTCACGTGGACAGAGCAGTGAACATGCACTGGAAGCTCCTTTTCTACTGGGATTTAATTCGGGTCCTGATGAGGTCATGGTTAGATAGATATGTGTAACATATATGTAACATTAATGTTATATATGTTACTCTGGTCTGTGTTACTTTCATTTTGATCAGTATGTTTTATAGATCAAGAACATTTATGAGTTTGAGCAAATTACAAATTCAAACCGTATGAACTGTCTAGTTCAACACATACAAATGCAATCACGGGGGCTGCTGACCTGACTGTTGTCTGGACTTCTGTCCTGATCATCTGATCATTGACCTCCTCCATAAAGAGGGTCACAGGAGGTCATTGCTGGCTGTTCTCACGGTGCTGTATCAAAGCATATTAATGGACAATTAAGTGGAAGTCAAGAAAAAAATGGGAGATGCAGAACAATTTAAAACAGTGTGTGTGCGTGTGTGTGTGTGTGCGTGTGTGTGTGTGTGTGTGTGTGTGTGTAACCTAAATGATGGTTACATTTATGTTTATATATTTATATTTACTTGGCCGATCTAGGCTACAGCCTGTGGTAGCCGCTGATTCAGCGTTCAGGAGCACATTTCTCAGACCTGCTTGTTTCTCTGGAGGAACAATGGTCGACCTTATTAAGCATCTGTTTAGTCAGTGTACCTGCGTACGATTCAGCAGGCTCGCAGCTGCTCCAGGATCAGTCGAATCATCAGCTTTGCACCAGTTTTATAGCTCCATTCATCACCGCCGCCACGCACACATTCAGAAAGGGCACTGGAGAATGTCAACCTGAACATTAGTGCTGAGTCGGAAATGCTAATGGAGAGAAAAACACAAACTGGAATTTAATGAGTTTTAAATCCTTCATAGAGTATTTTAGCTGAGACGTGGGAAAGCTTTGGTCCAAAAAAAGCCTGTAGGCCATCTGAAGCAGTGTAGTCGTTTGGAGAATGGTACGTTTGCAGTCTCGTTGTCTTTTGTCAGATGTTTATATGGAATAATGAAGTTAAATTATAATCATTCGATAATTTTAAACGTTTTTTTTTTTTTGTGTGACAAAAACATCAAAGACGTAATATTTGCAGTGTTGACCTTCCTGATCTAAGACTTCTGCAGTTCGCCTCGGCTGGACAAAATCTTGAGTGATGGAACCCATTCTGGCCTAATCAGGTTTCTGGGTTTTTGTTTGTCCTCCCTCTTTTTGAAGATTGACCACAGGTTCTCAGTGGAATTGATGTCTGGGGGGGTTTCTAGGCCATCAACACAAAATTTCAATGTTTTGTTCACTGAGCCACTTGGTTTTCCCTCTTGCCTTGTGAGGCGATACTCCATCATGCTGTTCATCTCCAAATTGCTCCTGGGTCGTTGGGAGAAGCTGCTCTTGGAGGAGGTTTTGATGCCATTCCTTATTCATGGCAGAAGCCACTCTCCTGGACGAGAAGCAACCCCACACACGAATGGTCTCAGGATGCTTCACTGTTGGCACGACATCGGACTCGTGCACGTCATTTTTCCAGACGTCCCAGACCGTCTGAAGGAGCTTCAAGCAGAAGGTCAATCTGTCCCTGCCATTGTTTTGTGCAGCAGGATCAGACACAGCAGTGCTGCTGGAGTGTTTAAACCCCTCAGTGTCACTTCTGGACCGAGAACAGTCCACCAAGCAGAAATGCAGAAACAGCGTCCTGTGAGCACTGATGAAGGACTAGAGGACGACCAACACAAACTGTTCAGAAACAGATGAGCTTCTGTCTCGGACTTTACATCTACAAGGTGGAGACACTCGGTAGGAGTGTCTGATAGAGTGGACAGTGAGTGGACACAGGGTTTAAACACTCCAGCAGCTCTGCTGTGTCTGATCCACTCGTACCAGCAACACACACTAACACACCACCACCATGTCAGTGTGACTGCAGTGCTGAGAATGACCCACCACCCACATCATAGCTGCTCTGTGGTGGTCCTGTGGGGTCCAGGTTTTGAGTCCACAGATAATAGAATATGGGATGCAACCTAGTGCACATTCGGGGGCCGAATGCTTTAAATAAATATTGACCATATTTCATTGTAAACGTTGAATATCATATTTATTTGACTGGATAAAAGGCCTAGTTATCGTCTGGCACACGACGTTGGTGTTTGAGGGCCTGCGCTGCTGTCGTTATTGGAGAGCCTCTGGTGTTCTAGCAGTGCTTAAACACCGAGCTGACAGCTGCAGTGTTTTGTGATTGGAGCTGTAAGTGCAGGTATCTGTCTGCATGTCAGCGAGTTCGTTCCCCGCAGTGGCGTACGGCGACTTTTCCTGCAGAGACGATTAGATGGCACTCTATCAGGCTGCGGTAGAGCCACTGCTGTAGTGTACAGTACACTCACTCTGACACTCCGGCCTTCTGGCTGTGATTTGAAAACTCACCCCTCATGAATAATTCACAAGCCAGGGGGTTCAGAGCATGAGTGATGGACACTGTGCCACTCCTCGCCTGGCCAGTAGGGAGCAGTAGGGTGATTGTGTTAAAGCTGCAGTCTGCCGTAGTGTGGTTTTCTCCCTCGCAACACAAGGTTAGGAGCCTAACGTCCTCCTCACCCCCTGCTGTCCCTGCCTGTGCAGCATAAATCCTCTTAAAGGGATAGTCTACATAAACATACTAATATGTCCATGTGGGTGTCCGGTGTGGTTTCGGGAGGGTGGAGTGGGGGTGTTGGTGAATCATCATTTCAACTTACAGTACACATGGTACCGCACATGGTACCAGTGGCACTGAAATGCTAGGACAACCGTCCAGTCACGTCACACGAATCAAGCATGATCAAACGGACCGAGCTTGACCATGCTGGTTGACCAGTTTGATCAGCATGTCCAGCATGAAGACTAGGATCTCCTGGAAATACCAATATCTGGTATGTGTGACTGTCTCCTATATATAAATTGGCCTAGTGTTCTAAAGGTTACATTTTTATAAGGTTCTTCACAGAAGCAATGTTCATAATGTTTCCTTCAATCTAAATTCACGTTGTAAAAGGGGTATTTTCCCCTAAAGCTCCTGATCTCTTGTGGATTAATTCCAGAGATGAATGACAGGTGCTCCTCTGACCCCTGCTGACCCTGTGTTTTCCCTCTCAGAAGGCCTGATGTTGACAAATGGCTCTCCAGCTTCTTGTCAGTTTCTGTGGTACATTGTGTCCAGAACAAACCTCATTACCTCACATGCCCTGAGCCGGGGCGAGATATGTTGAGCAGATTTCAGCTCAGTGAATGAGATGTATATGGATGGATGTGTTAATACAACTAGTATTGTGGAACAATATGGACAGAAAATTAGTTATGCTGTTATTCTGCTACAGGGTTTGGACCATGAAACTGGAACACCTGTCATTGTAGTGGGAGGTTTTGTGGCTAAATTGGAGCAGCCTGGTGGTCAATCTTCATTAATGGCACCAGTAAGAGCAGAGTGTGAAGGTTCAATTAGCAGGTAAGAGCACAGTTTTGCTCAAAATACTGCAATAAACACAACATTATGGGGGACATACCAGAGTTCAAAAGAGGACAAATTGTTGATGCACGTCTTGCTGGCGCATCTGTGACCAAGACAGCAAGTCTTTGTGATGTTTCAAGAGTCACGGTAATCCAGGGTAACGTCAGCACCACCAAGAAAGACCAACCACATCCAACAGGGTTAACTGTGGATGCAAGAGGAAGCTGTCTGAAAGGGATGTTGGGGTATTAACCTGGATTGTATCCACAAATATCCTTCAGAAGATGAATTGACGCTGTATTGGCCCCAAACTACAAGACTTAATCTATTTTTTGTGATTAACTGAATTAAATCCCAGTTTAAATTCAAAGGAGCGTCCAGTGCATGTTTACTGCTCTGTCCACATGTGAACATGATCAACCTGCATACAGACTCTGACTGAGCAGAGAGAGGGGGCGGGGCTGATGCTCAACCTGCATACAGACTCTGACTGATCAGAGAGAGGGGGCGGGGCTGATGCTCAACCTGCGTACAGACTCTGACTGATCAGAGAGAGGGGGCGGGGCTAATGCTCAACCTGCGTACAGACTCTGACTGATCAGAGGGGGCAGGGTTGACATCATTGATCCAAATATTAGGTTAAAGAGGAAAATGAGTGGCAACATTTCAAAATAAAAGTCCTGAGAAGGGATAATACTTAAATAACTATAATGAAAAACATTCAGTGTCAAATATTTTGAAGAATTTATTATAAGTATCTGATCTTGAACTGGTTCTTGGGACATGGAATATTACGTCTCTGAAGGGAAAGGAGCCTGAACTGGTGCATGAGTCACATATTGTCACCTTGACACACAGTGTGGACTCTGGAACCAATCTCCTAAAGAAGGGCTGGATTACATTCTGGAGTTGCCCACAAGAAACAGATGAACCACAGTCTGGAATTATGGAACTACAAAGTGCTCCTCTAAGGATCACTCATGTAAGAATAGTCATGCTTTTCCAGGATTACACTTCATTTAATGAGATTTGAAATATTCCTGAATCATCCCTCTTATTCAAATCTGGGTACAAGTGTCTGATGATGTGATAATTTAGTGATTAAGGTGCTCTTTCATTAAGTCCCAGTTGGGAACAGTTGTAGAGAATGTTTTATTTTGGTCTGCTAAATGTCAGATGTGATGCTCTTCTAGACTAATTAATTCCCACAGCGTTACACTCTGTTCCTCCAGTCCTCCATCAGATCTTTGTACATCTAACTAGAACCGGTAATGAAGGGTGTTTTCTTCTGATGTGGTTTATATTTCAAAAACACTAATCAAAGGAAACCCTTCTCTTGTAGCTTTAGTTGCTTGATACAGTGCAGACTGCGTGTGTTGCATTTGACTGCCTGGACTTTACAGAGTAGAGAAGGACTGGACTGTCTTGCTGCGTAGTGCACTTGCGGTCATGTGAAAAAGTTAGGACACCAAATGAAAACCTTTGTATTTTTTAATTATATAAACATGTGGACATTTTACAAGACAGTAGTGAGACCTGCTATGATGTCTGGTTTGGAGACTGTGGCTCTGTCTTAAAGACAGGAGGCTGAGCTGGAGGTGGCGCAGATGAAGATGCTGAGATGTTCGTTGGGAGTGACGAGGATGGACAAGAGTAGAAATGAGCAGATCAGAGGGACGGTGAAGGTGGAGCAGTTTGGAGACAAAGCCCGAAAGGCCAGGTTGAGATGTTTTGGTCGTGTGTTGAGGAGGAATAGTGGATATATCGGACAGAGAATGTTGGAGATGGAGCTGCCGGGCAGAAGGAGAAGAGGAAGAGCTCAGAGAAGGTGCTGGCCAACACAGGCATCTGTTGCCAGATGTACAATCTGTATTGCCTGCTTAAAGAGGGGGGTTTTATTCAGTCATTGTTATTTAATCCTTTATTTAATCATGTAAACAGAAGTGGACCTAATACTGAGCCCTGTGGAACTCAATGATCACACACTCATTGTACAGTCACTTCCCAGTCTTGGCCTTTTGATAGCTGTATTGTAAAGTACTGTATTTTCAAAGCTGGTGTGTGTAGGCTGTGTTGTTTGCTTGTATATGTGTATATGTCGTTGCTCGGTGGTATGTAAACAAGCCCATTATTAATACTGCGGTAGATGAAAGCACGAAGGTTACGGGCTGATGCTGTTTATCTCCAGTGTGGTTGGGTTTCTCCCTGTGGATTTAAAGAGAGCGAGTTTTATGCATCTGAAAGAATGGGAAACAGAGAGACTCCCATGGTCTCATTATTTTTGATCGTGTTCAGTTCTCTCGTTCCGATGTGACTTTATTAGTGGCACAGGCATTTGCGTCATAGTTATTATGAGCCAGTGAATGGGATAGCCCTTAATTTGACGTCAGCCACAAGGACACAGCACCACAAATCTAAGTGCGTGCAGCTGGAGATGGGAACGTTTCTGGAGTGCAGCGATGCTTTGAGGAGGCCGTGACAGCAGCTGGAGATCGAGCGTAACTATGGTCACATTTGTTCAGGACATGACATTGTAATGGTGGTGTACCTCTGTGAGTGTCGAGTGCTTTCACGTCTAGCAAAGAACATTTGTGAGTTCTGCTTCAACGCTGATTTCTAGGTAGTAAATCTTCTCCAGCTGTAATTACACTCTGTTCCGTTGAGCTACCTAAACATCAGCATTTCACTTTAGACCCAACCAAGTCCAGGAGCGCCTATAAAAACTGATTTCAATCGGTTATTCATCGCACGTACATTATCCGTCCCCAGTATCCGCGTCCACTCAGCACCTTTAAAAACGTGGATCTACAAGTGTGTGGAGGTGGGGCTTTGGTAGAAAGCAGCCAGTCAGAGGCTTCTCTGCTTCCTACATCACAGTGTTGACCATCAAGCCTGCTAACATTTGAAAGGTTGCCGTCCACCTTCTTCATCAATTGAGGTGGAGATATGGATGCAGCAGAGCTGAATGTTTAACCACTAGGTGGCGCACACATTTGGGACAGTGCAAGTGTTTTAATGTTTTAAAGTAATTGTTTTCGTGCTATTAAAATGGACTTCAGTTAGGACAGAATGTCTCAAATTCCCAACCTCAAAAGTAAAGTCTTGAGGTCAGCCATCCCCTGACCCTTATTATTTTCTCATACGTCTCTCATCTGTGGGAGATGTTCCCAGGCAGGAGCCAGGGTTCCCACTTCAACGAGAATTATTGATCCTCAGAATGATATGATTAGACCATCAGAGATTAGATTATTTCTGCATAAATTTCACCTAAAACATCAAAAATTTACAAAGCAGATTGTATTTGCTCATTTATTTATTGACAGAAATGATCTAATATTCCATATCTGTGAGGGCAAAAGTATGTGAACCCTTAGGATCAGCTGATGGTTTAAATTTGAAATTAGAATCAGGTTTTTTCGGTCAATGGGAGGCAATCCGATGTGAGTGGGCGTGTCCTGTTTTATTTACAGAACAGCGATCTATCAAAGACTGGCTGGAAAAAGGCTACAAACCATCTCTAAAGAGTTTGGACTCCATCAATCCACAGTCAGACAGATTGTGTACAAATGGAGGACCATTATCACCCTCCCCAGGAGTGCTCCACCAACAAACATCATGCATGGCAGGGTTACAAGGAGAAGCTGCTGCTCTCCAAAAAGAACTTTGCTGCCCGACTGCAGTTTGATGAAGCCAGAAGGCTGCTGGAACAGTGTTTTGTGGACAGAAGAGACTAAAATAGATATTTTTGAGAAGTTTTATGTTCGGAAAGGAAAACACTGCCAGCATAAAAACCATATACTGTCCGTGAAACATGGTCGTAGGGGTCTCATGGGTTGATCCAGTTTTGCTGTATCTGGTACAGTACGGCTTGCCATCATTGATGGAACAATGAATTTTGAATGATATCAGCAAATTTTGAAGGAAAATGTCAGGACCTCTGTCTGTGAGCTGCATGTCAAGAGAGTGTGGATCATGCAGAAAGACAACGACCATAAGAACACAAGTCATTCTACCAAAGAAGTTAATGGTTTGGAATGGCCCAGTCAAAGTCCTGACCTTATTTCCATTGGAAATGTTGTGGAAGGTCCATTGCAAGGTACCACAAATACCCATTCACTCACACACTGGACCTTCTACTTTCAACTAAAATTGCTTTTTTTTGAATCACAATTTCAATGCACTTATTTCCAAGCAGCTCCAGCGACTCCACACCTTCCTCACAGCAGATTAAACAGAAGAACTTTAGTGCCTCTTCTGTTTTAGTGGAAATGAAACACATCAATCCCACTCAGGGCTCCACGGCTGCCCCTACAGGCTGAATTATAGCTCCGTGACTGGAAAGCTAATGGAAGTTCACCTGACGCATGGTGAACTCACGTGCCCCCTGACCTCACTCTAATCCATTTTGTGATGGTCAGAGTTAGAGTTCAGAGTCAAGCAAGGTGGACACTGTCACACAAGTTTCTTTAGTGCCAAGTGCAATTTCACATCTGTGGATGAGGCAAGAAACCTGGATGCTTTTGAAGCTTTGTGAGTGGTTTACTGAAGTCCAAAGGGTTCATTCTCATTCTCAGTTGTGGAGGCAGCTCTACCTCAGAGGCAGAACAAACACGATTCAGACAATGACCAGTTAAATAACCAGTATAATTCAAATCTTTTCAAAGGGATACACATTCTTAAAGCTCCTACTGGTTATTTTAATTGTTTTTTGTCTCCTAACCAATTGTATTTGTTCTGCCTCAGAGGTAGCGCTGCCTCCACTACCTGAGCAGCTAGACCATAGACCAGACCCAGCTATACCCACCAAAGACTGTCTCCCACTACCCCTGCCAAAGACTGTCTTCCACTGTACCCCCCAAAGGCTCTGCCACTGCACTCACCAAAGACTGTCTCCCACTGCACCCACCAAAGACTGTCTCTCACTGTACCCACCAGACTGTCTCCCACTGTACCCTCCAAAGGCTCTCCCATTGCACCCACCAGACTGTCTCCCACTGCACCCACCAAAGACTGTCTCCCACTGCACCCACCACACTGTCTCCCACTGCACCCACCAAAGACTGTCTCCCACTGCACCCACCAGACTGTCTCCCACTGCACCCACCAAAGACTAACCAGTCTGTGTAGTCAGTACATATCTGCATATCAGATTGCTTGGGAACACCCACACTTGTATAAGTTAAGAGGGTGATGGACGATGTCTAGCTGGAATTGTCCATGTAAAAGACAACATTGCATTCTTTAGCTTCCATGGGACACAGAGCCTCACATGGACTTGTGAGGTTGCTAAAGCCCAGGCAAGGTGTGTCGAGGTGTCAGGATGGCCGAGCAGTCTGAGGAGCTGTGTCCAGGTCTCTTCTGGAGGGTTTGAATCTCACTTCTGACATGCATTCCTGCAGCCATGGCCTGGCGGTTTGGGAACCAGCCAGGAAGGTTGCCGGTTCAAATCCCTGAACTGGAAGGACATGACTGAAGTGCCCTTGAGCAACAGAGATAGAGAGAGAGGGAAAGAGCAGGGATGTGAAAAACTCTAAGCTATTCATTAGTCTGATCAGAGTAAGTGAGGGAAGGGAGGAATTAGACTGAGAGTAATCATTACTTTCACACTGACCAATCAGCTGTGGTGTAGCGGCGCGTGTTGCTTCCACCAACTCATAAATTCCCACACTGATGCCAATACTGGGTAATGCTTCAGAATATAAACCACAAAGAACAACAACGTGACTGATGACCAGCCCATTCCGAGAGAGAGAGAGAGAGAGAGAGACAGAGAGAGAGAGAGAGAGACAGAGAGAGAGAGAGAGAGAGAGATAGAGAGAGAATACAATAATGGGTGTCAGATTGATGGCATTTAACATTCCTCAATCCAAAGTGTCACATGATCCAGGAATACAGGAGTCCGCGAAGGACTGCAAATGGTCACCAAACACAGCCGACACCAGTCAATGACATGTTCATGCGGATCAGTGGACCCCACTCGTGCCATGAGAATACACCCCACACCAGTATGGGACCACCTCCAGTCTGCACAGTGCCTTGATTACATCGATCCATGGACTCATGGACCACTCCAGTTGTTGACGGTCCAGTAAAGATGGTGCTTATAGACCTGCATACACGGGAATTTGTCCTCTGCATTCAACCCATCCACGCACACACACACACACACACACACACACACACACACACACACACACACACACACACACACACACACTAGAGAATTCACACACTAGGGGGCACAGATGCACACATGCCCGCAGCGGTGGGCTGCCCTATCCTAAGCACCCTGGGAACAGTTGGAGTCTCTCTCTCTCTCTCTCTCTCTCTCTCTCTCTCTCTCTGTATCTGTCTCTCTCTGCATATCTCTCTTTCTGTCTGGTCATACTAATGTCCAGTGTGTGAATGATCCTACACCCTGTGTGTGTGTGTGTGTGTGTGTGTGTGTGTGTGTGTGTGTGTGTGTGTGTGTGTGTGTGTGAGAGAGAGAGAGTGTTGCTGTAATGATTCACACTCCAGCTTTTACGTTTCAGTAAGTACACAGTCTTCCTTTTCCTCGCCACTTGCAGGTTCAGTGGCTGATGGCAGTCTGCCACAGTGACAGCACTGTCTAACACCTATTTTCTGAGTGTGTGTAAATAAAGCATTTCTGCACACTCACCAACCTTCACACTCTGACGGCTCCAACACCGGAATGCTGGAGTTATGGAGGCCCACTGTCATTACACAAATACACACGAGCAGACCTCGGTTTATTCGCTGAAGCTGGAGTCACTGTTATTAAACTTGTAGTTTATGAGAAACTAAGTCTGGGTGTGATGTGGGGAGAGAGCACCATCTACCCGCCTGATGAGACCATGTCCAATTTTGCGACTGTGGCTGCCGAGGGCACGTGGCACAGCTCGGGATTCGAACCTCAAAAACAGATACCAGTCACAATCTCTGGTTTACTGACCACCCAAACTAGTGAGTGACCACACACACTGGACACTGAATTCCTGAGTTTGTCCTGTGTTGACATGAACATCCATCCAATCCTGGACAATTTAGGCTTTTTAGACTTTTTCCTCTGACCAGTCAAGGTCAGTGAGCACACGTGCGCGGAGTGGTGGGCAACCCTATCCACGGTGCCCGGCGAGCACCCAGGTAGTACCTCGCTCAAGGGCACTGCCTGTTCACAAGCCTGGTTCGCTAACCACCAGGCCACAACTCACCCACGTCAAATCTCCCACACTGCACAACAAATCGAGGGTGTCTTTGGAACATGGAGTCATGTGATGGAAATTCACATGGATCGAATGAAACAGCAGTGTTGTTTTGAGGCCAGACTGTTTCTTCACATCCCTGGCTGTGTGTGCACATGGCCTGCCGCGGGCTCATATGCTTCCCTTCATGGAGCCGCACCCGTGCACTTCGCCATTACTGCTTCTTCCACCGGAGGAAGAGTGAGGAGAGAATCCGAGGAACGTGAAGGAAAGCAGGGACAGGCAGTCCGGAGGCAATCTGGAATATGCAATTCAATAATTAACGGAAATGTAACATTAGTTCTCTCTAGTGACAACACAGGCTGATATGTGACGTATTCAAAACACACACACACACACACACACACACACACACACACACACACACACACACACACACACACACACATTTTTCCCTTCTTAAATCTTTGAGAACACACTGATATAATCAAAGTTTAATTTAATATAGCCTTTGATGTTAGTGAAGTACCTCTCTCTCTCTCTCTCTCTCTCTCTCTCTCTCTGATTATATAATACTGACGTTCACTCATTCAGAGCGGTGTGTTATGATTTTTTAATGTGTCTCTGAAGCTAATCTGTAACAGCCCTGCTAAAACTCCTGTTCTCTAAGATCTCTCCTAACATCCGACTGATAGGAATGCGAGAGAGAGGGACTGAGATAACAGATTGGAGGTCACAGTCGCTGCGTGTTAGTGGGCGTATCTGGACCATGCTGTGTTCAGCTTTTAACCTTGGCTATGCAGTAGGCTGATTTTAACAATGCGGAAAGACTTCAATAACTGCTGCATGTAACCGTCGTTCCACTCTTTAGGCGTCAACGTTCTACAACTGATCTTGAAATCTTCATTCCATTTATGAGGTTTTTGTGGGCTTAGTAGGGTCTTCAATGTCCCCGAATGGAAATCATGCACCCAGATAGTCCTGTCTCCTGTGCCTGGCTCTCAGAGACTACTTTTGGGTAGTGTACCCCTTGGTGAAAGTTCTTTGACTGCTAGACACGCCTCCACGATGCACTCAGACATTTTGACCAGTTGACAGACTTTGAGATGAAGCGCCTCCTTGAGAGAAGCAGGATGGTTGTTCTGGTGAAAACAGGCTGTAGGCTATTTATTGAAGAATCCAGTTTCTATTTGGGAGCCAGCGATGGCCTGGTTGAAGCATGGAAGCTTCATGGTGAGCTCTTCACCCCTAGTAGTGATACAAGGAACACAAACTGCTCAGCGATATGTGCAGGACATCCTGCGCTTCTCATGGCTGGGCTTCCAACTGGCATGTGGCACAACAAAGGTTTTCCAGAAAGTCTCAGCAGGGTTGCAACAGTTCGTTGTCCTTCCCAGTCGCCAGATTTATCAGCAATCAAACATTCATAAGGTCAAGATCAAGGTCAAGGCTTTTTATTGTTATCACAACCGAGTACAGGTACACAGTGCGATGAAATTGCGTTCCTCCGGAACCAAGGTGCAACATGGAGCAGCAATACAATAAGACGATACAATACAAAACCCTGGTTCCCTAATTGTTATCCCCAACTGCTAGTGTAGGACAGTCGCTCGCCCGTAGTAGTGATACAAGGGACGCTAACAGCTCAGCAATATATGCAGGACATCATGCTCTTCTCAGGGCAGGAATTCCAAATGGCAACTGGGACAACAAGGGTTTCCCAAAATATCTCCACTAGATTTCCCTCACTCCCTTGTCCTTCCCAGTCACCAGATTTATTGGCAAGCCAGCTTTTAATGGGACAAGTTGGGACTGCAGTACATAGCATGGGGGCACCCACCATTGACCATCCAGAAAGTTCCCAATTTCAGCCAATTGAGAGTAACACCTAGTTCCCTTGTTTCCTTAGAAAACTCATTTGAGTAAAGGGACAGAGAGGAATGGGACAAGACCCCAATGTGGCCGATATTTGGACCACCAAATGATAGGGGCCCTGATGCTACATCATTTCTCCTGATTGGCTTCTTTATTTGTACTACTATACATCCTGCGTTTCATTCTGCAGTAGAAACTGATAATGTTCCTCATTATTCATGTCCTCCAAAGCCCCTGGCTGATGAAGATGATGGTGCCATCACACGGAGAGGAGGGGGAGGGTCATCCTGGCAGACTAAGCTATGGTGAACCGCTGGCAAATGTAAATGTGGCATGTGAGAGGGCTGATCATCAGCTCATTAGAGACAGGGCTCTGGCACAGTAGGCGGCAGGTGAGCACAGATGTTATTAGGGCCTAATGGAAGCACTTCAAGGTCTTCTCCATCTGTCTCTGAAAGAGAGGAAGTAAAAATCCCATTTATGTAAGATTTCAGAGTCAGGTGTTTTGATTCAGAGAGCGAGAATGAAAATGGAAGTCATTGAAAGTTGGTCTCAGCGAGCACAAATGGATTTGCCTTTGAAAGAAACCGGTGGTGAGTGACACTGCACTGAGCAGTGAAGCTGAAACTGCTTCACCTTTTTCCTCAAACTCAGATGAGAAAGTAAAATGTGACTGGAGATGTGAAGAATTTAGTTTTCTCTCTCCCAGAAATACATTTAAAACACGTGTCCTGAAATGCATCATCAACAAATAGCTGCACTTAGAGGGAATCGGTCAATGTAGTCACTGAGAATGGAGACGAGCATTGAATCCGAGTGTGGAGGCACCGCGATCAACGATTTGTCACACTTCCAGAAGGTCTGCTGTCGTGGTGTTGGATCGTGGTGTCAGATCACCTTTGGTCTTCATCATAGATACTTTGATAGTCCAGCATTACATTAATGAGGTCCTGCAGCCAGTGGTTCTACCTTTTCTGAACACACACAAAGAATCTTGTATTTCCAAAATAACAACTTTACCAAAAGTCTTTCAGTGGAGGTGAATGCAGCATTTCTATTGGTCCATTTCTATTCACTATGAGATCTCCGAATCGATGAAGATCGCAGGTTCAGATCTTGGGTCATGGTGCTTGCCATCGGAAGCTGGAGTCTGTGAGAGCGAAGTTGGCCAAGCTCTGTCTAGGTGGGTAGAGGGCGCTCTGCATGATTCTGGTTGGCACAGGTGTCCAGTTTGAAAAGAGACAGTGGTTGACCACATATATTGGAGGAGGCATGTGCTCGTCTTCAACCTACTAGTGTTGGGAATGTTCTGCATGAAGGGGAGAAAAGCCTGGTTGGGGTTTGATTGTTGGCACTTTCAAATTTGGCATAAAATTGGGATAAGAAATGTGATTTTCACAAACCTGTTCTTGGTAGAAATGAATTGAACACGACTTCAACTCTTAACTGGCACCAACTCCCATAGAACTCATTGTACACTGTTCCAATCTTACATTCCAGCTCTGTTCTATTCAGTCTATTTATTGTTCTTCATTGCACTATTTGTTCTCGAATGGCCAATATTTCCATTTATTTTGTGCAATAATTCTAAACGCTATCAGGGAATGTGCAAAAACCAACTATTTCACTTGTCTATTGTCAAGTTGGCTGTTTTTAAATAAATACACACACACACACACACACACACACACACACACACACACACACACACACACACACACAGACACACACATCCAACAGCAATGATGTACATTTTAATACATAGGAATTAAATAATGTACAACAACGACTGTCACAATATCTTCTAGTTCACTTGTTTTGTTCCTATCTTCCAAGCCTCCATCATCCATCCATGTCCGAGGAGTTAACATGCATACAGTAAATAAAACCCCACGTAATCCCGAATGACATGAAGGGTGATTGTGGAGGAATGTATTGTGTAATCCCTGAGGTCTTCGTGCTGTGTCCAGTTGAATGCATGGGTTAACACTCCAATCCGTCTCAAATGGAAGTTTGTTATAAGAATTCGACTGAATTTATGGAAGGACTCGGGATTAGAATTCAGGATTAGAAGAGTGACCACTGTAAAGTTACCTCTTAAGAGTTTGTTTGCTCCCAAATGTGTCGAAACGAATACTGTTAGTATGCTTTTACAGATCCTGACAAATCAGTGGACTCATGAGGCATGAAGGGTCCAGGCTGTGCTTGGATTAGCTAATGGTGGTCACACCTTTGACTGACCTCATTGGTTTGTTGACCTTGGCTGAACACATTCACAGCACCGACACTTTTGATCAATACCAATTCGACACCACAGCCATAAAATGGCTGAATGCACAACTATAGTGATATTGATTTCTATTTCCGCTGCATGTTGCTTGGAGTGTGTTTTGATCTTTCAGAGTTTAATCATATTTACTGAGCCGTTGATGATGAAGTAGATGAAGGAGGAAGGAAGGAGACAGAAGGAAGGGGACAGAAGGAAGGGGACAGAAGGAACAGACTCATTTTGACCAGTGGTTTCCCGCCTTGTTTGGTTCAGATGGACGTTGGTGTTGTGTGGTCTTTGGATTATTTTGATTAGCAGCTTTTTTACTTTCTCACGGGTCTGAAGATGCAGTTTTTAATGGATGAAGCTGCTGTGAACATGTAGGCAGTGGCTGCCTAGACATAAATAAAGTCGTACTTTGTAGAGACCCTTTTGCGGCCACAAGTCTGGCCACTGGGATTTTTGCCCAGTTGAGCAATCTTCAAGTCTGACCACAGATTCTCAAATGGATTAAAGTCTGGGCTTTGACTCCACTCTAGGGTGGGATGGTGAACCTCCATCCAAGACTCAAATCACTGAAGACCCAAACAGGTTTCACTTAAGAATGTCCCTGCATTTGGCAGCGTCCATCTTGGACCAGATGTCCAGTCCCTGTTACTGAAATCTGCATTTAATATATTATTTATTATTTATTTTTATAAATTACTGTGTCCATGTTTAAAGGTGGAGATGGTGTTCTTGGGGTGAGGAGATATGTTGGTTTTGTGCCAGGCATAGTGATTTTTTTCCTCTGTGGCTGAAAAGTTCACGTTTGGTCTCTTGTGACATGCAATGTGTGGCTCATTGTGGTCGTATGGACAGACACTCCAGGTACTCTGCAGCTCCTTCAGGGTTACCTTTGGTCTTTGAGCTGCCTCTCTGATGAATGTCCTCCTGGCCTGGTCTGAGAGTTGGTGGGCGGCCCTCTCTTGGCAGGTTTGTTGTGGTACCATGTTCTTTACTTTTGCTGATGATGGATTTCATGGTGCTCCAGGGGATCATCAGAGATTAGAAGTTTATATACCTATTTTCTATTGTCCAAAACAAGCCAACCGTACAATGGCCCATAACTTTACAACCCCCCCTTACTGTGGCACAGAATTTTGCAAAGGTCTTCTAACAGTGGTCCACTTTCACCCACTTACTGTGACCTAGAAGTCTACATATCCCCTTACTGTGATTCAGAGCTTTACAAACCCACATTACTATGGAGCAAAACCTTACTCATCCCTTAACTATGGCCTAAAACTTCACCTTACTATGTCACAGACCTTCACAATGCCCTCTACTATGGCCAGAACTTTATGAACCCACCATACAATAGCTCACCTCACAATACTGAGAGACTTTTACAGACACTGGAACTTAACTTGGCTTTAAACGATGCTGCACTCGGACGTGTTCAGACCTGGTCCTGTATTTGACTCTTCTGTCAGTTTCAGCAAGTTGCTCCACAATTCTCTAAAAGGTGGCACTGCAGAATGCAAATGGCATGACCCAGAACTACCACATCCCTTGCCATAGTATGAATGCCATATTTCCCTTGGCCTGCAAAGTGATATAGTCTGCCAACAGCCATTTTACAGGTTGAGGGAGCAAACCTTTGACCACACTGTGAGCTGGCACTATGGTCAAGGGCATTGTTAATATGAGCCAGCAGCAATTAGTCCAGCTTGATGCTGCCGCTGTCCGTTTTCTTCAATAAGGTTGCCAATACCACCCCACTGCAGTCACTTCCATCTCCTTGGTTCTGCTGTTTGTCGAGGGATCTGCTGAATGGGGTTATACGTGTGTTTCTGTTCACCTTACGAAGTCAGTTCTTAATGAGTTCATATGGTGGGTGAAACAGTTGGCACAAATGCCAATGTTTCCTTATGTTATCCAGCTGAACGATTGTACCACCTTGAAATATGACACCACCTACTCACTGTTTATAAATATTTTTATATTTGATTATTCTGCTGTTCGGATTGAGGTTCTGTCACCCTGCACCATTGTGTAATGTACACTGTGGTCCTGGAAATGCTGGCCAAGAACATCCAGGCTTATACTGTGGCGATGTATGGTGGTGCAACATGGCAAAAAGATTCATCTCAGCATCTTTATTTTTGCTCAGCATCTCTCACAGCCTCCCCTGAATCTTCATGAGTAATGAAGTGAAGAACCGAGCAGATGTTCAATCAATTTCAATCTGAATATTTTATATGCATTCTTTTGCAAAGTGTGGAGAACATTTGGTCCTCAACTACATCTTGCTAAACACTTTCCTTAATATGCTTGGGACTGGTGTAGGGTCCAACTGTGGAGGAAGATGCCAGACTCACATAATGAGGGTGAATCCTGTCTCTAGGATCATACAGAATCATGGAAATCCAGAGAGAATAAGCTTTGTGTTCGTCAGTGCCCCCTGGTCCCACATACGGACCCCACCACCTTCATCCTTTCCGCAGTTCACAATACAGAGCACCACACCCCTGGCACCACTGTCCATTGGGAGAACTGGGAAAAATCCCAATGGGTCGCTATGAGTGAACTTGGAACATTGGAAGAAACAGGACAAATTCCATTGGGCTGCTATAGGTGAAGACCATTGAGAGAATGAAGGGGCTGGTCAGCGTAGTGAACCAATGAAAAGGGACACCCTGCCCCTGTCAACAAAACAAAACCAAAACTGATCAGTGGCCAGTCTGTAAAAAGTCCAGGGCCCCCCACTGGACCCAACACCTCCAACTCCATTGGGCCACTGGCAGAAATGGGACAAATTCCAGTGGCCTGCTATGGGGAGTGAAGGGTTTGGTCACCTGAATGAACCATAAATGACCAAATTAATCTGATAAAGAGTGACTGCCCCCACCTCCCGGTTGACTGTCCAGCCTTGTTTGCAATACATATAACTGCACTTCCGACCTCAATACATCCCAACACATCTGGCTCAGAAGTACAAATTGATGCACCCAGCCACCAACACCAGCCCTGAATGGAATGTTTGACCAGAAATAAGTGAATTAGCCTTTAGAACTCTAGAGTACAGTCAGAGTCTGTATGCAGGTTGAGCATCAGCCCCGCCCCCTCTCTCTGATCAGTCAGAGTCTGTATGCAGGTTGAGCATCAGCCCCACCCCCTCTCTCTGATCAGTCAGAGTCTGTATGCAGGTTGAGCATCAGCCCCGACCCCTCTCTCTGATCAGTCAGAGTCTGTATGCAGGTTGAGCATCAGCCCCGCCCCCTCTCTCTGATCAGTCACAGTCTGTATGCAGGTTGAGCATCAGCTCCGCCCCCTCTCTCTGATCAGTCAGAGTCTGTATGCAGGTTGAGCATCAGCCCCGCCCCCTCTCTCTGATCAGTCAGAGTCTGTATGCAGGTTGAGTATCAGCCCCGCCCCCCCTCTCTGATCAGTCAGAGTCTGTATGCAGGTTGATCATGTTCACATGGACAGAGCAGTAAACATGCACTGGAAGCACCTTCAGCATTTAGATTAAAAATGAAAGATTTATGAGTGAATTGTAGCTGCTTTCTGACCTCGATTGCAAAGCTGCAGATCTCAGTCCAGAATGTTTAAGGCTGTGTATTAAAGGATACATGGGAGGAAATTAGTAGGAGTAAAATAAGTGGATGTGTAGCCCAGTACTGACCCGTGCTGTGGCTAACACATGCAAAACACCAGAAGCTCAGGGACCTGCTCTGAAAGATAACAGCTTTGGGAAAAAAACGGGCATGTTAATGCCCAGAATTACCATAAAATCATTACAGACAGACTGAGCCAATCGTTTTGCAGACAGCACAGTGGCTTTTGAGGATGTGTTAAAGCAACCTGATTTGAATATTTTCTCCTGTTTCTATGCTTGTTTATATTTTTAATAAAGAGTTATATGGTTTTACATTGATATGCATGATAACATTAGTGTTGCACCTAAGCACTGACCTCTCTGGCTCTCCGGTAAGAATAGCACGTTTTTCAAGGAGCCTGAAGGCCATGTGTAGATAATCAGTGAATGTGTCTAGTAGACAGTTATTGTAAGCAGGAAGACAGATATAGTTTTGTTGGGCCTGCAAAATGTTTCACCCCAGGCAAAGTATTGGTTGCTTAACATCGAGGTCTCTTTGTTATGTTGGGTAAACTTGTAACCAAGTCAGCATTGCTGCAAGCATATTTTGCTGAGAAAGCCCAACAAAGTGCTATAAATACCATACAAAATGACTCATCCGCACGACCCTCCCAACGGTGAAGACTAAACTGGAGCTGCAAAGTGGCAGAATACAGCTCGGTGCCTCAGCAGGTCCATGCGATGTTAATCTCATGCAGATTGATAGATCCACCCCGTGATTCACAGTGGAAGCGGATCTTTGTCTCCGAGCATACTTTTGGAAACTGTGGCCAGAGAGCTCTGTTTGACTTCAGCAGTCCACAGCACCGGTTTCCACATCTACCCTGGCTTCTCGAAATGTTCTGTATCACAGTTAAGGTGTTGAGTTTTGTGAAAATGCTACAGTTTAGGGTTTCTAATTATAACAGTTCTGTGAATTTTAGGCAACACTGCACAGTAGAATAGTGCACCAGCCTATTGGCTCACTCTTGAAGGTTCTTGATCTCATCCTGACATCAATCAATCAATCCATCCATCCATCCATCCATCCATCCATCCATCCATCCATCCATCCATCCATCCATCAATTATCAATCAATCAACCAATCACCCTTCATTTTCACATGGAAATACATTGAGTCCAAAGGGATTGAAAACAGAATATAATAATTAGAATTAATAAGGATAAATTGAATTTTCAAATGAATGCCCTCGATATACATCATCCCAAATTATTATGCAAATTATATTTTTTTCAGATTTGCCTAAACGGTCAGTGCAAATGACAGTCAGTATAATGTTTGTCATCAACTGTGGAAATCAAATTCTATTAAACCTCCCATTAATAATATTTTTTCCAACATAAAAAAACACTTAAAATTGTTCCAAATGTTCCAAATTAATATGTAAATGGAGTTTCAAAACACGTAAATAAAGAACTGTTGTAAAGAACTGAATATGGTCATCTGTTGAATTTGCAGCATCAAGAGTCACATTTACGAAAATCAGAAGTTATTTCAATAAAAATCACCTTCACAACTCTTGCATCCGTTGAACTTGTGATCAGTTTCTGCTTGAATTTCTTTACAGGATGACAGAAATGCCTCCCAGAGCTGATGTTTTGATGTGAACTGCCTCCCACCCTCACAGATGTTTTGCTTGAGGACACCAAAAGTTCTCAATAGGGCTGAGTTCAGGAGAGGATGGCGGACACACCATGAGTTTCTCTCCTTTTATGTCCATCGCAGCCAATGACACAGAGCTATTCATCCAGGGTCGCACGCCACTCATCAGTAAACAGTCTGTTTTAAAATGATTCTTTATGTATATCGAGGCTGATTGCAGCCATTTCTGCTCGGGAGCTTTGGTTAGGGGTGGTTTATGAACAACAGCAAGCCTCTGGAGGATCCTACACCTTGAGGTTTGCAGGACTTTAGTTTGTGCTTTCTTAATTCGATGAATTTGTCTGTCATGAACCTTCCTCATTATGTCTTTATGAGAATGAACCCATCTTTGCTCTCAATCAGCCACAAATCTCTTCACAGGAGGATGATCATGAATAAGTAATGAAATATCTGATGTTTTCATAGTTTGTCCAAGGAAGATAGAAAGAGCCCTCAGACACAACACCAAAAAACAAAAAATGTAATGAAGTGTCTTTATGACACACAAATCCAATTTGCATAATAATTTGGAACGCAGTGTAGTTCCAAATTATTATGCAAGTTGAATTAAAATTTCTTAAAGATTATATATCATCTTTATTTATATTTATATATAAGACAGTCAGAATAAAATTACCATAAAAACAAAAATAAATAAAAATATAAAGGTAATATTAAAGATACTATACAATAAATAATAAATGAGAGTAAGAATAATAATAGTAAAATGATACTAAGAATGACAATAAAATTAAAGGAAAATGGTAATTAAAGGTCGTCTCTACACACTACCATCTTCTCACTTCTGTTTACTGACCCTGTGCAGCCCCTCTGTTGATGACGTATTCTGTGACGTACCCTCGGTTCCACTTAAACGGCTGTAAAGGTGGGCTGGTTCGCTTAAAACGCCAACGTTCTTATAAGCCCAGTGAGCCCTGTCTGGAGCTCATATGTGCAGACTAACAGAAGATCCTATTTATTGCAGGTTCACGTGGACGGCTTTCGGGTGCCAATGGGATCCGAGAGAAACCAAGTGAAAAGTCCTCTTCTCCCACCGCTGGAATGCTTCGGTCTGGAGCCGAACTGATGAATCAGGCTAAACGTTCCCACCCGCTTATCCGAGCCAGCAGCCTCTTGCACGCAAATATTTGAACAAAGAGGCTGGAACGTCTGAGGTATAAATCAGAGCAGCGGCGCATTAATAAATGCATGTGAGCTACCTGCAGCCTGACTGTGGAGGGTTTAGGTTTCTCCACCTGATCACAGGGCCCAGAACGTGCTCTGAATGGAACAGCGAAGGAGGGGGAGGGATGCAGACACTGTGTGCTTGGTCGCAGGGTATGTGTTTGAAGAGCTGTGAGGTGTGTTACCCAACATGACCCCGTGGCATTTTATGAAAGTTTCAGTCCCCCGATGTCGTCATGATTATTTGATGGTCCTCAGTCTGCACTGTGCACATCTTTCTTCCTTCCTCTCTGTCTTTCTCTTTTCCTGTCGTCCCTCTCTCTCTATTGCTGTCTGCCTCTCTCTCATGTCACACTGCCTCTTCTCCATCCACGGCGTCACCAACAGCAACACAGGAACACATCACAGAACCAATTCTGGATGTCTTCTGGGTGATAGTGCAGCACATTATCCTGCTGGAATATCCCCTCATTGTGGGGGTACATGATACCACTTGAGAGCGTTCTATCACTTTTACACAACAGGACGGAAAAGTGAGAAATGGTCAAAACTCGAGCTGTTCCAAGAGCCCTTCGAGCTTCAAGTACAGCTCGGCTTGACCCACCGTCCCTCAGAACGCAAGGAAAACATGCTTCCAGACTCTTTTCTTTTCTGGCACCAAAATGCTGGAACGAACTTGCCCTGGGATTTCGAACAGCTGAGTCCCTCACTGTCTTCAAACCCAGACTGAAGACTCATCTGTTTCAGGAGGATTTAACTCCATAAAGACATTTATGTTCAGCAGGATCTAGATTCCAGCCTCATCTACTAGCGAAGGATATTCCGAGTGAACATCAAAGCACTGTTGTTGTAAGTCGCTCCGGAAAAGGGCGTCTGCAATGAGTCAGGAAGGACAGGGTGGTAATTGAGCAAGCCATCATCTCCACGGCCTGCCATCGACTGGTTCGAGTGGTAGCAGCAGTGGCTCCACTAGTCCACGGTAAGGACTGTTTTCTGATGTAATAATTCTCATAGATGGAGTGAAATGGAGGGGCAGAGAGTCTATGGGAGTGAGGCGGGGAGGGTGCTTGTTAATCACATAACAGTCATTTCTGTCCGAGACGCAGCCACGAAGCCACCAGTACAGGCAGTAAAAAGGCAAGCACAGCTGGCTAATTCACGGGGGTTTATTCCTAATAATCTTTTAATCTTTCCACTGAACGTGGTGTCTTTTTTTTTTTTTTTTTTTCGCACAGACGTGGACCGAGCCAGCAGCACCGTCCCCAGCCAAGCCGACCTGTGATTATACTGTGGATCTTCACAATGGATGCTGAATAAATGAATGGAAGGATTGCTGTTGTTATGCAAGAGCCAACACTAAAGTAATGGTTCAGGGCTGGAAATGACGCTCCAAACGAGAGGCTGTTTCTGAGTACCGCTTTTTCATTTCCTGTTTATTTATTTATTTATTTATTTATTTATTCATTTATTTACACACAAACAAACATAAAGGTCAATTTATGGAGTGCACGCTGGTGTTTCAACCTTTAGAACCCTAGACCAATTTTTTGGGATGTTTTTGTAGTTTGATGTACTTTTATTTGCCAGAAAATTAGAAAATATGTAGGAGACCAGATATTACAAATATTAGAGCCAGAAGATCCTAAGATACTCATTTGTTTCAATATTTGCATGCATTTGATCAAAAATGTATTTGTGCCTACATCTGTTTTTTGCTTATAAGCACTTTCCAAATTGGAAATACTGGTAATCGATCAGTTAAATTGATAAAAAATGTATATTTATTTTTAAAAAATTATTCAAAATACTTGACTGCGGTCTAAATAAAATACAAAAATTCAACTGAAAAAGTATTTCTAGAAAATAGTCATACGTACAAAACTTGATTTGAGCTGGCATTTGTTTTGGCTTGCAGGTTGTAAACTGTAAAAAACAAAGTAGTCTAAACAAAGTAAAAACTTATTTAAAAATATTATTTATTATCATTAATTATTATTATTATTATTATAATCATCAAATTTATCATGATCAGTTTTATTATTGTTGTTTATTATATTTGTTTATATGTTTATTGTTTATTATTATTATTATTATTATTATTATTATTACTATTATTTATTTATTTATTATTATTATTATTATTGTTATTATTATTATTATTATTATTATTATTATTATTATTATTATTATTATTATTATTATTATTTTTATTAATTAGGCCTCAGGACTTTTTTATTGAAATCTGAACTCTGTGATTGGGGGGTCTTAACTCCGCCCCTTTCTCTCGGTTGTTTTCAGTGTGGGCGTGTTCTGGTTCTATGTTCTGGTTCCGTTGGTCTGGTTCTGTGTTTTCCTGAGTGGGGTTAATTCGTTCCTGAGCTGCAGAACCGTCTCTCTGGAAGTCCAGAAGTGCACTGTCCGGACAGGGTAGGTCCTGTAGTCCTGTAGTCTGTTCTGTGTGTGTTTCAGGTCTGTCGGTCACTCTGGACTGTAGTTATGAAGCCGAGAATCCGGAACCCAAACAACTAACTAACTAACCAACTAACTAACTAACTAACTAACTAACTAACTAACCAACTAACTAACCAATAAACTAACTAACTAACTAACCAACTAAGTAACCAACCAACTAACTAACCAACCAACCAACTAACTAACTAACTAACTAACTAACTAACTAACTAACCAACCAACTAACTAACTAACCAACTAACTAACCAACCAACTAACTAACTAAAAAAAAAAATATATATATATAACTAACTAAATAAAATAAATATAACTTAATAAAAAATAAATATAACTAAATAAAATAAATATAATTTAATAAAATACTCAATAAAAAATAAATATAACTAAAAAATAACCAAACAAAAATAAATATAACTAAATAAAAAAAAAATATAACTAACTAAATAAAATAAACAAAAAATAAATATAACTAACTAACTAAAATAAAAAATAAATATAACTAACTAAATAAAATAAATATAACTTAATAAAAAATAAATATAACTAAATAAAATAAATATAATTTAATAAAATACTCAATAAAAAATAAATATAACTAAAAAATAACCAAACAAAAATAAATATAACTAAATAAAAAAAAAATATAACTAACTAAATAAAATAAACAAAAAATAAATATAACTAACTAACTAAAATAAAAAATAAATATAACTAACTAAATAAAATAAATATAACTTAATAAAAAATAAATATAACTAAATAAAATAAATATAATTTAATAAAATACTCAATAAAAAATAAATATAACTAAAAAATAACCAAACAAAAATAAATATAACTAAATAAAAAAAAAATATAACTAACTAAATAAAATAAACAAAAAATAAATATAACTAACTAACTAAAATAAAAAATAAATATAACTAACTAAATAAAATAAATATAACTTAATAAAAAATAAATATAACTAAATAAAATAAATATAATTTAATAAAATACTCAATAAAAAATAAATATAACTAAAAAATAACCAAACAAAAATAAATATAACTAAATAAAAAAAAAATATAACTAACTAAATAAAATAAACAAAAAATAAATATAACTAACTAACTAAAATAAAAAATAAATATAACTAACTAAATAAAATAAATATAACTTAATAAAAAATAAATATAACTAAATAAAATAAATATAATTTAATAAAATACTCAATAAAAAATAAATATAACTAAAAAATAACCAAACAAAAATAAATATAACTAAATAAAAAAAAAATATAACTAACTAAATAAAATAAACAAAAAATAAATATAACTAACTAACTAAAATAAAAAATAAATATAACTAACTAAATAAAATAAATATAACTTAATAAAAAATAAATATAACTAAATAAAATAAATATAATTTAATAAAATACTCAATAAAAAATAAATATAACTAAAAAATAACCAAACAAAAATAAATATAACTAAATAAAAAAAAAATATAACTAACTAAATAAAATAAACAAAAAATAAATATAACTAACTAACTAAAATAAAAAATAAATATAACTAACTAAATAAAATAAATATAACTTAATAAAAAATAAATATAACTAAATAAAATAAATATAATTTAATAAAATACTCAATAAAAAATAAATATAACTAAAAAATAACCAAACAAAAATAAATATAACTAAATAAAAAAAAAATATAACTAACTAAATAAAATAAACAAAAAATAAATATAACTAACTAACTAAAATAAAAAATAAATATAACTAACTAAATAAAATAAATATAACTTAATAAAAAATAAATATAACTAAATAAAATAAATATAATTTAATAAAATACTCAATAAAAAATAAATATAACTAAAAAATAACCAAACAAAAATAAATATAACTAAATAAAAAAAAAATATAACTAACTAAATAAAATAAACAAAAAATAAATATAACTAACTAACTAAAATAAAAAATAAATATAACTAACTAAATAAAATAAATATAACTTAATAAAAAATAAATATAACTAAATAAAATAAATATAATTTAATAAAATACTCAATAAAAAATAAATATAACTAAAAAATAACCAAACAAAAATAAATATAACTAAATAAAAAAAAAATATAACTAACTAAATAAAATAAACAAAAAATAAATATAACTAACTAACTAAAATAAAAAATAAATATAACTAACTAAATAAAATAAATATAACTTAATAAAAAATAAATATAACTAAATAAAATAAATATAATTTAATAAAATACTCAATAAAAAATAAATATAACTAAAAAATAACCAAACAAAAATAAATATAACTAAATAAAAAAAAAATATAACTAACTAAATAAAATAAACAAAAAATAAATATAACTAACTAACTAAAATAAAAAATAAATATAACTAACTAAATAAAATAAATATAACTTAATAAAAAATAAATATAACTAAATAAAATAAATATAATTTAATAAAATACTCAATAAAAAATAAATATAACTAAAAAATAACCAAACAAAAATAAATATAACTAAATAAAAAAAAAATATAACTAACTAAATAAAATAAACAAAAAATAAATATAACTAACTAACTAAAATAAAAAATAAATATAACTAACTAAATAAAATAAATATAACTTAATAAAAAATAAATATAACTAAATAAAATAAATATAATTTAATAAAATACTCAATAAAAAATAAATATAACTAAAAAATAACCAAACAAAAATAAATATAACTAAATAAAAAAAAAATATAACTAACTAAATAAAATAAACAAAAAATAAATATAACTAACTAACTAAAATAAAAAATAAATATAACTAACTAAATAAAATAAATATAACTTAATAAAAAATAAATATAACTAAATAAAATAAATATAATTTAATAAAATACTCAATAAAAAATAAATATAACTAAAAAATAACCAAACAAAAATAAATATAACTAAATAAAAAAAAAATATAACTAACTAAATAAAATAAACAAAAAATAAATATAACTAACTAACTAAAATAAAAAATAAATATAACTAACTAAATAAAATAAATATAACTTAATAAAAAATAAATATAACTAAATAAAATAAATATAATTTAATAAAATACTCAATAAAAAATAAATATAACTAAAAAATAACCAAACAAAAATAAATATAACTAAATAAAAAAAAAATATAACTAACTAAATAAAATAAACAAAAAATAAATATAACTAACTAACTAAAATAAAAAATAAATATAACTAACTAAATAAAATAAATATAACTTAATAAAAAATAAATATAACTAAATAAAATAAATATAATTTAATAAAATACTCAATAAAAAATAAATATAACTAAAAAATAACCAAACAAAAATAAATATAACTAAATAAAAAAAAAATATAACTAACTAAATAAAATAAACAAAAAATAAATATAACTAACTAACTAAAATAAAAAATAAATATAACTAACTAAATAAAATAAATATAACTTAATAAAAAATAAATATAACTAAATAAAATAAATATAATTTAATAAAATACTCAATAAAAAATAAATATAACTAAAAAATAACCAAACAAAAATAAATATAACTAAATAAAAAAAAAATATAACTAACTAAATAAAATAAACAAAAAATAAATATAACTAACTAACTAAAATAAAAAATAAATATAACTAACTAAATAAAATAAATATAACTTAATAAAAAATAAATATAACTAAATAAAATAAATATAATTTAATAAAATACTCAATAAAAAATAAATATAACTAAAAAATAACCAAACAAAAATAAATATAACTAAATAAAAAAAAAATATAACTAACTAAATAAAATAAACAAAAAATAAATATAACTAACTAACTAAAATAAAAAATAAATATAACTAACTAAATAAAATAAATATAACTTAATAAAAAATAAATATAACTAAATAAAATAAATATAATTTAATAAAATACTCAATAAAAAATAAATATAACTAAAAAATAACCAAACAAAAATAAATATAACTAAATAAAAAAAAAATATAACTAACTAAATAAAATAAACAAAAAATAAATATAACTAACTAACTAAAATAAAAAATAAATATAACTAACTAAATAAAATAAATATAACTTAATAAAAAATAAATATAACTAAATAAAATAAATATAATTTAATAAAATACTCAATAAAAAATAAATATAACTAAAAAATAACCAAACAAAAATAAATATAACTAAATAAAAAAAAAATATAACTAACTAAATAAAATAAACAAAAAATAAATATAACTAACTAACTAAAATAAAAAATAAATATAACTAACTAAATAAAATAAATATAACTTAATAAAAAATAAATATAACTAAATAAAATAAATATAATTTAATAAAATACTCAATAAAAAATAAATATAACTAAAAAATAACCAAACAAAAATAAATATAACTAAATAAAAAAAAAATATAACTAACTAAATAAAATAAACAAAAAATAAATATAACTAACTAACTAAAATAAAAAATAAATATAACTAACTAAATAAAATAAATATAACTTAATAAAAAATAAATATAACTAAATAAAATAAATATAATTTAATAAAATACTCAATAAAAAATAAATATAACTAAAAAATAACCAAACAAAAATAAATATAACTAAATAAAAAAAAAATATAACTAACTAAATAAAATAAACAAAAAATAAATATAACTAACTAACTAAAATAAAAAATAAATATAACTAACTAAATAAAATAAATATAACTTAATAAAAAATAAATATAACTAAATAAAATAAATATAATTTAATAAAATACTCAATAAAAAATAAATATAACTAAAAAATAACCAAACAAAAATAAATATAACTAAATAAAAAAAAAATATAACTAACTAAATAAAATAAACAAAAAATAAATATAACTAACTAACTAAAATAAAAAATAAATATAACTAACTAAATAAAATAAATATAACTTAATAAAAAATAAATATAACTAAATAAAATAAATATAATTTAATAAAATACTCAATAAAAAATAAATATAACTAAAAAATAACCAAACAAAAATAAATATAACTAAATAAAAAAAAAATATAACTAACTAAATAAAATAAACAAAAAATAAATATAACTAACTAACTAAAATAAAAAATAAATATAACTAACTAAATAAAATAAATATAACTTAATAAAAAATAAATATAACTAAATAAAATAAATATAATTTAATAAAATACTCAATAAAAAATAAATATAACTAAAAAATAACCAAACAAAAATAAATATAACTAAATAAAAAAAAAATATAACTAACTAAATAAAATAAACAAAAAATAAATATAACTAACTAACTAAAATAAAAAATAAATATAACTAACTAAATAAAATAAATATAACTTAATAAAAAATAAATATAACTAAATAAAATAAATATAATTTAATAAAATACTCAATAAAAAATAAATATAACTAAAAAATAACCAAACAAAAATAAATATAACTAAATAAAAAAAAAATATAACTAACTAAATAAAATAAACAAAAAATAAATATAACTAACTAACTAAAATAAAAAATAAATATAACTAACTAAATAAAATAAATATAACTTAATAAAAAATAAATATAACTAAATAAAATAAATATAATTTAATAAAATACTCAATAAAAAATAAATATAACTAAAAAATAACCAAACAAAAATAAATATAACTAAATAAAAAAAAAATATAACTAACTAAATAAAATAAACAAAAAATAAATATAACTAACTAACTAAAATAAAAAATAAATATAACTAACTAAATAAAATAAATATAACTTAATAAAAAATAAATATAACTAAATAAAATAAATATAATTTAATAAAATACTCAATAAAAAATAAATATAACTAAAAAATAACCAAACAAAAATAAATATAACTAAATAAAAAAAAAATATAACTAACTAAATAAAATAAACAAAAAATAAATATAACTAACTAACTAAAATAAAAAATAAATATAACTAACTAAATAAAATAAATATAACTTAATAAAAAATAAATATAACTAAATAAAATAAATATAATTTAATAAAATACTCAATAAAAAATAAATATAACTAAAAAATAACCAAACAAAAATAAATATAACTAAATAAAAAAAAAATATAACTAACTAAATAAAATAAACAAAAAATAAATATAACTAACTAACTAAAATAAAAAATAAATATAACTAACTAAATAAAATAAATATAACTTAATAAAAAATAAATATAACTAAATAAAATAAATATAATTTAATAAAATACTCAATAAAAAATAAATATAACTAAAAAATAACCAAACAAAAATAAATATAACTAAATAAAAAAAAAATATAACTAACTAAATAAAATAAACAAAAAATAAATATAACTAACTAACTAAAATAAAAAATAAATATAACTAACTAAATAAAATAAATATAACTTAATAAAAAATAAATATAACTAAATAAAATAAATATAATTTAATAAAATACTCAATAAAAAATAAATATAACTAAAAAATAACCAAACAAAAATAAATATAACTAAATAAAAAAAAAATATAACTAACTAAATAAAATAAACAAAAAATAAATATAACTAACTAACTAAAATAAAAAATAAATATAACTAACTAAATAAAATAAATATAACTTAATAAAAAATAAATATAACTAAATAAAATAAATATAATTTAATAAAATACTCAATAAAAAATAAATATAACTAAAAAATAACCAAACAAAAATAAATATAACTAAATAAAAAAAAAATATAACTAACTAAATAAAATAAACAAAAAATAAATATAACTAACTAACTAAAATAAAAAATAAATATAACTAACTAAATAAAATAAATATAACTTAATAAAAAATAAATATAACTAAATAAAATAAATATAATTTAATAAAATACTCAATAAAAAATAAATATAACTAAAAAATAACCAAACAAAAATAAATATAACTAAATAAAAAAAAAATATAACTAACTAAATAAAATAAACAAAAAATAAATATAACTAACTAACTAAAATAAAAAATAAATATAACTAACTAAATAAAATAAATATAACTTAATAAAAAATAAATATAACTAAATAAAATAAATATAATTTAATAAAATACTCAATAAAAAATAAATATAACTAAAAAATAACCAAACAAAAATAAATATAACTAAATAAAAAAAAAATATAACTAACTAAATAAAATAAACAAAAAATAAATATAACTAACTAACTAAAATAAAAAATAAATATAACTAACTAAATAAAATAAATATAACTTAATAAAAAATAAATATAACTAAATAAAATAAATATAATTTAATAAAATACTCAATAAAAAATAAATATAACTAAAAAATAACCAAACAAAAATAAATATAACTAAATAAAAAAAAAATATAACTAACTAAATAAAATAAACAAAAAATAAATATAACTAACTAACTAAAATAAAAAATAAATATAACTAACTAAATAAAATAAATATAACTTAATAAAAAATAAATATAACTAAATAAAATAAATATAATTTAATAAAATACTCAATAAAAAATAAATATAACTAAAAAATAACCAAACAAAAATAAATATAACTAAATAAAAAAAAAATATAACTAACTAAATAAAATAAACAAAAAATAAATATAACTAACTAACTAAAATAAAAAATAAATATAACTAACTAAATAAAATAAATATAACTTAATAAAAAATAAATATAACTAAATAAAATAAATATAATTTAATAAAATACTCAATAAAAAATAAATATAACTAAAAAATAACCAAACAAAAATAAATATAACTAAATAAAAAAAAAATATAACTAACTAAATAAAATAAACAAAAAATAAATATAACTAACTAACTAAAATAAAAAATAAATATAACTAACTAAATAAAATAAATATAACTTAATAAAAAATAAATATAACTAAATAAAATAAATATAATTTAATAAAATACTCAATAAAAAATAAATATAACTAAAAAATAACCAAACAAAAATAAATATAACTAAATAAAAAAAAAATATAACTAACTAAATAAAATAAACAAAAAATAAATATAACTAACTAACTAAAATAAAAAATAAATATAACTAACTAAATAAAATAAATATAACTTAATAAAAAATAAATATAACTAAATAAAATAAATATAATTTAATAAAATACTCAATAAAAAATAAATATAACTAAAAAATAACCAAACAAAAATAAATATAACTAAATAAAAAAAAAATATAACTAACTAAATAAAATAAACAAAAAATAAATATAACTAACTAACTAAAATAAAAAATAAATATAACTAACTAAATAAAATAAATATAACTTAATAAAAAATAAATATAACTAAATAAAATAAATATAATTTAATAAAATACTCAATAAAAAATAAATATAACTAAAAAATAACCAAACAAAAATAAATATAACTAAATAAAAAAAAAATATAACTAACTAAATAAAATAAACAAAAAATAAATATAACTAACTAACTAAAATAAAAAATAAATATAACTAACTAAATAAAATAAATATAACTTAATAAAAAATAAATATAACTAAATAAAATAAATATAATTTAATAAAATACTCAATAAAAAATAAATATAACTAAAAAATAACCAAACAAAAATAAATATAACTAAATAAAAAAAAAATATAACTAACTAAATAAAATAAACAAAAAATAAATATAACTAACTAACTAAAATAAAAAATAAATATAACTAACTAAATAAAATAAATATAACTTAATAAAAAATAAATATAACTAAATAAAATAAATATAATTTAATAAAATACTCAATAAAAAATAAATATAACTAAAAAATAACCAAACAAAAATAAATATAACTAAATAAAAAAAAAATATAACTAACTAAATAAAATAAACAAAAAATAAATATAACTAACTAACTAAAATAAAAAATAAATATAACTAACTAAATAAAATAAATATAACTTAATAAAAAATAAATATAACTAAATAAAATAAATATAATTTAATAAAATACTCAATAAAAAATAAATATAACTAAAAAATAACCAAACAAAAATAAATATAACTAAATAAAAAAAAAATATAACTAACTAAATAAAATAAACAAAAAATAAATATAACTAACTAACTAAAATAAAAAATAAATATAACTAACTAAATAAAATAAATATAACTTAATAAAAAATAAATATAACTAAATAAAATAAATATAATTTAATAAAATACTCAATAAAAAATAAATATAACTAAAAAATAACCAAACAAAAATAAATATAACTAAATAAAAAAAAAATATAACTAACTAAATAAAATAAACAAAAAATAAATATAACTAACTAACTAAAATAAAAAATAAATATAACTAACTAAATAAAATAAATATAACTTAATAAAAAATAAATATAACTAAATAAAATAAATATAATTTAATAAAATACTCAATAAAAAATAAATATAACTAAAAAATAACCAAACAAAAATAAATATAACTAAATAAAAAAAAAATATAACTAACTAAATAAAATAAACAAAAAATAAATATAACTAACTAACTAAAATAAAAAATAAATATAACTAACTAAATAAAATAAATATAACTTAATAAAAAATAAATATAACTAAATAAAATAAATATAATTTAATAAAATACTCAATAAAAAATAAATATAACTAAAAAATAACCAAACAAAAATAAATATAACTAAATAAAAAAAAAATATAACTAACTAAATAAAATAAACAAAAAATAAATATAACTAACTAACTAAAATAAAAAATAAATATAACTAACTAAATAAAATAAATATAACTTAATAAAAAATAAATATAACTAAATAAAATAAATATAATTTAATAAAATACTCAATAAAAAATAAATATAACTAAAAAATAACCAAACAAAAATAAATATAACTAAATAAAAAAAAAATATAACTAACTAAATAAAATAAACAAAAAATAAATATAACTAACTAACTAAAATAAAAAATAAATATAACTAACTAAATAAAATAAATATAACTTAATAAAAAATAAATATAACTAAATAAAATAAATATAATTTAATAAAATACTCAATAAAAAATAAATATAACTAAAAAATAACCAAACAAAAATAAATATAACTAAATAAAAAAAAAATATAACTAACTAAATAAAATAAACAAAAAATAAATATAACTAACTAACTAAAATAAAAAATAAATATAACTAACTAAATAAAATAAATATAACTTAATAAAAAATAAATATAACTAAATAAAATAAATATAATTTAATAAAATACTCAATAAAAAATAAATATAACTAAAAAATAACCAAACAAAAATAAATATAACTAAATAAAAAAAAAATATAACTAACTAAATAAAATAAACAAAAAATAAATATAACTAACTAACTAAAATAAAAAATAAATATAACTAACTAAATAAAATAAATATAACTTAATAAAAAATAAATATAACTAAATAAAATAAATATAATTTAATAAAATACTCAATAAAAAATAAATATAACTAAAAAATAACCAAACAAAAATAAATATAACTAAATAAAAAAAAAATATAACTAACTAAATAAAATAAACAAAAAATAAATATAACTAACTAACTAAAATAAAAAATAAATATAACTAACTAAATAAAATAAATATAACTTAATAAAAAATAAATATAACTAAATAAAATAAATATAATTTAATAAAATACTCAATAAAAAATAAATATAACTAAAAAATAACCAAACAAAAATAAATATAACTAAATAAAAAAAAAATATAACTAACTAAATAAAATAAACAAAAAATAAATATAACTAACTAACTAAAATAAAAAATAAATATAACTAACTAAATAAAATAAATATAACTTAATAAAAAATAAATATAACTAAATAAAATAAATATAATTTAATAAAATACTCAATAAAAAATAAATATAACTAAAAAATAACCAAACAAAAATAAATATAACTAAATAAAAAAAAAATATAACTAACTAAATAAAATAAACAAAAAATAAATATAACTAACTAACTAAAATAAAAAATAAATATAACTAACTAAATAAAATAAATATAACTTAATAAAAAATAAATATAACTAAATAAAATAAATATAATTTAATAAAATACTCAATAAAAAAT
This sequence comes from Acestrorhynchus altus, assembly GCA_034509495.1. Classification (NCBI taxonomy): domain Eukaryota; kingdom Metazoa; phylum Chordata; class Actinopteri; order Characiformes; family Acestrorhynchidae; genus Acestrorhynchus; species Acestrorhynchus altus. The sequence goes on from CM067516.1 coordinate 28,917,793, forward strand.
AAATATAACTAAAAAATAACCAAACAAAAATAAATATAACTAAATAAAAAAAAAATATAACTAACTAAATAAAATAAACAAAAAATAAATATAACTAACTAACTAAAATAAAAAATAAATATAACTAACTAAATAAAATAAATATAACTTAATAAAAAATAAATATAACTAAATAAAATAAATATAATTTAATAAAATACTCAATAAAAAATAAATATAACTAAAAAATAACCAAACAAAAATAAATATAACTAAATAAAAAAAAAATATAACTAACTAAATAAAATAAACAAAAAATAAATATAACTAACTAACTAAAATAAAAAATAAATATAACTAACTAAATAAAATAAATATAACTTAATAAAAAATAAATATAACTAAATAAAATAAATATAATTTAATAAAATACTCAATAAAAAATAAATATAACTAAAAAATAACCAAACAAAAATAAATATAACTAAATAAAAAAAAAATATAACTAACTAAATAAAATAAACAAAAAATAAATATAACTAACTAACTAAAATAAAAAATAAATATAACTAACTAAATAAAATAAATATAACTTAATAAAAAATAAATATAACTAAATAAAATAAATATAATTTAATAAAATACTCAATAAAAAATAAATATAACTAAAAAATAACCAAACAAAAATAAATATAACTAAATAAAAAAAAAATATAACTAACTAAATAAAATAAACAAAAAATAAATATAACTAACTAACTAAAATAAAAAATAAATATAACTAACTAAATAAAATAAATATAACTTAATAAAAAATAAATATAACTAAATAAAATAAATATAATTTAATAAAATACTCAATAAAAAATAAATATAACTAAAAAATAACCAAACAAAAATAAATATAACTAAATAAAAAAAAAATATAACTAACTAAATAAAATAAACAAAAAATAAATATAACTAACTAACTAAAATAAAAAATAAATATAACTAACTAAATAAAATAAATATAACTTAATAAAAAATAAATATAACTAAATAAAATAAATATAATTTAATAAAATACTCAATAAAAAATAAATATAACTAAAAAATAACCAAACAAAAATAAATATAACTAAATAAAAAAAAAATATAACTAACTAAATAAAATAAACAAAAAATAAATATAACTAACTAACTAAAATAAAAAATAAATATAACTAACTAAATAAAATAAATATAACTTAATAAAAAATAAATATAACTAAATAAAATAAATATAATTTAATAAAATACTCAATAAAAAATAAATATAACTAAAAAATAACCAAACAAAAATAAATATAACTAAATAAAAAAAAAATATAACTAACTAAATAAAATAAACAAAAAATAAATATAACTAACTAACTAAAATAAAAAATAAATATAACTAACTAAATAAAATAAATATAACTTAATAAAAAATAAATATAACTAAATAAAATAAATATAATTTAATAAAATACTCAATAAAAAATAAATATAACTAAAAAATAACCAAACAAAAATAAATATAACTAAATAAAAAAAAAATATAACTAACTAAATAAAATAAACAAAAAATAAATATAACTAACTAACTAAAATAAAAAATAAATATAACTAACTAAATAAAATAAATATAACTTAATAAAAAATAAATATAACTAAATAAAATAAATATAATTTAATAAAATACTCAATAAAAAATAAATATAACTAAAAAATAACCAAACAAAAATAAATATAACTAAATAAAAAAAAAATATAACTAACTAAATAAAATAAACAAAAAATAAATATAACTAACTAACTAAAATAAAAAATAAATATAACTAACTAAATAAAATAAATATAACTTAATAAAAAATAAATATAACTAAATAAAATAAATATAATTTAATAAAATACTCAATAAAAAATAAATATAACTAAAAAATAACCAAACAAAAATAAATATAACTAAATAAAAAAAAAATATAACTAACTAAATAAAATAAACAAAAAATAAATATAACTAACTAACTAAAATAAAAAATAAATATAACTAACTAAATAAAATAAATATAACTTAATAAAAAATAAATATAACTAAATAAAATAAATATAATTTAATAAAATACTCAATAAAAAATAAATATAACTAAAAAATAACCAAACAAAAATAAATATAACTAAATAAAAAAAAAATATAACTAACTAAATAAAATAAACAAAAAATAAATATAACTAACTAACTAAAATAAAAAATAAATATAACTAACTAAATAAAATAAATATAACTTAATAAAAAATAAATATAACTAAATAAAATAAATATAATTTAATAAAATACTCAATAAAAAATAAATATAACTAAAAAATAACCAAACAAAAATAAATATAACTAAATAAAAAAAAAATATAACTAACTAAATAAAATAAACAAAAAATAAATATAACTAACTAACTAAAATAAAAAATAAATATAACTAACTAAATAAAATAAATATAACTTAATAAAAAATAAATATAACTAAATAAAATAAATATAATTTAATAAAATACTCAATAAAAAATAAATATAACTAAAAAATAACCAAACAAAAATAAATATAACTAAATAAAAAAAAAATATAACTAACTAAATAAAATAAACAAAAAATAAATATAACTAACTAACTAAAATAAAAAATAAATATAACTAACTAAATAAAATAAATATAACTTAATAAAAAATAAATATAACTAAATAAAATAAATATAATTTAATAAAATACTCAATAAAAAATAAATATAACTAAAAAATAACCAAACAAAAATAAATATAACTAAATAAAAAAAAAATATAACTAACTAAATAAAATAAACAAAAAATAAATATAACTAACTAACTAAAATAAAAAATAAATATAACTAACTAAATAAAATAAATATAACTTAATAAAAAATAAATATAACTAAATAAAATAAATATAATTTAATAAAATACTCAATAAAAAATAAATATAACTAAAAAATAACCAAACAAAAATAAATATAACTAAATAAAAAAAAAATATAACTAACTAAATAAAATAAACAAAAAATAAATATAACTAACTAACTAAAATAAAAAATAAATATAACTAACTAAATAAAATAAATATAACTTAATAAAAAATAAATATAACTAAATAAAATAAATATAATTTAATAAAATACTCAATAAAAAATAAATATAACTAAAAAATAACCAAACAAAAATAAATATAACTAAATAAAAAAAAAATATAACTAACTAAATAAAATAAACAAAAAATAAATATAACTAACTAACTAAAATAAAAAATAAATATAACTAACTAAATAAAATAAATATAACTTAATAAAAAATAAATATAACTAAATAAAATAAATATAATTTAATAAAATACTCAATAAAAAATAAATATAACTAAAAAATAACCAAACAAAAATAAATATAACTAAATAAAAAAAAAATATAACTAACTAAATAAAATAAACAAAAAATAAATATAACTAACTAACTAAAATAAAAAATAAATATAACTAACTAAATAAAATAAATATAACTTAATAAAAAATAAATATAACTAAATAAAATAAATATAATTTAATAAAATACTCAATAAAAAATAAATATAACTAAAAAATAACCAAACAAAAATAAATATAACTAAATAAAAAAAAAATATAACTAACTAAATAAAATAAACAAAAAATAAATATAACTAACTAACTAAAATAAAAAATAAATATAACTAACTAAATAAAATAAATATAACTTAATAAAAAATAAATATAACTAAATAAAATAAATATAATTTAATAAAATACTCAATAAAAAATAAATATAACTAAAAAATAACCAAACAAAAATAAATATAACTAAATAAAAAAAAAATATAACTAACTAAATAAAATAAACAAAAAATAAATATAACTAACTAACTAAAATAAAAAATAAATATAACTAACTAAATAAAATAAATATAACTTAATAAAAAATAAATATAACTAAATAAAATAAATATAATTTAATAAAATACTCAATAAAAAATAAATATAACTAAAAAATAACCAAACAAAAATAAATATAACTAAATAAAAAAAAAATATAACTAACTAAATAAAATAAACAAAAAATAAATATAACTAACTAACTAAAATAAAAAATAAATATAACTAACTAAATAAAATAAATATAACTTAATAAAAAATAAATATAACTAAATAAAATAAATATAATTTAATAAAATACTCAATAAAAAATAAATATAACTAAAAAATAACCAAACAAAAATAAATATAACTAAATAAAAAAAAAATATAACTAACTAAATAAAATAAACAAAAAATAAATATAACTAACTAACTAAAATAAAAAATAAATATAACTAACTAAATAAAATAAATATAACTTAATAAAAAATAAATATAACTAAATAAAATAAATATAATTTAATAAAATACTCAATAAAAAATAAATATAACTAAAAAATAACCAAACAAAAATAAATATAACTAAATAAAAAAAAAATATAACTAACTAAATAAAATAAACAAAAAATAAATATAACTAACTAACTAAAATAAAAAATAAATATAACTAACTAAATAAAATAAATATAACTTAATAAAAAATAAATATAACTAAATAAAATAAATATAATTTAATAAAATACTCAATAAAAAATAAATATAACTAAAAAATAACCAAACAAAAATAAATATAACTAAATAAAAAAAAAATATAACTAACTAAATAAAATAAACAAAAAATAAATATAACTAACTAACTAAAATAAAAAATAAATATAACTAACTAAATAAAATAAATATAACTTAATAAAAAATAAATATAACTAAATAAAATAAATATAATTTAATAAAATACTCAATAAAAAATAAATATAACTAAAAAATAACCAAACAAAAATAAATATAACTAAATAAAAAAAAAATATAACTAACTAAATAAAATAAACAAAAAATAAATATAACTAACTAACTAAAATAAAAAATAAATATAACTAACTAAATAAAATAAATATAACTTAATAAAAAATAAATATAACTAAATAAAATAAATATAATTTAATAAAATACTCAATAAAAAATAAATATAACTAAAAAATAACCAAACAAAAATAAATATAACTAAATAAAAAAAAAATATAACTAACTAAATAAAATAAACAAAAAATAAATATAACTAACTAACTAAAATAAAAAATAAATATAACTAACTAAATAAAATAAATATAACTTAATAAAAAATAAATATAACTAAATAAAATAAATATAATTTAATAAAATACTCAATAAAAAATAAATATAACTAAAAAATAACCAAACAAAAATAAATATAACTAAATAAAAAAAAAATATAACTAACTAAATAAAATAAACAAAAAATAAATATAACTAACTAACTAAAATAAAAAATAAATATAACTAACTAAATAAAATAAATATAACTTAATAAAAAATAAATATAACTAAATAAAATAAATATAATTTAATAAAATACTCAATAAAAAATAAATATAACTAAAAAATAACCAAACAAAAATAAATATAACTAAATAAAAAAAAAATATAACTAACTAAATAAAATAAACAAAAAATAAATATAACTAACTAACTAAAATAAAAAATAAATATAACTAACTAAATAAAATAAATATAACTTAATAAAAAATAAATATAACTAAATAAAATAAATATAATTTAATAAAATACTCAATAAAAAATAAATATAACTAAAAAATAACCAAACAAAAATAAATATAACTAAATAAAAAAAAAATATAACTAACTAAATAAAATAAACAAAAAATAAATATAACTAACTAACTAAAATAAAAAATAAATATAACTAACTAAATAAAATAAATATAACTTAATAAAAAATAAATATAACTAAATAAAATAAATATAATTTAATAAAATACTCAATAAAAAATAAATATAACTAAAAAATAACCAAACAAAAATAAATATAACTAAATAAAAAAAAAATATAACTAACTAAATAAAATAAACAAAAAATAAATATAACTAACTAACTAAAATAAAAAATAAATATAACTAACTAAATAAAATAAATATAACTTAATAAAAAATAAATATAACTAAATAAAATAAATATAATTTAATAAAATACTCAATAAAAAATAAATATAACTAAAAAATAACCAAACAAAAATAAATATAACTAAATAAAAAAAAAATATAACTAACTAAATAAAATAAACAAAAAATAAATATAACTAACTAACTAAAATAAAAAATAAATATAACTAACTAAATAAAATAAATATAACTTAATAAAAAATAAATATAACTAAATAAAATAAATATAATTTAATAAAATACTCAATAAAAAATAAATATAACTAAAAAATAACCAAACAAAAATAAATATAACTAAATAAAAAAAAAATATAACTAACTAAATAAAATAAACAAAAAATAAATATAACTAACTAACTAAAATAAAAAATAAATATAACTAACTAAATAAAATAAATATAACTTAATAAAAAATAAATATAACTAAATAAAATAAATATAATTTAATAAAATACTCAATAAAAAATAAATATAACTAAAAAATAACCAAACAAAAATAAATATAACTAAATAAAAAAAAAATATAACTAACTAAATAAAATAAACAAAAAATAAATATAACTAACTAACTAAAATAAAAAATAAATATAACTAACTAAATAAAATAAATATAACTTAATAAAAAATAAATATAACTAAATAAAATAAATATAATTTAATAAAATACTCAATAAAAAATAAATATAACTAAAAAATAACCAAACAAAAATAAATATAACTAAATAAAAAAAAAATATAACTAACTAAATAAAATAAACAAAAAATAAATATAACTAACTAACTAAAATAAAAAATAAATATAACTAACTAAATAAAATAAATATAACTTAATAAAAAATAAATATAACTAAATAAAATAAATATAATTTAATAAAATACTCAATAAAAAATAAATATAACTAAAAAATAACCAAACAAAAATAAATATAACTAAATAAAAAAAAAATATAACTAACTAAATAAAATAAACAAAAAATAAATATAACTAACTAACTAAAATAAAAAATAAATATAACTAACTAAATAAAATAAATATAACTTAATAAAAAATAAATATAACTAAATAAAATAAATATAATTTAATAAAATACTCAATAAAAAATAAATATAACTAAAAAATAACCAAACAAAAATAAATATAACTAAATAAAAAAAAAATATAACTAACTAAATAAAATAAACAAAAAATAAATATAACTAACTAACTAAAATAAAAAATAAATATAACTAACTAAATAAAATAAATATAACTTAATAAAAAATAAATATAACTAAATAAAATAAATATAATTTAATAAAATACTCAATAAAAAATAAATATAACTAAAAAATAACCAAACAAAAATAAATATAACTAAATAAAAAAAAAATATAACTAACTAAATAAAATAAACAAAAAATAAATATAACTAACTAACTAAAATAAAAAATAAATATAACTAACTAAATAAAATAAATATAACTTAATAAAAAATAAATATAACTAAATAAAATAAATATAATTTAATAAAATACTCAATAAAAAATAAATATAACTAAAAAATAACCAAACAAAAATAAATATAACTAAATAAAAAAAAAATATAACTAACTAAATAAAATAAACAAAAAATAAATATAACTAACTAACTAAAATAAAAAATAAATATAACTAACTAAATAAAATAAATATAACTTAATAAAAAATAAATATAACTAAATAAAATAAATATAATTTAATAAAATACTCAATAAAAAATAAATATAACTAAAAAATAACCAAACAAAAATAAATATAACTAAATAAAAAAAAAATATAACTAACTAAATAAAATAAACAAAAAATAAATATAACTAACTAACTAAAATAAAAAATAAATATAACTAACTAAATAAAATAAATATAACTTAATAAAAAATAAATATAACTAAATAAAATAAATATAATTTAATAAAATACTCAATAAAAAATAAATATAACTAAAAAATAACCAAACAAAAATAAATATAACTAAATAAAAAAAAAATATAACTAACTAAATAAAATAAACAAAAAATAAATATAACTAACTAACTAAAATAAAAAATAAATATAACTAACTAAATAAAATAAATATAACTTAATAAAAAATAAATATAACTAAATAAAATAAATATAATTTAATAAAATACTCAATAAAAAATAAATATAACTAAAAAATAACCAAACAAAAATAAATATAACTAAATAAAAAAAAAATATAACTAACTAAATAAAATAAACAAAAAATAAATATAACTAACTAACTAAAATAAAAAATAAATATAACTAACTAAATAAAATAAATATAACTTAATAAAAAATAAATATAACTAAATAAAATAAATATAATTTAATAAAATACTCAATAAAAAATAAATATAACTAAAAAATAACCAAACAAAAATAAATATAACTAAATAAAAAAAAAATATAACTAACTAAATAAAATAAACAAAAAATAAATATAACTAACTAACTAAAATAAAAAATAAATATAACTAACTAAATAAAATAAATATAACTTAATAAAAAATAAATATAACTAAATAAAATAAATATAATTTAATAAAATACTCAATAAAAAATAAATATAACTAAAAAATAACCAAACAAAAATAAATATAACTAAATAAAAAAAAAATATAACTAACTAAATAAAATAAACAAAAAATAAATATAACTAACTAACTAAAATAAAAAATAAATATAACTAACTAAATAAAATAAATATAACTTAATAAAAAATAAATATAACTAAATAAAATAAATATAATTTAATAAAATACTCAATAAAAAATAAATATAACTAAAAAATAACCAAACAAAAATAAATATAACTAAATAAAAAAAAAATATAACTAACTAAATAAAATAAACAAAAAATAAATATAACTAACTAACTAAAATAAAAAATAAATATAACTAACTAAATAAAATAAATATAACTTAATAAAAAATAAATATAACTAAATAAAATAAATATAATTTAATAAAATACTCAATAAAAAATAAATATAACTAAAAAATAACCAAACAAAAATAAATATAACTAAATAAAAAAAAAATATAACTAACTAAATAAAATAAACAAAAAATAAATATAACTAACTAACTAAAATAAAAAATAAATATAACTAACTAAATAAAATAAATATAACTTAATAAAAAATAAATATAACTAAATAAAATAAATATAATTTANGTCCATTGTTTCAGTAGATTCATGTTTATCTGCTACAGAGTCCTATTCTATTGGCAGTACTTCTCTGGGACTATGCAGGCTGTGTGTGCATTTGCACATCGGTGTCAACAAGGGGTCTAACTTGTGGTATGTGAATTCATTTGAAGGGGTGTCCACAAACATTCGGACAGGTAGTGTAGTTGAAGAGCATTGGCAGAGATGACAATAAGCAAATCACACACACACACACACACACACACACACACACACACACACACTGGAGTCAGCTGATCTGTATGGATGCAGGGCGGTACTACGAATCCAGCTTTGGGAACGTGCCTGGTGGATGGGAACAGACGCCGAGTCCAAAGGCACTTACTTTTAGAGCCAAAATTGGCAGAACAGAAGAGTGTGGAGTTTATTTTGGGGGACGAGGAACACCGAGGAACACCGAGGAACGCCGAGGAACGCCGAGGAAGGGCTTCGTTCTCCGAGGGAACGCCAGGGCAGAAATAACATAGCACAGCACCACAACCCCCTAATTTCACTAATGGAACTTCAGGAGCTTTTTTTTTTTTTTTTCAGGAGCTTTTACCTTGCCACCCCGCCCTGCTCACCAGTGTTCGGTGATCTCCTGATGGTGGACTCGTGAACATCAACAGAAGCCAGTGTGAGATGGTCCTCAAGTTGTTGAGAAGTTGTCTTGGGTTCTGTTTAGAGATGATTTTGTAAGACCTCAGATATGCGATATTGGACACATTTCCTCAATAAAAAGGAGTAAAATTAATATTTATGCTTTTTTTCAGTCAGTCAGAATATATCAAAGCCTAAAATGTACAGATGTTCATTTGGTTTGCGTCACAGAATACCTTCCCCTCAAACACTGTCCCCGTCCCTGTTCCCACGGACACACACCTTGAAAATGAAATACCCCCATCCTGTGATTCTGTCTCGCCCGTTCTGTATTGAAACACCGATGTATATTTAATCAGAGCACGAATCTATGAGATGCAATTCCATCTGCAGAGGTGACTCCAGTTTCTAATTGAGGTTTCTCAGTGAGTACACACACACACACACACACACACACACACACACACACACACACACACACCACTGCGACCGCCTGCATCACAAGACAATACAATTAGATATGTCATCTGTCCAACAAGGTCAATTCACTGACCTTTACTCCCTGAAGCACTTTCACTAACGCTCTTCATTCCGTCAGTGACTGTGAGTCGCTTTGTCAGTGCCTTTCCTTTAATAACTAAATGAATTATGAATCCTTTGAAGTGGTATCCTGAACACACACTCCGGTGCTCTATTCCAACAGGACGACGCTCGTCCACACACTGCTGCCGTCTCAAGATCTCGTCTGGAAGACACAGATACTACGCCGTGGTCGGTCTCATCTCCAGACCTGTCCCTGATTGAAAATGTGTGGGACGCTATTGGACGCTCTACCAACACTCCACCCCTACCACACCATCTGCAGAACTGAGTGAGAACATTCAAGCTGCATGGGATGGATCATCACAGGACACCATTAGGAACCTCTACACCTCCATGCAGAGACGTCTGGCATGTTGCGTTAAACCCAACGCCGTCCTGAGAGACACCACTTCTGTATGAGTAGATCAATAAATATTGATCAGATACAGTTATCATCAGTTATTGATCCTGTTCTACACACACACACACACACACACACACACACACACACACTGACAGCTAAAGACTAATTTCATAACCAACAGTTGGCTGTTTTTGTGGATGTATTATCTTATAGATCTCATCTTCATTTGGCAGCTATTCAAGTACCAGAGCCATCTGTTCGCTGTCTCAGTTTGCTGACATCAAGCCTGATGACCCGTTACACAAGCGCATCGCTCATTATCACTCACCGAGATGTCAGCAGAGATTTGTCAGTCTGTGTGTTTCATGTCCAAATCAGGGTAGGAATGTGTTTTTTTAAGGGGGCGAGTTGTGCTCTCTCTGACTGCGACGCCGCAGACTTTTCTAATTAAATAAAGGCCTTTTTAGAAACCGATTTTGGCTTCATTAAAAATAAACAACTTGATTTATTTTGAGTTTTGCTATTTTATACTCTGCCTTCAGCGGAGGAGACGACGTGTGACTGTGCGGAAGGAGGGAGATAGACAGATGGTGGGTTAGTGGAAGGTAGAGACGCTAGATTGGAAGGAAGAGGAGCTTTCAGGTGTGATCCGTCTCCACAATGTTTACTTCATTTAAAAACCTCACTGCAAGTTTGTCTTATTGAACTTCTGTTTACAACTATATTTTGTCTTTTCACACAGACATTCAGACAATCCATCACAAACACATTATACAGACCCATAATGAATCCTATGGCCTCTAATTTATGTGCAATATTTGCTGCTAATAGTATCTACAATTACTGTGCAATACCTACAATTACTGTGCAATACCTTCAATTACTGTGCAATACCTACAATTACTGTGCAATACCTTCAATTACTGTGCAATACCTTCAATTACTGTGCAATACCTTCAATTACTGTGCAATACCTTCAATTACTGTGCAATACCTTCAATTAGTGGACAGTATCTAGTTACTGTGCAATATCTATAATTACTGTGCAATACCTTCAATTACTGTATAGTATCTATCAGTACATGTTATATTTGTGTTTTATTTTGAGAAAAATGAATTGAATCCAGAAAGTGAAGCATTTTGAATACTTTTCCAGGTGCACTTATATATTTTATATATATATATATATATACAGTGTATGAGTAGACGTTATATTAGAATAAGAATAATAATCTGTATTATGATTATTATAATGATTATGATTATGATTAGCACACCGTCCTGTGTATGTGTGTTTGGGGGACGAGGTACAAAGAACCTCCTCCTCATTCTTTCTGAATTCACCTTCACAGCGCAGAAGTGCTTCCACCCCGCAGTAGAGAGAAGCGACCACTGCCTGGATGTTTGAGGTCCTTCATGCCTTCTCAGTCTTGGTCCAGGCCGGTTCTGGGGGCCTTTAGCCTTCGAGCGTAATAATGATGGAATTCACACGAGGTCATTTTTAACGTACTGAAGTGCTGGACACCGAATCTCAGGTTGGGGCGTGGCTGGAGTCTAAAAACAGGAAGGCCAGTTCTGCTGTGTTTGCACATCAGTAGTGAGAGAAATCCTAGCCACAGTGGTGTCACTGGAACCGGGCCTGTTCCAGCTGTATCAGCTGGCACACGGAAGGTCAGGTTGTTTTATATTCTGGGAAAAAAAGCAGATAAAGTTCAAACTAAAAGATCAAACTGCCGCTCCGGGATGAGGATTGCAAGGTCACGTTGTTACAAACTGTAAAAAAAAACAACCCAAAAACCCAGATAATTCCCTGCCATCATGTGACCGCAGCGAGGTTGTAAACACTGTAGTTTACACTAAAACACAAAGGAAGATTTGGATTGTGTCACGTGTCAGTCTTGTCCACCTCTGTCTTCCTGTCATGCTCTGTTTGTTTTGTCCTTGTCTCCTCCCTTGCTCCGCCCATTCCTACTTGTGTCTGTAACCCCGCCCCCTCACTATCATGTCCCAGGTGTGATCAGTCATGTTGTATTTAAGACCCTTTGTCTCAGTCTGTATTTGTCAGTCCTTTTGTTAAGTACCCTGTATGTGAGCATAGCTTGTGTTTCTTTGTACGTACATTGTGTCCCCACTCTGTATGTAAGTGTAGCTTGTTCTGGTTTGTTTGTAGTCTTGGTTCCAGTAGATCCTGTTTGTTTGTAAATCCGGTTCCTCTGTTAGGTGTAGTTTTATTGTGTTTTGGTTTTAATTCCCCGGTTTTGATTTGTTAGTGTCCCAGCTTTGTTGTCTTTATTTCATTAAACCATAAACCCCTGCATTTGTCTCCGCACCCTTAGTCGCCTGTTGTGTCCGCCCGAACCTGACAGTTGACATAAAAAAAGCATAAACAAAAAACTCATGCAGTGCTTGTTCATACATTTATATAAATCAGAACACGGTATATTCATATAACCCAACACTCTGTTTATTAATGTGTACTTTAATATAATAGATGATCACACTTCCAATAAACTGTAAATATATCAAAAGACACCATTAAATAAACATTGTTGTTGCATCTCTTTTATGTCCAACTGGATTTGATTAACCTGTGGCTCGAACAGGTTTTCGAAATGGTTTATATCAACATATTAAGACAATAATACATATAAACATATGAAAATATGTATGAACGAAAGACCTGCAAACAACGGTTGAACAAATTGATACAGGAAATAAAAGTGATTCACACTGTTCATCAAAACTGAGCACACACTTACTCACCCACCTAAATACAACTTTTAGAATAATTCTCGACAAGCAGGCCGTTAAGACAGCGGCACCACCCTAGAGCTGTGGAGGCATGAACAATTCTGTGTCTGAAAAAGAACAGAAAGGGAAGTTTACTCAGACGTGTGTTTTTATGTCGCATTGTTTTATATGTCTGGAGTGGCCCTACGGTCTAACTGCTGCTTAAACTGTATGAGGAGATCTTGAAAAACAAACTCAAGCAAGGGCTCGGTTTGTGTGGTTGTGGTGGCCACCAGTGAGCCACAACCACCTCTGGGGTTCTATTCTCAGTTCGGGCAACGATGGAACTCTTGTAGACCAATAAGTGTCCTTGGGCGAGACTCCTAACACTCCTCTGACACGGAAGACACTGTGATTCAGAGTGTAAGTGTAAAGTAAATGCAGCCCTTCGAATGAATGCATTCAGCTATTTTAAGCTGCACCCATTGCTGACATGGATGTGCAAATGCACACACAGCTTGTCTAGTCCCTGCATTGAAGTACTGCCAATAGAATAGGACAGACATGAACCCACTGGCTCCCTGTCTGATGCCAGGCGTGTACTATAGGGGTATAAATCGTCCCAGTTGAGGTAGGGTGGTAATCATCTAACATCCTGACCTCACTTACACTGCTCGTATCACTGAATGCAATCAGATCCTCACCGCAGTGGTCCCAAATCTGTCGAAAGTGCCCTGTGAGCTGTTGTGGGCAAAGGTGAACAAATGGTGAAATTCAGGACAGGAGAATTTCAGGACAGGAGAGTTACAAGGGTGGAAGAGACAGAAGGGGAAGAAGGGGAAGAGGGAGGGGTCTCTTGGATTTTTGTGGTTAAAATATTATTTTTAACCTTCTACGTTCTACAGGTTTCCGATTGTAAAGGTTTTCATTTTTAGGGACAGGAGACATCTGAAAAGGGTGTAGGGACACGCCTATGACCCGAACGCTCGTAATTCCGAGGCGCTGAAATTCTGCAGCTCCTGCTGATTGTGTGAAACAGCACATATGTTGCAAATACTGCCATAAATCCTGTTGTTTGTCCTGCTAAGGCATTGGGATCGCTCTGTGTCTCGCGTGGGATTACACCGTGTATGTGAGTGGCTTTAAGGCTGTGTACAATATGTCTCTGACCATATCTGTTCACTTGTTTACATAAATTATCATTGTAAGCAGGTTTGCATCGGTGCCATGTGGGTAAACATGACTGCGTTCCCAATAATAGCAACCCCGTCGCCTGGGTTTGAGAACGCGCCGAGCACTTGACGCGGGGCTTTAATGGAAATGGATGCGGCCCACCGCGGGAAATATTCTCACGGTGTGACTGACCTTAGCTTGACCTTTAAGCTGTAAGGCTGGAGATTGGACTCACATGTCCAACTACCAGATGAACGGCGTCGCAGTTTAAGCCGTTATTAAATGCAAGGTTACGTCCGACGTTGCACAAGCTGTGTACAGTACGTGACCGTCAGGGTAACACTATGGTCTCCAGTCAACTGACCCCTAATCTGAACTGGACATTTGACCTGCATTTGACCATTATGAACTCTTGGGACAAGGATTACTAGGATTTAGCTTATGGTGCAGGGTGTTTTCCCTGTGACCTTTTGAACCCTATGTTTAATATTCTCGTGTTTTTCTCGCCGCGAAAACGTCCCACACGGTTCTATTGTAGGTTCTATGAAACTGATCATTATGAGAGTAAAGTGCAGTTATGAGGACGCAGAACTGAAGTGCGGGTCTACGGGTTTATCCAGTTAAAGCTGGCACCAGTATATGATGATCTCCCAACTTTTGACCCTCCTTTGCTGCCCCTGCACTGTAAAACCAGTTTGACCAACTTGGCCTATGAGGACCAGCAGTGACCATGTGTGACCATATGTCACGGACCCTTTAAAGGATGTTAAAGATACTTACAGCACTTTATCCCTCACTTTACCTCCTATAATCCCGAAGTGAGACATGCGGGACATCCTGCATGTATTACAGGACAGTTTATGAATGTTTTAACCTCGTTTACGGGGTAAAAAAGCTGCTCATTTAGTGTTTTTATTTATGATTTTTTTGCATCTAAATGTTCCGACCCATTTAACCCTTCAATGCTTTAACATAAACCAGTTCTGACCCCATTTCTAGAACTAAATGATGAAATATGAATTATATAGAATATTTTCAGATAAATCCATGTGACCTTTATCACAATAAAAAAAAACATAAATGAGCTGCTTAATTAATAAATTTTGTTATTTTCCTCAAAATTCAAAAGCGGCTCCGATCCGAGGATCGCAGGTTCGAATCCCGTCTAAGATGCTTTCCATTGGCAGCCAAAGTCAGACATCACGTCTAGACCCGCTGTTGTATCAGAGCTGTACCCAGTGCTTTCCTTCGAGCGAGTTTTCTGCCCAGCAATGATGGAATGGTGGCAGTTCGGAAAGAGGGTGGTGGCTGGGTTCTCATGGAGGAGGCATGTGCTTGTCTTCACCCTCCTATGTGATGGAGATTCTAACAGGGTTTGGTACTTGGCGGGAAATTCCGCCTCGCTGTCGGGACGGTGGATTACCCTCGGACTCCTTTAGTTTCTCTTCATAAATACGGATAAACGTAAGGATGCGGTAGATCATGGTGGTCATACTGGTCATCCGGTATTCCTGTACACCCACAAAGGAAGTCCGATTTCAGCACGACGCTGGTTCTTTTGCATCTTCTGTTTGATTTGTGACGATAGCCTGCCTCAACTTCCTTGGTCTGAAAGTCTGGACCATCCAAAAAAGTGTACAGATCGTGGTCCACAGCAGCTTTCACGCCTGCAAATTTGGTTCAGATCAAACTGGAAGATCTGAAGGTGTAAAATGAGTTTGAACCGGTTCCTAAAGCCCAGTTGAGAATCACTGAACCTCCAGCTCCTGGAAACCCCTCGTCTAGATATAAATTCAGACCTGCTCACGTGTCTCGTCAGTAACGGTTCTGTGTCTCACTCCGGTCTTCTGTCAATAATCCCTCTTTTCTAATAATTACACAAACCTGCAGAGCTGCTCCCGAGTTAGTCCTGCCCCCATCCTTCATGTAGAGAATCATATGCCGAGGGAAGGGTCTGTCTTAATGTATGAATTCTTAATGACTGATCTGGATCAAGAGGGTAATGAACGGACATCCTCATCATTCCAGTGAGGACATTATTCATAATCCCGCACACACCTGACAGCCCTTCCCTTTGAGTGGGAATGTTTTTATCCGAACCCTTTAGTCCACTTTTACTGGTGCATCTCAAAAAAATGTGAATATGCTTTAAAAGCTCATTGATGATCAATTTCATTCAAAAAGGGAAATGATGTTTTATTTTCACGACACGTAAAGTGACATTTCACGCTTTTATTGTTTCACCGTTGATCAGTTTGGCTTCGAGATCATAAACTCAACATATTAGAACGTTTTCATTGAAATTTTAGTAGATTTCTAATCTCAGAATCAACTTTATAAAGGAAAAAGCTTGAAAAATATCACTTAAAATGAACATTTTTTGAATTAAATGATCAAAAACTTTATTCACAGTATTCATTTTTTGCTAGAACAGATCTCGATTACAGGCAGTTGAGTTGATTTCTTATCAAGTCTCATCTTCGTAGGTAGCTACCCTCATTGTCATCTTTGGTACGATCTCGACATAATAAAAGCCCGAAACAAGTCTTCAGTCTTACCTGTGAAAGGTAATTCCCTGAGGCCTGGTTTGGACCAGTGTTTCTCAACCCTGGTCCCGGAGGCACCACCGCCCTGCACGTTTTAGCTTTAGCGCCGCTCTGAAGGGCTTGTAAATGAGCTGATTAGCTGCATCAGGTAGATGTAGAATAAGGAGGGTAGGGGTGTCTCTAGGATATTTTATTCCGCCTCAAGCCGCACTCGAAATCGTTTGTGAAGCCATGAAAAAAAAAATGCAGGAACAGCAATTAATGACAATATTTCTTTTATTTTTTTTCTCTACATTTTAAAGGTTTATTATTTACAAACAAACAAACAAAAAAAAAAATCAAAACAATTTGACAAACACCGTTTGTCTGCATAAAGTTGTAAGAAAGTATACATTTATCTTCCCAGATCAAACAATCCACTAATTTTTCATTTTCTGTTAAGCGTTATTATTATGACTGTTATTTCTTTCTTTTTTAATCATCCATTGGTTTACGTGTATGAGCACAATGAACAGATCAGCTGACTTTAAGAAGAGCTTGTGGCTTGTAGCTTCTCTCCATTCATGCAGAGTGTGGGTAAACCTATAAAACCATAAATCCTGCCTGCATCCAGGAGACTGGACCCCTCCCCTCCCAAACCCCACCCAAACCCCACCCCAAACCCCACCCCCAAACTTCTATTTTATTCAAAGCACTGTTTCTTTGTTCTCTTTTGCATCTTTTATTATCAGTCACACAGAACCCAAAACCAAGGGAAAACGACAACTACGAAAACAAAAAAAATACAAATATATGTGCTGGTTTCTTGAATGCCTCCATCCCGAATGACTGCAAACTCATAATTAGTGCCATACGCGTGCATCCCTCCAGTAAGCGAGCTGGGTTTTTATTAGAGCTGAGAGCAAAAAGCACATTAAATCAGGAAGCGTTCCCTTCCGAAGGCAAGTACAGTATCAAAAATAGCAGACGCACGGAGTTCTGCTGACCATCGTAACTGTATACGAGACTCTATACACTATGGCATAGCAAGAGATAAGCACTACGTTGGAATCGAAAAAACGTGGTTCCCTTCAATACCCCGATAAAAAGGGCAGAGCATCGGAGCGCAGATGACATCTCTCCGTAGTACCTCATCCACTCCGACTAACCGGAAGTCCGTCTGCTTCTATAGGCTTATCTCTCTCACTCTCTATTTCTTCATTATCGGAAAGTGCAATTCAAACACGTAAAGTTCCTCAGAATGTTTCGCTTTGGCCAGTTTTACTCCACACAACAACGTATCCAACCAAACATCACCAGTGGCTTAAAAGACAGTTAAAGTACGAAGGTGCTCTGGATTTTCCTACCATGCGTTCAGCCATCAATGCATTCATCTCTGATCTACAGTGAGTTTGTGGTTTACGTAGTTCTTTACGTAGTTTCGTAGTTGAGCCCTGTTAGACCGAGCTGGATTAGTTTTTCCTGGAGAGCTTCTGTGTGATTGTTGCATTATGACTGTGATGTGGCTTCTAATTCATTCTTAAAGAGCAACACCAGTAAACTTACTGGAACGCAAAAACATCATCAGGTTCAGACATTTGGTGCATGGGATTGGCTGAGGAGCCAATGGGGTGAAGCTACCGTGACTATACGCCTCCAAGTCAGAATCCCGTCTAGAGGGAACCATATCCACGGGCGCCGAGGACCTATGTAGCGATGCTCGATACCAGTGCAGGGGCGTATAACGTTACCGCATGTATGTGGTCGACGATACGAAATGACTCGTCAACCACCTGATACCAAGGTGCTGGTGTTGCTCTTTAATACGTTCCCAGAACAACTTAATTGAATTTCAAGAAATGATTTAATATTTATGAAAAAATCATGTGAATTATGACAGCATAACTTGTTTCGTTGCCCCCTACAGGTGTGGCGTGTAATTCTATTCTTTCTACACATGCATTTGTTGACAAACGGAATTGAAGGAAGCATGTGGACTGAGGCGGTAGAGTCATATCGATTATGCAGCTCCACCAAAGTTCAATAGTGCAGTAGCGGCGTTCCGGTTTGGAGTGGGAATGATGGGATGGAGATACCGTTCTCCCTGTTACAGCTAGTGTACTATTAACACTGTGAAGCTGGTATTTCAATGGACAACAGATACATAATCGTATGTTAATACTCAGGAAGATGTTTGACGAAGTTTATTTTTTAAATTGAACTGATGTGCGAATCTCTACTCCAGCATTTGAGTCCGGGCTGTCTGTGGAAATTTGGGAAAATGACACGGATACATTATCTCATCCCAATCAGCCAATCAGATCAGCCCGACATAATGACATCACACAACCTCCTGTGGGAAAACTAATCCAGGCCCTTCAGAGCTTTAGATAAAGTGAACAGAAAGTGCTTGGTCTTTGTTTTCTAAGCTTGTGACAGACTGCACGTCCACAATCATCCCACGATTCCTCCAACTCTGATGCATTTGGCCTTCTTCCTCACGAACATCACTCTCAGAAAACGTCAAACAAGTACACACTCATCGATGTTCGTGCATGCACGACGTCATGCTTGCACACAATCCACGCTCAAAAAGAACAAAAAAATCAACAAAGTAAAACATAAAACAGACAAACAAACAGGGTGAAATATGGCTATAGTTTAGGCACAAATACTTAAGAATGTCCTTTTCCGCGAAGGTTCGATGCTTCCGATACACACAGATAACGTCTACGCAGACAAAGAAAAGAAGCGATCCAAAAATAATCCCACAACACAACATTTTAAATAGTATCTCTTTTAAGTATTTGTGATAATGCATGCTCGTATGAGGAGGTGGCCGGGGTCTGTATTAGTACAATAGTGATGCAGGTCGGGTTCTGAAGTACTGGAGTTTGTGATCCAAAGTGCTTGAAACTCTGCTGTTCTGGTCTGAAATGCCAGGTTTTCATTTTTTTTTTATTGTATCACAGACTATTTCGGGCCTTTACAACACATTTAAACCACAGTCGCACTGGTTTTGAGTAGAGTTACGAAGGTCAAGTCGGTACAATCCTAACCAGGGCAGACCTCAGTCTGGCTGCTGAACATCCTTTATTATTTTTTATTATTTTTGTTATTACATACGTATCGGTATTTTCCCTTCTAAGGACTTTTATTCTGAAATTTGAACAAAATAGCACAAACAGCCCCTCCCCTTGTATTTTACGATGTGTATCATGTCTGTAGGTGACTCTGATCCTGAGTTATGAAGTTTAGAAAACAGCATGTTACTGCCCACAGAGTGCTGGACTATTTTCTAAAATAAAAGTCCTCTTTTAAAATCGGAGGATATTAAAAACTGGTTTGATCGTGTACGCAGGAGAATGTTTGGGTGGGCCGAGGGTGGACCAACAGTGGCAGACAGCGGGTTGCCGACCTCATAAAGCCGGTGCACCGATATACGCTCACGATCTATTTTTTTTAAGACCGTGTAAACCATGAGTGTCTAGTGCGACTGTGGCTTTAATGTGTTGGTTTCTTCACTCTGAACGCGTCTCTGATAACACGTCGGCAATTATACGGAGGCGACTGGAAACGAGGCCGTAAACCCGCCACGACAGAGCCGATCTGGCAGAGTCTCAAGCTTCACACAGGATGAATTCACACACAGACAGACACACGCATACATACAAGCGTACACAGAAGAGAGAAACCTTAATGCAAAATAGCTTGAGGTTTTGTTTTAGATATCTAAACCCGAATCGAGATTTCTGCTCAGCGTTCCAGCGACAAACAGCTTCCGGGCGAGTCAGAGGCGACTCGGATCCACACTGTTAAAACAACAACAACACGGACGGACGAACGACGACGACAAACTCCATATACAGTGCAAGTAATACCAGTTTGGACATTTCGTTCTTTGTTCACAGTGCCAGCGATGTGGCTGAGACGGATTCGTTTGTCCATTCATTCTCTACAAGGTAACGATGGGCTGTTGTGGAAATGCTGAGATGGTTGGTGCTGGTTCTCGTAAGGTCATAGATGGATGTCAGAAGTGATATAAACTGACGGTGATATGGGCTAAAAGGTGTCCAATGAGCTCGCGCACAACAACACGTCGGTGTGAATCAATGAGGAGAAGACGACACGTGACTGTTCGGGCGTAACTGCATAGCAATATGTGTCAACGGCTCAAGCGTAATACTGACTTCAACATAAAACGGAGGAACGGTCTCCCGAGTCGGTACAGTCGTAGAGTTGCGACTGTGCGTTCTGCGGTAATGATAAGGTCTTATTGTCGTTACGTATTGATAACTGTGCAAATGCCTGACTGATCTCTGGGTTTTGAAATTTGCAATTCTCAAAAAAATGTCCATCTGTTCAAAGCTTTTCTGCCATCAGTCTTTATCGAGATCATCACTATAAAATTATTGTGATTAATTAGAATTAAGGTCATGACAATTTCGTCTGCATCAGGTACATATAATTATAGAGGTCATTTTTGAATCCTGTACTACAGTTTTATGCCATTGTTTGCATTAAGGTTTGCTTGTCTCTAAGGATAGTTTGTGATTGGTGTCACTCATTTTAGTACATATGCATGTATGTATATATCCTCACTGTTGGCAAAAACCTCGTACCCTCCGAAATAACTCCCGTCTTCAGTCCGAGGAGTTCATTCCAGGTGGTTTTGGAGCGTTTCAGTCGGTCCGCTCGTCCTGAAACTGACACGATGTAAAGAACGCCTGATTTCGATGAAGTGAAAAACCGGAGAAATGCAAAAATGCACATACAAGGTTTTTGCGCAACGGCAACGATAGAGATATATGTATATATATATATGTATATATATGTATAGGTGATACCCAGGCTTCAGACAGAAGTAAGACATTGCCATGATTGAGAATGCACCACACGTTATTCTGTAAATACTAGATCTACAAAACTATTTACAACACACATATAGTTTATCTTTATATCACAGTCTATTGCATAATGGTGATAATCTTTAGTTTATAAATATTATAAATGTACATATAGTCATTAAACCACATTTCATTGTGTCCATCTCGGTCAGAAATTAGGAGTAGAAAATAATATCCAACAACATCCAACTGCAACCACACTCGCTCTTTAAAAACAAAACAGAGGAAAAGAAAAAAAAGAAAAGAAAAAAAGCAGCAAATGCAAGATTTATTCCCTTTGGACCCATAACACTGCCTTGGTCTTAACACTACACCAGTTACTGGACGTCAAAGTATTGCAGAGGGTAATTCAACCTGTATTTTTACCCGCGTTATTGCCCATTTTGTGGTCCTTCAGGCTTCTCCCGAACGGTGTACTCCACTGGTATTGTGAATGTGCTTTCTTGTGGTTTCAGTGGTTTCCAGTATTGTTTGCGTGCAGGTTTCAATTTTTTTTATATATTTTTTTTTAACACAGTGATGCCAAAAGCTGCTGAACGTTGGACTCGTTTTGTCATCTTCTCCCAGTAAAAAATAAAGGAATTAAATTTCGTAAAGTCACCGCCAGGTTTCGCGCTGCGTTCCAGTTACAATACAAAAGAAAAAAGAAAGCAAACAATGGAAAAAACCGTCAAAGGAAAAAAAAAATCCTCTTGGACATGTCAGTCATATGTATGAGAAAGGAAGACTTGCATTTCTACTACTGTTTCTGTCTTTTTCATATAAGTCAATGCCAAATATTCTAGTTGGATTTACACATATATATCTGTATAATATACATTCTTAAGTTGAAGGGAAATGTCTAAAATATAATACAAGGGCAGTCTGTACAGGATAATCTATGAGGTTATCTTTTCAGAGAGGAGTTGGAGAAAAAACAAAAAAATACTTCAGCCTCTCTTTCTTGTTTTCTCCATAAAAATGAAGAAAATTTCATTAAAAAAAAAATAAACAAGAAACGAAAGGTCAGAAAAGAAAACGGGATCATAAATTCGATGCGAATCGCATCTTGTCTTGTTCAGTCTCTGTACCGCTCGAGACCGCCGATTCTCTTCTCGATGCCGTGGGATCCCTGTGCTGGAGGCTAGTGGGTGCGGCACGCACCGGTGGTAAAGCTCCCGACGACATCTGGCGGAAGAGCGCCACCCTCTGGGGGACGGTGGTGCGGATGCCGGCTTGCGGGACAGCCTGGACAGCTTGGACTTGGGCCTGGACTTGGGCCTGGGCCTGGGCTGGACCTGCAGGGGACTGGATGGAGGCCAGAGATTCACCAGAGGAAGGGTGCGCCCGGGTGGCTATCGAGGTTTCGTGGGGCAAAGAAGGCTGGGAGGCTGACAGGTGGCGAATGTCCCGGCTAAGGCTTCCAGACTGGAGCGCCTGTGTGCTCTTATGGACTTCGCTTCTTTGGGGAGAAGCCTGTTGAGGCTGAGGCTGTTGGGATGGCTGTTGCTGCGCTGCTATGGACTGCTGGGGAACTGAAGGCTGTACCAAGGAAAGCTGGGAGGCTGTGGGTGAGCCGTACTGGAACGTTCGGCTAGACAAAGGCGTCTGGACAGGAGGGCTGCAAACGGCTGCTGTGAACGAACATGGCGACATGATGCCACTGGGCTGCTGCTGCAGTGGGGTAGGTGGGTTTGTGGAGGTGCCCAGGTTTCCAGGTGGGATGCCAGACGCTGAGAAAGCAACGCCCTGAGCTATGCGGGCAGCTGGGGTGATGGATGCAGCTGTGCTGTAGGTCATGGAGGCGACTTGCTGGAGTTGACTGTTGGCGATGTTCATGTACGGTGGCTGAGCAGGAGAGTTAATGATGGAGTTTCCAGACATCGGTGTCGAGTTGGCGCCCGTTACTGATTGCTTCCTGTCCACCATCATGACCATCTCCCGGTCCTGCCGGATGATCTGCTTCAGCAGCTCGTTCTCCTGCGTGTTGAACACGCCAGCGTTCAGGTCCTTCTGGAACTTCTGCAGTAGAAGCGAGTTCTTCTTCCCTGCAAGGAGCGAATCCCAAGAAAGAACAAAACTTCAGCTGATGTCAAACTGAACACCATCACAAAGGGTTCTGAGACAGGTTGTGAGACAACGGGGGAACAATGGAGACAAAATGGAGACAAAACTATGTGAGGGGAAGGCTAGTAACTACAAAAAAAAACGTGCTGGAGCAAGACTGGAAATTACATGTCAGACTTTCCGAAGTTTATACACATCATCACAAAGAAACTCCTCTAGGACGAACCGGGTTCTAACACATCATAAAGAACACAACTACACAATTATCACAGCACGGCTACTGACTGATCCAACTACAGCTGATATGGAGGAGGTCTGATAACGTAATACGGTTACCCAGCAAAGACGTTCTCATCATGTAAGTCGCGAGAACGTACATTCAGGCTCTTTGTCAGGCTGTTTGACTAGTACCTTCACTGGATGTCTGTATGCACAAGATGGTGTCAATGTTTTTTTGATGTTTAAAAGACGTCAGATGGTGCCAGAACTTCCATTCTGCATTATCATCCTTTGAAAGTCCGTCAAGACTTTGTACTGACGTCTTTTGGATGGGTCTTGGCTCTGTGGGTAATTTACCTGGACGCTTTCAGTCGCGTGGTCTTGACCTACAGAGTTTCTCTCTTGCTTGTTTTACTGGCTTGGCTGGCAGTGGAGGTGTAATCTCACCCTGACTTGATCTCCAGCCCAATGTAATGGTCATCCCTTGCAAACGTACAGTCAAGATTTGAAGGCTCGTTTAAGGCCATTAGGATTGGACAGTTGGACAAATAGTCATTAATTCAAGATGTGATCCTTTGTTATGCAGATTATTCTGGTTCAGACCAAAGCTTTTAAAGTAGACTGATTGTCCCAGAGACTGAATGGCTCTACCTGTGAAGATGGTTTTGGCTGGTACGTTGGCTCTGTCAGGAGACACTGTCCCTTTCTTTGGTCAGAAGCTCTCTGTGGGGTATAGTCCGGTACAGACTGATTTTGTCTGCTGAAGTTGGGATAAACCACAGGGGAAATCAATTCCTTGACAAGCATCTGTCAGCTAATTCCCTTTAGGAGGACAGTGGACTTGACAGCACTTGATTGCAGCATAACATACTTTGGTTCCAGTTTTAGGGTCTTAGAAGGACGTCATCTTAAAAATAGATTGGTTTAGGGTTTGCCTTTTTGCTTTTCTTCGAGTGAAAGGCAGATTTGATGTGTAGTAATCGGCTCGAGTCCATACATATATTTATGCTTTGATGCTGGTAAATATAAGACACTTAAGGTCTTTTACATACGAACACGTACAGAGAATCGGGTTCGGACAGTATGCTGTTGTCCCTTCATACAGGTCCATACTGATCAGGACACAGCTCCTCCGGGTTTTATCTGGAAAAGTTCTGGGATACTGTGCATTGGTGCCCAACAGTATATTATACCTGATTCCTAAATACAATAAAAATGTCTGCATAGACTTAATTTTAAAACTTATTTAGTTATTAAACAGTATGAACTGTCTTTTAAGCTTTATCATAACTTTTTCATGTTATATTTCTACAATTCTATAATTCTTCTGATATTAAAGTGATACTGAGTGGCATAGTCAGTTTAGCCAACTAGCCTGCACTACTGCACTACATGTATTTTAAGTCCAAAAATTGTCCAGATTCAATCCTTAAAGCAAAATGCTCATTAAATTAGAACAGAATTGCTCTTCTAAAATACATAAATACATGTTAAAAATGCAGTTTATGAAATTGTCCTATAGATCATGCAGCTCCTAAAGCTGTTTTTTGTATTAGATGGCAAAAAAAATACTGTTTCTAAAGCTACCTTGTATCCAAAATGTCCCAAATCCAGTTTTTAATGTGGAATCTCTTAAAAAAGGACATTCTTAAAGCTATACACATCACTTTGTAAATATCCATATATAAATGTGGCCCTTAGAGGGATCAATAATTCATTTTTAAATGTCAGAGAATATCACAAATTAAAAAATGTCAAAAATCCAGTTCAATCTAATCCTAAAACTGTATCTTATTAAAAAAAGATTATGTCCAGTACTACATCTGTATCTCATACCACAAATTCAAAAATCCAGAACCTAAAGCTGTATCTCATATTAAAAATGTCAAAAAATCAGTTCTTAAATATGTATCATTAAAAATAAACAATCCAGTTCTTAAAGCTGTATCTCATACCACATTCAAAAATCCAGTTCCTACAGCTGTGTCTTATTAAAAATGTCAAAAATCCAGTTTCTAATGCTGTGTCTTGTATCCCAAATAGTGGAAATGCAGTTACAATAGCTATCAATATCCCGTAACCCAGAAATAGCATCCTGCATTATGTCAGCTGCTCGTCAGAAAAGAAGTGGGGGGACGTATACTGTCAATAGAGAAAGCGCCTCTGGGGCCAAACGGCAGCAGGCTGACAGAAACGTTTATCCAGCGGGACACAAATTACCGTGAACAGCTTCTCAAGGAGGACACGACCGTCCCTGGAGACACAAGGAGTTCTTGGAAGCCAGACGTGTCCTTGCATACCCAAACAGACACACACACTCGTTGTGGGTTCTTTATATTGATCAGTGTGGTGCAATGAACACAACTGGCTGAACTCTGTTAGGTGGCAGTCAGGGTTGATGTCCGCTTTGGCAGGTGAGAGAACGGCGATTGATTACATCCTGACTTTCTCGCTCCAGCTTCTTACGCACTCGTTCTGGACTGGCAGTGGCCATGATGTGTGATTTATTACTGCTGGAAGGATGGGGTCAGAACATCCACAACATCCACTAGTAGAGGCGTCTCCGAACCGCACGTACTACTTTCTACAGCTACTAGAACGTCCACAGTAGAGACTTACATGATGTTTAGAAAAATGTGTGGAGGAATGGTGAACTCTGTGGATAAGGAGTTCAACAGAAACGTGTTATTGAGGTGGTCAGTGGATTTAGGGAACATCCATAGTTGGGGGTTCTAGACAAAATCTGGGAATTCCCTGTCCTCTCTCTCTTAAAACTGAACTTTTATAATCACATCTGAGTCTTTTAGGAACCTAGATTTGAGATGAGCGCTACAAGACAACATCGAAAAAGTAACATTTTCTAGGTTCCACTGACAGGGTTTATGAACCACATGAACATACTGAAACACTGGACATTTTCAACACAGAAGTCAGACTGATTCAAGAAACAGTTCATTTCTTTTAGGACATCATTCCAAAGGCCATAGTACACGGACGCAGGGTTGACTAACAAACACCAACAACTCCAAACACTAGCTGATTCCCCCTTCATGTTGTTTGGACCCTCATTCACACTGTTCTAGAATGATGTCCCCTTTTCGAGGGGTTCTGAAATCTTTTACTGCCATTTACAGTGTTCTAGAACGATGCCCCCCTATCTATTTGAGCCGTTCTAGAATCTTTTACTGCCATTTACAGTGTTGTAGAATGTTGTCCCCATATTCAAGTGGTTCTGAAATCTTTTACTGCCATTTACATTGTTCTAGAATCTGTTACTGCCATTTACATTGTTCTAGAATGTTGTCCCCCTATTCAAGTGGTTCTGAAATCTGTTACTGCAATATACGTTGTTCTGGAATGTCTATTCGAACTGTTCTGGAATCGTTTTATATCATTTACGTTGTTCTAGAATGTTGTCCCCCTATTTGAACTGTTCTGGAATATTTTACTGCTGTTTGCAGTGTTCTAGATTATTAACCACCACTGACGGTTTTTGAGGAATGTTCCCTCTATTCACATCGTTCTAGAAAGCTATCCCCCTATCCCTTCGTCCCCTAACTGTTTCTACTGTTTTGAAAAGTACCTCCCAATCCACACCCTTCTAGAATGAGATTCGTTCGTTCAGACTGTTCTAGAATGTTCTCCCCCTATTGTTTCTGGCACAATATAAAGCTGGTGCTTGTTGGGCAGTTCTGGGTCAGTGTGCTCTGGCCTTTATAACAGAACCGAAGACGCAGTGAAACAGGATGGTACACCCAGGATACTGAACCATTATTTTAGAACCTGTCTTTGGGGGTGAGGTGTAAAGTCATCCCCCGATGCTCCATTATGAAAGACCATTTTATCTGATGTTCCTTTGGCTCCTTTGTTGCTTCATTGTTCTCCTTCATATTCTCCCAGGGCTCATTGGGAGCGATTGGTTTTATGGCTCTATGCCGGTCTCATTTGTCTCACGCCTCAATAGCAGAAGTGTCTTCCTCCCCTTTTAAATTAATGAGCGGAGCACAGCGAGCCATGGTGTGGTGCACCATTGAGCTTAAGGTCCTAGCCAGGTGGCTGCCACCTTGCTCTTCCAAGCTCTATAAATAGAGCCCAGGAGTCTTCTGGGCTGTAGCTCTTACCTGCCGATACGGCCAGCTCAAAAGGCTGAAGGGAGTCAATCTCAGTTGCCAATTCATTAGGTACACATTTGGTATCTTATCAGAAACACCTGCCTTACAGTGCTTAATTGGCCGACCACTTTAATACCTGGCCGGCGATGTTCTGTGCTGGTTCCTTTCCATTGAAGAACTGAGACCAACTCTAATCATACTAGTTCATCTTTAAAAATTGAATTTAAAAAGGAATAAACACGATGAAGGTAAATATGTCAAGCATTTTTTTTTATCAGTATGGTTTATATCTCATGAAAATGTGGTGGGGAAGCAACAGGGATAACCACAGCCTTGAGAGCATCATCAAGGATTGGGGATTCAAGAACTTGGGAGAGCTTCATAAGGAGTGGACTGAGGCTGGGTCAGTGCATCAAGCTCCAAAGTCCAAAGTAAATTCTGCATTTCTGCAAACTCTGAAAGAGTGGAGAGACACAGAATCCAAGGTGTCTGAAGTCAGGTGTGAAGTTTCTGCACTCTGTGGTGGTGGTTTAGGGGGCCATGTCATCTGCTGGTGTTGGTCCACAGTGTTTTATCAAGTCCAGAGTCAATGCAGTGTCTACAGGGAGATTTTTCAGCTCTTTGTGCTTCCATCTGCTGACGAGCTTTACGGAGATGCCGATTTCCTTTTCTAGCAGGATTCAAAACCTGCCCGTAGTGCTGATGAGCTTCATGAGCCATACGCCATACAGGTCAAAAATAAAAGAGAGAAGGCTTGAGATCTTTTGCTTTACATGTAATGAACATATGTTTGGGTCAGGTTGAGGTGTGGAAGCCCAAGAAAACTTCCAAAGAGAAGCTGGAGACTCTGGACTGGTGGTGCTCTTTTCAACTGGGCACCATCCCTTGCACAGACATGACCTTCATGGGATTCTCACCACAAAATTCTGCATCAGAAGTTTTCAAAGGAACATCTAAACATTAAAGATTGATCATACGTTTGGCTTGTTTTGCAGTCAGAGGCTTGGGGAACATTTCATGGGTAGATGTTTCAATGAAATACCAGCAGATTCTGGAAGTAAACATCATGCTGCAGGTGTTTCTGATTCAATGGGCATGGAGTGAAGATTCAAGGTGCACCTAAAAACAACTGACCACTCATTGTAATCTTGATGCGGAGCTGGTTTTAGGTCTCACTGATGAGACAATGTATAGTAACTTTGACAACCAAAGAGCAAATGTAGCATTAGGAATGAAGAGTCATCCAGATGTCATACCTGCAGTATAATACAGCAGCTGAATTCTTTAACGCTGAAGCCTTGGGATCAATAGTTGAACCATTTTCAGTGACAAAAGTTTATTACAATAGTAAGCATGCATTGACAGTGTTCAGGTTCAGTGCTCTCCATAAGTAAGTGGACTATGAAGTCAAAACACGTTTTGTTCTGTACGTAAGTTATTAACGAGACAAAGTGGATGAATATGAGGTAAAAAACCAACGTTTCCTAATTTTTCACTCAAGTTTGAAAGTGCCAAAGGGCTCCTCTGACGTGAAGACACTGGCCAGCAATGAAGGAATGGCAGCAGTCCGAAAAGAGGCCGTCAACACACTCCTAGGAAAGCACCAGGTCCCCAGTCCCAGTGCAATGGCCAACAGACGCCTGGGCTGTCATCTACTCACCTTGATGGAGCGTGGCCAATTTCGCGCTTTCAGGCTTTGGCTGCCGATGACCCAGGGTTAGAACCTGTGATCCATGGATCAAGCTGTCAGCTGAGCCACTCCTAGACCTTTTCCACCAACGTGGAATGGGTTCCGCTCCGGTTCTCAAATCTAATTTTGGACCGTACGGCGCATATCCACAAAATAAGTTCCGGAACCAAAGATGTGTGTTTTTCAGCTCGAACTGCTGTGTGCGTGTCTAGTTGTACAGGAGCAACCGCATACCGTTCGTCTCACATGGTGTTGTCTTCCATGTCTTCGCACTACTCACTGCCATCTTCTCACTAACGTTTACTGATGCTGTGCAGCGCCCTCTGTTGACGACGTGTTCTGTGACATATCCTTGGTTCCATTAAAACTGGTGTGGGCCCCGAGTAGCGTAGCGGGCTAAGGCGCTACCACTATGATCCTGGGGTCGCTGGTTCTCCAGAGGGAGAGAAATTGGCTGTCCCTTGGGGGGTGGGTAGATGGCACTCTTCCCCACATCTCACAAGTGCGCTGCTGCTGCTAGTGTCAGAACCGGGGATCCGGCGTTCTCCTCCAAGCGCGATACAAATGGCGGCAGTTTGAAAAGAAGCGGTAGGCTATCGTCACATGGCTCGGAGGAAACGTGGACGATCTCTCCCCGCTAGCGTCGAGAGCAGGGCATGTAATGTGGTACTTAGGGGGACGGGTAATTGGCATGTCTTAAATTAGTAGGGATGGAAAAATGGCAAAAAAAGACGTGTAAACGTGGGCTGGTTCCCTGAAAATCCCAGAACCAGTTTGAGTTCTTTTGGTGGAAAAGGCCCAACAGAGCCATCTTTCTGGATATCTTCAGGGTCTTCTAGAATCTGTATGAGTCATATTCACCCTTTTCTCTTTCATTTCAAGACACAAATAGCCTTTTTGACCTCATTGTCCCAGAACTTATGGATAGAACAATATACAAACCATGAGCAAAAATAATAAAGGTGTCAAATATTATCACTTGCCTTCTTCATTAGCATGCATCCTCCTGCTGCTTTGAATTTACTCGACTCAGATGTGCGCATCATTTCCACCGTTAGTATGAACAGCCGTGTGGTTTACGTGGAAACGATCTGCACATTTGAGTAAAGTAAAGGTAATGCAGCCTTTCAGTGCACTGAGTTATTAAAAAACACTTCTTCTCCACTCCTTTAACATCTCATCTAATGGTCATATGGTGTATTAGTATATTGTAGGCATATATTGGCAGTGTGGTGCCTTTAGCCTGTGGAGTTTTACAGATGTGGGGGGAAAAAGCTGGGATTGTAACGAGGAATTTACCTGCTGCCTACTCGTCGGCCAGGACACTCTTGAAAACGAGATGAGCTCATCTCAAGAGGAACTCCTGGTTGAATAATTTTTAGATAAAGATAGATACATCAATTGTGAAACATGTCATTCTAGTCAATGCATGGCAACTTTTGGCTTTTGTCAAATTCTTTTGCTCAGGACGAAACAAGCATTCGCAGTCCAAAAGAACAGTACGAGCACCGATCATGACACAGTCTGTATTTTTCCCTTGTATGAGACAAAACCCCTCTGTTTCGGTTACACTCATCCAAATCACTTCGGTCAAAGGAAGTGTTTTGCAAGAGCTGTCCATTTCTGGTCTGCGTTTACTGTTGGTGAATTGAGATGGAGAGAAATCAAATGTCCATCGCGACTGTCTCTACTTGGGCCTCTTACGGTGATTGGCGTTTAGAGACGTAGAGGCATTGCCGTGGATAAGTGCCAGAAATCCAGGACTTAAATCGGGAATTTCATCTGAAACCTGACGAATGAAACCTTTTTTTATGGGTTAGTTTGATTTAATTGGCTCAATCTCACCAGTGCTTATCGGTTAATGGTTATTCGTGACTTGGATGCCACAGTGATGCAAAGCAAGTCAATATTAACATGCCTGAAGTTGTCAAACAAACATACAAAATGAAAATAAGAATTAAAAAAAAATCCAAAACAAGAACAGAAAGAATATATATATCGTCTGAAAACAAAAGAGGACAGCGTCCGGTTCTGTTCAGTGGATAAATGGGTTTGAGTAGAACCTTTAAAATAACCTGCTGGAAAAATCAATGGGGATAAAGTTGCTTATAATCAAGCAGCTTTGCATGCATCTACACAGCTGTGCAAAAGTCAGAAACCACCTTAATTTAGTTTATTTCCAGACAAAACAGCCATCGGGTACAAGTTCCTGATCGGAGTTACTTTTGAGTTCGAGGAAAAATAAAATGTCCCTTTTTCACTTTTATCTTTTTACCGTTTTTAAATATTTCATTCGTTTTGACTTGAATCGTTTTCCCTGCTTTTATCTCGGCTTTGTGGGATCGATTATCATTAAAATAGCTGCACCCAGAAGGAACCAGCCAGTCGCGTTGATTGTCGTGGAGTCGCTCAGAATGGCAGCAGGTCATCTTCAGCGAGGGGTCCTGCTTTCGTCTTGGTTGAGACGACCAACGCGTCCGTGTGTGTCGTGGTGTGGGATTCAATTTTGTATGATGCCAGATCACCTTTTGTCTTCATTACAGGCACTTTAATGGTCCTGCATCCAGTGGTCCTACCTTTATGGACCTACCTGGAGGCTCCATTCACACTCCGCCCCTACCGCACCATCTGCAGAACTGAGTAAGTCAGAACATTCAAGCTGCATGGGATGGATCATCACAGGACACCATCAGGAACCTCTACACCTCCATGCAGAGACGTCTGGCAGGTTGCGTTAAACCCGACGGCGTCCTGAGAGACACCACTTCTGTATGTGTTGATTAAACACTGAACTTGGAAATGGTCAGTCCAGTGTTCTGGGGACACCAGTGGCTTCTTTCTTTGGTTGATTAAACGTGTGTCTGCTTTTTTGTCCTCAGTAAGAGCTTCTCAGTCAGATCCACAGCGTTGAGTCATCTTCTCACGTGGACTTGTTCAGCTCTGAAGCGAGAATGGAACTACATGTTCTTGTCCTTTTCCAATCAGAAAGCTGTTGGAGATGTTCATCTCATGGGGGCAGTGTGGTGAGTCTGCTAGGTCTTGCAGGGTTGGCATTTCCAGAACTCCAGGACTGATAACTCCTCTTTATTTCCCCCTGAAAACGACTAGCTTGTACCGAATGGCCGTCTTAACTCGAAAAACGAAGGAATGGTGGTCCCAGACTTTCGAACAGCACCGTATGTCATTATAGAATATGTGAATGCTGCATGCTCAGTTAGTGACATTCACATTCTGCTCATATGCTTAGAAGAAAAATGGTATACTTCGCATTGACTGGTCACAGTGAACTGGTTTATCATCAGCTTTTGTCTTATTTGCTGCAAAATCAAACAGTGTTCATTGTTATAGGAAGAAGCTCCGAGCACATCCTCTTACACCACTATAACCACACTGTGCTGCCTCATTCCCAGAGAACGTGTCCATGTGGGAGCTGGATGGGGAGCCCAACCAGAAGGATTCTTTCCACGGGTTCTACGTTGGCCCCAGCAGGGTCCCCGATGAGGCCCAGGAACACGGGCCCCACCTGGATTATACACTGCAAACGGCCTAGACGGAACTCTTTGAGATATGAGGGAAACCCAACCGGGTCCTGATAAGAACATATAAACCCACTCAGAGCCCATCTAGAACCCACCCAGCCCACATTCCACTCATTACATTCCCACATGAGCATGTCAACTGGGACGAGTTTTAAATAATGCCACTTCCAACCCACTGCATGGTACCCACTATACTCTGTTCTACTCTACGGTTCTCTACATTACTCTACTGTTCTGTATGCCATTCTAGTCTTCTATACTGTTCTCTACACTACTATTCTCTATTCTACTGTTCTCTACACTACTCAACTCTTCTCTATAATCTTTTTTCCTTTTTAACACAGAACATTTGCTATCTGGTACATAGAACAGGGTGGTTCTAAGCAATGCATTGTGTTAATGCTGTTTAGGTTACTGTCTCATATTGTGAAGCAGCCAACACCCCTGTTTGTTTCTAAGAAACTCCCGAGAGGCTCACGTGAACTTTACACAGCCGTGTAAAGGTGCTCAGACAGAACCTTATAGCTCCAAGAAGACAATGATATATAAGATAAAAGTGATTTTAGATGTTTTAGTTCATATTAAAGACTTAAAAGCAGGGTTAGTCTGAACTCTTAATAGGGTTGCTTTAAACCAAATAACACAACCCATCGCTTTAGTGTTGTGACGCCACCAGCTGGGACGGTGCCAGTGGACAACAGAGCAGGGAACAGAAAGTGAGCACAGCCAGGAAATGTGGGTACCATGCAGTGCAAAAGTGGCATAATATTTATTAAGGTGTTTATTTATTTGATATATTTAGTGAAATGTCATCAAATAGGGACGTGTATATAATAAATTTGATAATATGCCACTATATTATAGAAAACGATGGAGATACGTATATAAAACGTTCTAGAGTACACGCCCTCAGCCACAGGAACATAAATAAATGCATTAAAAAAAGTGCTGTCAATGCTGACATGACTAGGTGTGACTTCAAACCACCACACGATGGAAAACATCAAGCTGATGCCCCGTGAACGTACAATGTTTCCATAATTAAATCTATAATTTTCTAAAAAGTTGACTTTTTAGAAGTTGACCACATTTGAATTCGGCACAATTCAAATTCATGACATCTCGACATCTGGGCAACACCAGGGTTTATATTATGAAGCTGAGTTTGTAGTTTGAGAAATCGATTACGGGCTCATAATACGAATTATTAACAGACACGGAGTAAACGAGCGCGACCCCAAACGTGCCCGAATTCAGCCCCTCAGCTTCATAGTGTTTCCACCCGGAGCCACACAGTCCTTAGACATGACTCAACATGACTGGAACGTTAAGTAATGTTGAAACATCACTTATTCTTATACTAAATCCTACATAAATACATGCAAATGATGCAAAATGCATTCTGAACTGGAATGATTACAAGAGGCATAAACAAGGCTTTGGAAAGAGTACATAGAATAAACCTCCGATGCTTCGGAAAACGACTTCTAACATGTTCATTTTGGGGTATTTATTCATATAAATATCCCAATATTAAAATGAAGATTTTAAGATTCCGGTTTACAAAGATGGAGCGCTATGGACAGATCTAGAACATCAGCTTTGAACCAAGAAGGTGAATCCGATCAGTGGCAACTGGTGAAACCCGAAGCCCAGTTTATTTCATAACATTCCAACCTCTTTAAATCTAAGTTACGTGGTCTTTTTATCTTGTTCCCAATTCTGGCATCTTTTCCCTTAAAAGCTCAGTATCTCCGTTTGTGTCTGTCTGTCTCGGACCCCCCTTCTCTCACCCCCGGACCTCCCTAGTGTATTCAGACTGGAATTAAATCAGGGGGTTGTTCCACTTCAGGGCCGAATGCTTCCAAGCTCAGATTCGCACCATTCCAGTGGCTCTTTAGTGCACTATGATCTGAAGATCACAGGTTTGAATCCCAGTTCACGCTGCTTGCCATCGGCAGCCGGAGTCATGCTGTCTCTGGGTGGGTAGATGGCGCTCTCTCCCCACATCACGAGTGCAGTGATGCTGGTCAGCGCAGGTATCTGTTAGATGTTGTATCAGAGTTGGGGATCCAGAGCTTTCCTCAGAGTACGCTGGCTGACCAGCACTTCAAAAAGAGGCGATGGTGGAGCAACAGGTGGAGTTAAGTAACTTAATTTTGGGACATGGTCCACCACCCTGATCTCCTCCTACTCAGCCTATATAACCCCTCACTTCCTCCATGCCATTGCTTGGAAACAGCTGTGCATCCTCCACCTTCCCTTCAGCTCCCTTCTTATCTCTTTCTTTGCACCTCGCTGGAGGACTCCACTCTGAACTCCAGCCTCTCCATTCCAGTACTGATGGAGATCAGTAGTACTGACAAACTACATCTATAAAACAGCCTCCTTGAACTGGTTTCAGACCAGTTCTCCTCCATCCCCAGAGTCATTATATGTCTCAGTTACTAATGCAAATTCACTTTGAATCAACACCACATCTGCTCTCAACATCAGCACGTCCCTGCCCTTTCAGCACGTTTATAGAGGTGGAACCGAGTGAGGAGTGAATGGGGTAGAAAGCAGCCAATCATAGGCTTTTCTGCTTCAGACTTTGCGCTGTGACCAGTGGGGTTAACATTTGTTATAGGTTGCCTCCCACCATTGCGTAATAGACCAAGAATCTCAGTCAGTTGGCCACGAATCTTAATTCCTAAAGAGACAAACTCCTTAAATTAAAAACAAAGTCTTCAATTTAATTAAAAAATGTCACTGTCCAATTACTTCTTTATCACTCTTTCCTGCCAAATTGGCACATGTTCCAACCAGCTCGACATAGACGAATGAACACTTGTCGTGGAGTTGTTTTCCCAGAGCCGATATGCACCAGCTGCCACTGATACAGAACTTGCTGTTCATCCAATTGGCTGAAAATGATTTTTTACTTTAATTTAAAAGTAAAATCGACGTCACGTTTTAACGTCGTGTAAAAGTGATGTTTCTCTAAACGGTTACTTCCTTTCATCGTTAATTAAAAGTCTGCGTCTGACAGTTAAAATCAGCCTAACCCAAAACAATTAAAATAAACAAAGCATGAAAATGGCACATTCAGTATTGCGTGAAAGTTGGACAACAAACCAAATGAATAAACCAACAAATAAACAGGTTTAAAACAAACAAAAAGTAAATAAAAAAATAAAATAACGCTATAAAACGAGAGGAAAAGAAAATGGTCGGAATGACCTTTAAGGGACCTTTCACTTCATACTGTTAGTGCCTCGAAAGCAGCCCCCAACACAGGGGGCGCTGTAGCTGTAAGCTGCGCGTACGTTATGACTGAGGTGAGAGGGGGCGGGGTGTGCTCATACCCAGGTGTGCAGAGTTTTGGGAGGGGGGGGGAGGGGGGTAAGGGGTCAGAGGTTGAGGCTCATGCAGGTGAGAATTTGCCTCAGTCCGCTTGCGGCGTGTCCAGCCAGGTTGGACACTGGACAAAAACCAGCACGACAACCGGACCATGACAAGAACAGCCACATGCACTGCCTCCCATAGACAGGCTGTTACTTTGCAGCTAGTGTGTTAAGAGTGAGATACAGGTCATACACTGTACGGCACCGCGGTGCTGGTTCACTTCCTTAATCTGAACATCAGAGAAATAGATAAGAATAAACAAAGAGAGGCATCGTAGCATACAGAGGAACCATGCAGCATGATGGCAGACAGGTGTGATGAAGGAACACACACACACACACACACACTGACTCAGACACACAGTGGACAGAGACACACACACGGCACAGGCCAGCCCGGTCGAGAGACGACAGGAAAAGAGGTAAATGTGCATTCGGTCTTACCAATGCGGTCCAGGCGGTCAATAGCCACTGTCTCGAAAGCGCGCCGCATCATGGGGTATTCCTCCAGGACTTCGTTGAAGTGGTCAACAGACAGTGAGAAGAGGCGGCAGTATGTGTCGGCACGGACGCTGGCCGTGCGCCGGCCTTTCGTTAGGAGACAGATTTCTGTGAGGGACAGGGAGAACAAATGGGTCAAGTTGGTTCAGACGCACTGTACACATGCATTTGTGGACAAGCTGAGCGATACAGAACCACCACTGAAAGGAACGATGGACAGGACATCTGAAGAACCGGGCCAAATCCCTGTGGGCTGCCATGGGGGTGAAGGAGCCGGTGCCACAAACTCATAAAAGTCTCAGACCAATTAAAATGGCGATCAGGACCAATGACAGTCAGGGGGAGGGTCTCAGAACACGCCAGTGTGAGGGTTTAGAAAGGGGTGTCCGGTCTTCAGGGCTCCAGGTTTTCATTCCCAACAAGCTGAAGCACACGATTCTCGTTTGATCAGTGTGCAAACCGTTGATCAGATGAGCTGCTTTGTTGGATCAAAACCCTGCAGCTGCACTGACCCTCTGCAGGTAAGATCGGACACCCCTGGTTTAGGACCAATTACAAACATAGGACAATTCCTTTTTTAATATGAACTACTGATGAAACCTTTTCAAACGGCACATCGAGGTCTCCAGATGACCACCTGGATGCCTTTTCTGGAAAGCCAGAACGTATTACATTCACTTTAGGTAATCAGACACGGTAATGCATCTCCAAAGGAGACAATAGGGTGAAGATAAAGACTAATCTTCACAGGAAACTGAATTAACCAAAGTGCTCCACCTCGGGCCTGAGCCCGATTAACGCTGGAATGAGGTGTTGGTGTGCGGAGAGGCGGGAGCTGTAGTGTTCATGTAAATAAAGCTTGCGTATCAGAAAAGCATATCAGACTTGTGCACCGTCTCCTCTGCAGCTGCGGTTCTATTTATCATGCTGTCCACAAGCTAATGAGTCTGAAACTCAAAGGCTGCTCCTGGAGTTGGTTTAACAGCTGCTGCGATGGAGTCCAGCTATACAGTGCGATGCATTATTTAAAGCAAATCCCTTTTCCTTCGTTCCCTTTTAAAGGCTTTCTGATCTTATTCTTGACTTTATTTTAACCTCGCTGCCTGCTGATGCGTCTTACCCAGCTGGACACCAACCGCCGCGTTATTTGGTTGAATATGGGTCGTGACAACTAAACTCCAATGTCAGGACAACATCTAATACCTGCTTACATTTGCCATAGAATAGTGATGACAGCTGACACTGATGTGTCGTTGGATTTAAGTTGTAATATTAAGTAAATACAATTCAACAATCACATTTTTGAGGTATGGTGACCAAAACCATACGCATATCTAGAGCCTTTTGGAACCATTGGAACCCTTGGATATTGTTTTGGGAGGTTTTTGTAGTTCGACGTACTTTTATTCACCAAGAAATTTGAAAAATATTCATAGGATACATACAGGTTCCAGATATTTTCAGGAGCTCCTACTTTACTCAAATTCCTTTTCGTTTGAGGTGTGAATATTAACAGAATACGTAGGAAAGTGACCATGTTTTGATAAAAAAAAAAATTACTTGTACCTACTATTTATTCATTTGCTTATAGGGGCTAAATAACACTTTGGGTAATTGAGCATCCAAAGTGTTTTTGATCTGAAAATTAGAAGATTAGACAAGAATATGTTTAATAAATTTGACAGTAAATACAGTAAAAATATCAACCTGAATATCCTTTATTATTTTTATTTATGTTCGTATCAGTTTTATCCCTTCTAAGGACTTTTATTCTGTAACTGTGTGAGCAAAGAAAGAGACCAAACATCCCCTTCCTTCTCATTTTCTTCTATAACTCAATATCTAGGCCAGTTATGTCATTAGTCCCGCCCCCTCTCTCTGATCAGTCGGAGTCTGTATGCAGGTTGAGCATCAGCCCCGCCCCCTCTCTCTGATCAGTCAGAGTCTGTATGCAGGTTGAGCATCAGCCCCGCCCCCTCTCTCTGATCAGTCCTTACTCTGATCCTGAGATATGACGCCTGTAGCCCATTAAAGTGCGGTCCTCAGGTTGTCAGGCCATCACAATATTACCTGCTGTCCCGAAAACACACTAAGGGTTGAGCAGCTATGCAATGATCTCACAAGTCTGTCCATGTTTTCTGCAAATATAATCTTTTTTAAGACTACTTTTACTGTTTGGAGTGGACTGTCCATCCCTGAGGTCTCATGCTGAGATCAGAGGTTCCAGCCTCACTTCCATTACTGCCTCTCAGAGCATTTTGGGCTTCGGTTGAAAATGGACATCTCTGGTGCTTGGGGATTAGGCCCGTTTTAAAAGTCACTTCTGAGCACATGGCTGGTCAGGAGGCACTGCTGGCCTCACTCCTGCTGAAACCTAAGAGCACTGACAGTGTGAGTGTATTTTGCTCTTTTTGCTCTTTTCAGGGTGAAAACGTTGTTTCTTTGTGGGAAAATGATAGAAATAATCCGTGCTCATCTACAGGACCGTCAGGATGCTCCTTACTCACACAAGGTTTTTAAAAGGTGCCCTAGAAAGGACAGAAACTAACACAGCTCAGGTGAAGCACGGTTGGAGCGATGCTGACTGGACCACACCGCACACTGTGCCATCTGGAGGCTGAGAGGGCACCGAGAGGCTTACACAAAAGAGTCAGATCAGACAAATATGATTAAAAATAATGTTTTCTTTTACTCACGTTTCCCCTCGTTTTAGAGGTGCTAGAGGACATGTCTCCTCTGATACAGGAAGTAAAACACTGCCTCTTTTTATTTTGCATCATTGCTGGGCAGCCAATGCATTCGGAGGAAAGCACCGGGTCCCCAGCTCCGGTACAACGGCTGACAGACGCCTGTGCCGGCCAGCGTCACATTGAGTGTGATATAGGGAGGCAAGAGGCATGACCTGGGATTCTAACCTGCGATCCTCAGGTCATAGATAATTCATTAATTTAAATTTTTACACATTTTTCCCGGGGGGGGCTTTATACCCCTCTGGCCCACACCTGGGATGGTGCCAATACTTTGATACTTATCTGCTCCACAGTGTGCTATTCTTTTGGCAGTATTTCTCTACAGGGATGAGCCGCACGTCTGTTAGCATTGGATGCAACTTAAAGTAGCTGAATGCCTTCATTAGAAAGGGGTGTCCAAAAATATTTAGACATAAACTGTATGTATGGATACAGAGACAGAGAGAGAGACAGAGAGAGAGAGACGGAGAGAGGTGTGCATGTGCCAGATAAGCAGTGGCATCATTTCTCACATTTGGCCTGTATGAGA
The DNA here is from genome assembly GCA_034509495.1 of Acestrorhynchus altus. NCBI lineage: Eukaryota > Metazoa > Chordata > Actinopteri > Characiformes > Acestrorhynchidae > Acestrorhynchus > Acestrorhynchus altus. The sequence goes on from CM067516.1 coordinate 28,958,766, forward strand.
ACAATGCCCTTGACTTCCCTTCCTTTCACACACACACACACACACACACACACACACACACACACACACACACACACACACACACTTCAGCAGTCTATGCATGTCTGTGTTTATGTCTAGCCTCCAGGACATACTAACCACGCTCTCCAGCAGAGAGTGGGAACAAGGTGTTGGAGCGTTTTAATGGAAAAAGAAGCCTTTATCCCAGTGATTCCATATATGTGTGTGTGTGTGTGTGTGTGTGTGTGTGTGTGTGTGTGTGTGTGTGTGTGTGTGTGTGTGTGTGTGTGAGAAAGAGAGAGGGAGAGAGAGACAGGAGCACTGAGCATTCCCTCTCTAACTGCTTCATTAGCCTCAAATCTCACACTAACATGCACCTCCACAGCACAGCGGCAGAGGCCTGGAGGTTGCCGCTGCAACTTAAATGCAATAATTCAAAAATCTTAATCTGTGTCAGACCAAAATAACTTGCTCTTACTGGATTATATGAATACCTTCATCAAAACATCCATAAAAACACTAACCGGAGACTGACTGGGCAGAATGATCGCATTTACACATTGGAAATAGATTTTATCCCACTCTGTTATAACCTGATATAGATATAAATATCGATATATCGCTCAGCCCGTATCCCGCTCTGTTTATAACCCTAGTGATATATATATAAGAAAGTGACTCTTGTCACTCCAGCAGATTTAGCAGCTCTAAATGTCGTCCACAGAATCCGAGGCGCTAAAGATGGGTCTCTTTGCAACTGGCCAAGGCCCAGGAGGAGAGCCATGGGCAGTGTGGTCAGCAAGACAATCAGTGGCACAGATGGGAAATTTCATAATGTTTCATTGCTCTGACACTTTTTGGACACTTCTGTTTCTCCCTTTGTTACTCTCACTCTCTGAGGGATGAGGGATATATCGATATTTATATCTATATTGGGATATAGACAGAGTGGGATACGGGCTGAGCGATATATTGATATTTATATCGGGATATAAACAGCAGGACATGGGCTGAGCGATATATCGATATTTATATCTATATCGGGATATAAACAGTGGGATACGGGCTGAGCGATATATCGATATTTATATCTATATCGGGATATAAACAGAGCGGGATACGGGCTGAGCGATATATCAATATTTATATCTATATCGGGATATAAACAGCGGGATATGGGCTGAGCGATATATCGATATTTATTTCTATATCGGGATATAAACAGAGCGGGATACGGGTTGAGCGATATATCGATATTTATATCTATATCGGGTTACTGTTAATCATGGGAAGCAGCATCATGAAGGATATTCTCTCCATCGTAACGGGATGTATTCATAAACCAAAGCGGTTAAAATAATATCGCAGTATGTTAGTCATTTAGCTTTACACCAGTGTAAGGGCATCTGTTATCAGCCAGTGTGGTTCCTCCTTATTGGCCACTTTGGGGTCAATTCCTCTGGAAATTCCTCAAATCGATAGGCTCAGGGATAGAGAGAGGAAACGTGCAACACCTTGAAGTGGTTGATATGGAGGTCCTTCATATATCTGTATTATTTAAAATTTTAAACACGTCTATAAGCCCCGCCTACTCTCACTGCCTCTACTGCTGTACACGTACCTGTGTTTACATCAACCACAGGCACGCGGTTACAGGCTGAAATGTTCACCGTGAGGCCAGAAGCCCAGGTTGCTGCTTGAATAGAGGCAATCAGGTTGCACAAATGACTTAGGTCCTGCAACGAAGATCTACTTGAAGCCCCTCAGCCACATCATCACACCACAACAGACGCCCATGTGACCCCATATTAGGTGCACTGTACATGTGTGTGTAGTTGTGCTTTTGGCTGTCTTTGGCTGCTGCCATGCACCAATTACTGCTTTACTGTAGCTGAAGTGTGTGTGTTCATATAAGGTCAGAGGTCACTGCAGCATGTGTGTGTGTGTGATGGGTTTGCGTATGATGCAATGAGGAGGAAGAGATTACTTCCTGACATGACCAGCTGCTTCAATACACACAAACTCATACACACGAACGCACCGCGATGCACGCGGGCACAGCTAATGCCACGGGTAAAAATACCAGCAGCAGATGGGCATTCACTGGAGCAGGTGGCTGGCATCACAACGTGCTGTGGCAAAGCTGAACACAACCTTTGTGCCACGCCATGTGAGGGGGGGTGAGGGGGTTCTTCTGTATCGTTTTAATTTGCGTTTCCCCCATCCGGCCCGGATTACACCAGGAGAAACATGCCAAGAGAATAAAGCAAGTTCATTTGTGACATAACGACTGAACTGTGCGGGCCTGCTGCGATTATACGGCGCTGAAATTGGATCGAGAACGTGCCCGCGGGAATAATACCCCCGATTATTAACTTCATATTTCTTTCGTTCACCTGGCACCAGCGTGCGATAATGTGTTCACAATAGAATTACTTTCTAATGCGAGCCATCTGTCCTTGTTCTGTACTGTTACTGCCTGGATTCTGGACACCAATGGTCTCCTTTTCTTCATTTCAGAAGGAATTCCAAAAATCAATGCTGTGGGCCTCGTTCGGAAGGATGCGTCTCAAAAGGAGAAGAAAGGGGTCGAGGATGAGAAACGGAGGAAGGTTCAAACGTCCATTTCTGTGGGACGTTTCGTAGTTTGACCCTCTTTTATTCGCCAATATATCGGAAAAGTATCTATAGGAGACTTGCATGCCAGAAATTATTTTCAGGAGATCCTATGATTCTTAAATATGGCTTAATTTCAGATGTAAATATTAAGACAATTTTAATTCTGCACCTACAATTAAAAAAAATAAAATAACCCTTTCTATCTCAAATGCTGGAAATGCAAAAGTTATGATTAATTTGTGATGATTACATCAACAAGGAATTTTGTAAGAATACGAAAATAACAGTGGTTCAAATAAAACAGAATAAAAATAATTCTAATGTCCTTTAATTTTTTTGTTATTTATGTATCAGTATGAGCCCTTCTCAGGACTTTTATTCTGAAATTTGAACACTAGGAGAGCTAAACAAATAGCACTTCTCATTTTCCTCTACCGCCTAATATCTGGCACATTGACATCATTAGCCCCGCCCCCTCTCGCTGATCAGTCCGAGTCTGCCTGCAGGTCGAGTCTGTATATGTGTCATGTCTGTAGGTTACTCTGATCCTGAGATATCAAGCCTAGAATGCTGGAATCTCTGGTCCTGATGGAAGTGAATCTACTCTAAATGACTGGGTGTCTGTTGTTTAGACCCTATTTTTAGCCTCCCGACAGGAATTCTTTTGGGAATTTGAGCCAAAAATCAAATCAAACATTTAAGATGGTTTGATCTCTCATGGAAATGGGAAACGGGAAAGAGATAAGGGAGATGGTAATGAGATATGATAATCAGCTTCTTTTAGAATGAACGTTTCAGTGAATATTTGTTGCTGCAGAGCTGAAGGTGACGTCGTTCTTTCGGGTTGGACTCGACTGAGTCAGCATTTGGACGGGGAAGAGAGAGCAAGGCACCCGTCTGATGGACAGATGATTGTTACATAACAGTACAGACCACCTCAGCTATATAACAGCTGAACGGAACCTCAGTGTGTGTGTGTGTGTGTGTGTGTGTGTGTGTGTGTGTGTGTGTGTGTGGTTAGAAACCACAAACATCGGTTATTTTGATAGAACCGTTTGATGGTTTTATGATGTTTTTAATATAAACTTCATAGTAATCACTAATAATAACACTGGGTTGCTGCAAAACATGGCATACAGTTGTGTACAGATGTGTGATTGCAGGTGTGGTCTGACTGCAGGTGAGGTCTGACTGCAGGTGAGGTCTGACTGCAGGTGTGGTCTGACTGCAGGTGAGGTCTGACTACGCCCTCTTGTCCCAAAATCCAGTCTAAAATATTTCCCCCACTGCCCTATAAAAAGGCTCTCAGAGGCTACTTTTGGGTAGTGTACCTCTTGGTGACAGATCGCTGACCCTTAGACAGGTCAGGTTTGAGTATGGAGGCCTCATGTGAGACCCAGTGTGAAGTGACACACTGTCCCAATGGCTGGTGTGATCTTGGGAGCCATCACACATGGCAGTCGGTCACCCCTTGTAGTGATATGAGGGACACCGCTGAGGACAAGTGTTGCCTCCCACACACAGCAAGGGTTACCGGGGATGTCTCCACCAGCAACTCTTGTCCAACCTTGTCCTTCCTTAATTTCCCTGAAGGAAACCTCCCAAGGGATCAATAAAGTTCTATTCTATTCTATTCTATTCTATTCTATTCTCGGTCACCAGATTCATCACCAATCAAGCATTTGTAGGACCAGCTGGACACCAGCTTCGGCAACCTATGAGTGTGCAGGATCTACAGGCCCAGCTGCAACATCTGTGGGTAAATGTGCTGCAGGATGCCGTACAGAACCTGTACCTCCATGACCAACCGGATCTCATCTTATATCCAGGCTAGAGCCCCAACAGGGTTCTAGAACCTCCTTTCAATTGTACGGTTTTCCCCAATAAACTCATTCTGGTGCATAATTGTCAGTGTAAATTGAAATTTCAAAATATAAAAATTCACCTCATTTATTAATTCAGGCACAAACTATGTCAATTCAATCAAGCTACTGACATCTACTCCTGATAACTGACCTCCAAAATAAGAGCCGTCCGTGAGCTTCATCTCCTTGTTGTGCTTGGTGATGACGCTGGCGACGCCGTGCTGGATGAAGTACATCTTTTTGCCCACGGTTCCCTCGCGGATGATGTAATCGTTGGGCTGGAACACTTCGAACTTCAGCTTGCTCAGCATTCCCGTCACAAAGTTGGGGTCAGCGTTGGCGAACAGAGGCATGGTGGCCACCAGCTTACGGCAGTTGAAGTTAACGATCTCCTAAAAAAAAGCACAGACACCAACATCGATCAGCTTTTCGATCAATCGTTTGATTTGTTGATCCTGAGGAGAAGCGAGGCATCCAGTGGCTTAGTTTAATAATAATAAAATACAGATGTAATAGAATATGAGGTATATAAAGTAGGTCGGGAAGAAAAAATTATAAAGATACTCAACAAAATTAAATAAACACAATGAACTCGGAGAAGAAGAATCAGTAAGTTGAGGTGAGGCCACGACTAGATGATCCTCAGTGGAAAGATTCAAAGTGATGAAGTGATAAATGAGCAGAAAGTGTAATACTAGAAACTGTATGGATGGGTGAGTGGATGGATGGATGTGGGAGGGGATGGATGGCTGGGTAGATGGATGGGTGAGGGGATGGATGGATAGATGAGGGGATGGATGGATGAGTGGATGGATTGCTGGGTAGATGGATGGGTGGATGGATGGAAGGATGGGTGGATGGATGGATAGATGAGTGGATGGATGGATGGCTGGGTAGATGGATTGGTGAGTGGATGGATAGATGAGTGGATGGGTGGATGGATGGATAGATAAGTGAATGGATGGGTGGATGGATGGGTGGATGGCTGGGTAGATGGATGGATAGATGAGTGGATGGATGGATGGATGGATGGTTGGATTTGGAGACCAGTACACATGTAATAATGAACAATGACTGTATGATCCAGTCTTGAGATGAACTCGGTCCACAGTGGTCTCTCGTGGACTGCGAGAGGGTCACGGGCAGAGATCAAAAGTCTGATGGCGGTTGGACCGAATGATCTCTGGGGTCAGTAGTGCAGTTCAGTGACCGCGGTCACTTTTATAATAGCTCAATAACAGCAGTGTAATGTAATCATATGCACTGTATTTGCATCTGACCTTGAGAACGTCCTTCATCTCAACGCACCAAGTGAACAGAAAGTCAAGGAAAAAGTTCTGTTTAGAAGAATTAAAGATGCTTGGATGGAAGTCCGGCGTTCCAAACAGCCCAGGCTCCACGTAACCACCGCCGGGCATCAGCCACACTGACCTCAGGCTCCTGCATCCCAGAGTGTTTCTTTAATCAGCTTTACATACTTTAGAGTTTCTGATTTATATAGAAATAAATGATTTATATAATCTCTATGATTTCTGAGCCACACTGAACATTAACTTCAGTGAAAACAGGAGAACAGACCTGAGATCATGATTTCCAAACATTTCCAAAATAAATTTTAAGATGCAGGTTAATATTAACATTTATTCATAAATACTGCTGTAATTGTATAAATGCTAATGATTAATTACATAATTAAATTATTAATTTACATTAAAAAGTGACTCTCATGGCTGACACGCGTCTCCATTTTTATGTCTGTCCGTTTTTAGTTTTAAAATGTCCAGTTTTAGCAGAGTGAACATAACCGGCGTCAAATTACTGATATTCACTTCTTTACATTGAGCTTCAAAGCAGCGACTGATAACTGACCTCCAAAATAAGAGCGTAAAGCCATTCTGGACATTAACAATGTGCTTTTCTCTCCAGTCCGTCTTCATTTCCATATCGTTTACAACATTAACAATTGTTACCTTTAATGTAAATGATATTTATATTTTTATGTTAGTCTGAAAACATGACGAAATATGCAAAATGTTGGAAAGCTATGGATTTTTATAACAATAATATAAAATTAACATGTATTTATATATTATACAATTACATTGATCACTTTATAATCATTACATTGTAGCAAAATTGTAATTGTAATGCATTTTATGGTGGTGCAATAAGTAGTATTTAATATAATAAAGAATTTCTATATTATTTTATAACGTGGGCACAAAAAAGCTCCCTTCAATTCAGACCGGAATCACCGGAATTTTCCATGTTGATCAGCCAAACTATGAGCACAATATAAACAGCAGAAAAGCCCTTTACAGTAGAGGAAGTGATTCATTAGACGGGGTGTCTGATTACATCTGGACATCTAGTGTACTCTCAGATCTCGAGATCCTCGGATCCTCCTCATCCTGCCCAACTTTCCAAGGCAGGAAATCCTGTTCCGACAGGAGTGTTAAGACCGTACTGTACACACGCTGTGGTGTGAACTGTCGGAGTAGGCCGGCGTGCTCCCGGTGCAGTGAGCCCGGGGTTCTGACCGCAATCAGGAAGCAGCAGGAGTAATGAGCAACATCCAGCCCCGGACCGCCGCTGTGGGAGAAACGGCTGGAGAGTTTGGCTATTTAAAGTAGGTTTGTCACACGACAGAGGCTGTAAAAATAGCGGCCCTGACCAGCTGCGCGAGAGCGAGAGAGGAGTTACAGAAATGAAGCAGAAAGTATTCTCTCGCCTTGCTGCGTCATCACTTGCACTCATTCTGTCTGCTGGGTTATGGTGGATGTGTTGGAGATGCTGTTACTTACACACACACACACACACACACACACACACACACACACACACACACACACACACACACACACACACACTTTAAAACGCTTTCAGTACAAATCAGCACATTTTCTTCATTTGTTTGCAATAACATACGACACACACTAACCAGCCACTTCATTAAAACCACCGCCTCATTTCTGCACTAGGTGGCGCCGTATCGTGTGTTGTGGTACGAATGGATGACACACAGCAGTGCTGATTAAACAAATCTGCCACCGGGAGAGTCATGGTGTGTGTACATAGACATAAATCTGCAGGTAGAATCAGGTCTTTCTACGTACCGCCATGTTTTATTTTACCCGCACAAGCTTTTTCCTTTGCTGGACCTACACTACTCGACTACTCTGGTGGTTCTCAACCTACTGCATCTCGTGGCCTACAAAACGTTTAACGCGCAGACGCCTGTGGCTGCATTGTCTAGAACCAATGCTTTTCATTTGTCTTTAATTTGATATTATTTGTGTTTTATTTCATGTAATAAAATGACTTTTATTATTTAAAGTGTCGTTACCAGCTCACTATGGCGTAACAAGCAGAAACAAAAAAGTACCCTGTTCTAGGTACAAACGTCAAATTTGGAAAGCAAAAAAGCAGAGTCGGTACCATGCAGTGGGAAAGCGCTGTACGTTTAAGGAACGCTCAGCAATTCAGCCTTTTCTTTCTCTTCTTTATTAAAACTCAATGGTTAAGTTCATTTACTCTGAACTGTTTTTAAACTTTAAAAGGTGCAAAACAGGCAAAACAAAAGCAGGCAAATCAGATTAACCTTTAGAACTCAACCAATTTTGTGCGAGTTTTATTTTGATGTACTTTTATGGATCAGTATCAGCCCCGCCCCCTCTCTCTGATCTGTCAGAGTCTGTATGCAGGTTGAGCCTCAGCCCCGCCCCCTCTCTCTGATCAGTCAGAGTCTGTATGCAGGTTGAGCTTCAGCCCCGCCCCCTCTCTCTGATCAGTCAGAGTCTGTATGCAGGTTGAGCATCAGCCCCGCCCCCTCTCTCTGATCAGTCAGAGTCTGTATACAGGTTGAGCATCAGCCCCGCCCCCTCTCTCTGGTCAGTCAGAGTCTGTATACAGGTTGAGCATCAGCCCCGCCCCCTCTCTCTGGTCAGTCAGAGTCTGTATGCAGGTTGATCATGTAAACGTGGACAGAGCATTGTAGACAATGGTTATATAGGGTAAGTCTTTATTTCTGCTGATATTGATTATTGATGGGTGATGATCGTTATGAATGACTAAAATATAGGAAATAAGTTGACCCTTTTCTTTGGTCTGGAGCACGAACCACATTGGATTCCATTCATGTGCTATAAAAAGCAGCAGCTTCATTAAGATCAGCCATGTGGTTTGATGAGACGAGTGGAATTAAGCTGAGTTTTAAATAAAACCAGTACAATGGTTTACCCAGTTAAAAGGAAAGTGGGCGAGTGGTTTGCTCCATTGGTTCTGCTCCAGAAACACTTCCAGTGAAGCATAAATCAGCAAAAACCTGTAAACCTAAACCTGTAAAACCCTGAATGATAATATTACAGGTACCAGCTGCTTATTTCCATATGATAGAAACACCTCAGCACCCTTCTGTTCATGCACTGTAAGTGTTTTTGATCTTATAGCACCAATCCTTTGATATATCGCCCACATTCTGCTACATTAACTCTTCAGTCAACGATCGGCAGCCTTTAAGCTGACACTCCCCCGATCCGGCCCGAGTCCGCAATCAGTTCATCTTCCCCGTCCCTCGGGTTCATCAAAGGGAAAGACGGCTGCGGCCGTGAAACCGGTGTGAATTTCACAGGATAATCAAATACAGAGCTTCAATAACAAGACTCAAAGGTAACCATCTCTGTCGGGCTGCTGATATCGATGCGCTGATTTGAACCGGATCGATCCGAGGAGATTACAGAAGGTACTGAAGTGTTTCTGCAGTCCTTGGGTGTCATTCAGAAAGAACCTTGGAGAGGGATTATTTAATAAAATGACAACAGCAGCCGTCAATACAGTCCGCTTTGTTTTTATACACAACCTTATAAAGCTTTTCTGTCGTCGTCCAACGAAAAAAAATGTATCTCCAAAATTTTATTTAAAGGAGAAGCCAAACCCTTAACGTTTGTTCAGTCAGTTGTACGTCAAACAAGTACAAGCCTTCACTGGCTTCCTGAAGCTGAACATCAGATTCCGAAACCCTGATGCTGGTCTACAAAGCCCAAACCGGTCCAGCCCCTCCACACATGATGGAGACGGTCCAAACCCGATCTGTACCCAGAGCCCTTCCAACATCAAGAGACTCGGCTTGACCCACCGTCCCTCAAGATGCAGGAAGACGAGCATCCAGACTCTTCTGTTCTGGAACCAAAGTGGGGGAACAAACTTCCCCTGGGGGTCCGACAGACACACACACCTTTTAACTTTGTGTTCAACTTAGAACTCTATCAGATGTAAGGAGGCGTTTGTATTCTCAGACTGACCGCGGAGGCCTGTGGTGTTGATGAGATTCGATCTTATAATCTCCCGTCCTGTCCTGACCCCATGGCCTGAACGACTCCCTGCGCCAGACCGAGAGGTGGAGCGGCTGTGTCCTCGCCACTGCCGGGACAGTGTGTCGACGGTGTAAATGTGAACAGCGTTCTGTTGGGTGTGGATCTCTGTGTCCTACTTGGCCCAGGTTTATCCCCGAGCTGGTGTCACGCTCCCATGAGTATGTCAGCCATTTGCACTGATGTGTCTCAAGTGAATCATGAAGTGGAGCAAGAAATTACAAGTGCATTGTGTGAAATAATCAAAATCCCATTTGATTTCCACTTTATGATTGACATTCAAAAGAAAAATGGATGAAATGAGCGAACAGTGTAGTCAGAACAGGTCCATTTATTCAGAACTGTGTTTTTAAGTGTAATTTCACAGCTGTAGGGTGGCCCTACAGTCTAACTGCCTGCTAATCAATTATGGGAAGAAGTGTGTGTGTGTGTGTGTGTGTGTGTGTGTGTGTGTGTGTGTGGTGAATAGAGGGTGCACTGATCAGTATAACTGTACCTCTTTTAAAGGGTCGTTGAGCTCATTCAGGATGTTATCCTCGTCGAAGATCTTGCCCTGGTAGCGATGCTCGTAATAGTCGTGAATCTTCTGACGCATGTCAGCTGGGAGCTTGTGGAAGGACATGTACTGCTCAACTTGCTTATACTGAGAGAGAGAGAGAGAGAGAGAGAGAGAGAGAGAGAGAGAGAGAGAGATCAGATATATATATATATATATATATATATATAAAAAACATCCCCCTCTTCAGACAGTTCAAATAAAAAAATAGGTCATAAAAGCCTGTTTAATTGGGTGTTTTAACATCACTAAAACAATACAAAGCACACACACACACACACACACACACACACACACACACACACACACACACACACACACACACACAGCTTGGTGCTACTGAACCAAACAAAAGGAATATCAGCGTCTAGTTTCAGGTCAGGAGGGATTAATGAAGTCAGCACTCCTAACGCAAAAACCCGCCACCAGCTCCTTTCACTGGCTGTTATAATTCATGTTCCGTTGGTTTAATAAATGAGCCCCAACTATGTGCACGTAGTAATTAGCTCTGCTTTATTGCAGAACAATATTCATATTATTACATATTTTTGCTTCAATATCGATCAGACAAAAATTCAATACCGAAACAATATTTCTCCTCCTGTCACTGATCAATAAGAGTGATTAGTAGAAACTCCAGTCGCCACTAATAGAGATGCAGAACAGAAAAACAATAAAGAGGAAGAAAGTATCTTCTGAGCAGGTCTGAAGGATGAATGTTGTATGAGATGTTTAACGAACACTAATGTTATTAATGTTTATTCTAATATTAAAGTTTGAGGGAATAAACTCGAAGCCCAGATAAGATTTACATTCTCAGTTACAAAGGGGACTAAAACTTTTGCAAAACACATCCAGGTGCTGGTTGGGGGCATCCAGGAGAAATCTGGAACCAAGCTTTGTTCTCCAAAGCAGCTCCGAAGATCTACTACTTTCTTCAGAACGAGAGATTCTTCTTCCTCTCTACTGCAGTTCTGTTCACCTGCTTCTGAGACGTGGTTCTGTACCTTTTAACCGGGACACTTTTCGTTCCTTTCTTCTGAAATCAAGGGGATTAAAGAGAGTTGATCCTGCTTTTGTTGGAGTACCTGTCTCTATTGTCCAGGAAACACTGCTGTGAGGATTTGATTGCACTCAATGAGGTCAGGATGTAGGATGATCAGCAAGATCAGCAAAGTTCTCCAGCTCCACACCTCAACTCTGGGGGGCTTTATACCCCTCTAGCCCACACCTGGTATTAGACACAGTGCCAACAGATTGATGTTCATCTGCTCCAGGGAGTCCTATTCTATTGGCAGTACTTCTATACAGGGACCAGACACACTGCATGTGCATTTGCACATAATGACAACAGTGAATGGACACATTTTGCCACTCGTTCGAAATGGTTCTCTGTAAATTCTACAGAACCCAGTTTTGGGAATGCTTTGAAGTCTATTCGGAAGCAGACCCTCCCTCCCTCCCTCTCGCTGTAGGTTGGGTACGAGCAGGTGGCAGGTGTGGAGGGAACGTGGCTGCAGGCTCAGCTCTAGTGACATTAGAGAGGAACCGTCTCTGATCCCAACACCTGCTCACTGTTACCTTCCCATAATCGTACACACAGAACCCGCCTGAAGCGCATCATTGACGTCACAAGAAAACCTCTGTTTTTTTTTTCTTCGTGTTCTACTGCAGCTGTTCACCAGCAGAGCTTCATTATCAGGCTGCAGGTGAGAAAGTGTACCTTCGTTTTAGAACTTAGAACAACTTAGAACAACGTATAACAACTTGAAATGTGCACAGTGCCAAAACAGCAAACATGTGGATGATTGGACCAATTGAATATCTGCAAAATGACTCACAATAAAATTGTATTGTGGTAGTGTAACAGGGTAGTGTGTTACACTGTGTGTTTTGGTAGTGTATTACGGCAGTGTAACAGGGTAGTGTGTTACACTGTGTGTTTTGGTAGTGTATTATGGCAGTGTAACCCGGCTAGTGTGTTACACTGTGTTTTGGTAGTGTATTATGGCAGTGTAACCGGCTAGTGTGTTACACTGTGTGTTTGGTAGTGTATTATGGCAGGGTAACAGGCTAGTGTGTTACGGCAGTGTAACAGGGTAGTGTATTACGGGAGTGTAACAGGGTAGTGTATTAAAGCACTGTTTTACGGTAGTGTAATTCTTTAATGTACACCACTGCAGTAACCTGCACCACTAGGGGGCGCAAAAGACATGCTCAAAAACAAACAATCGCTGACTGACTTGCACACCTTTCATGCAGTGGATCCACAAATAGCTAAAGCTGTGAGGAGCAGATATGAAGATACGTTTCCAAAGCGCCACCTACTGGCTATTTTAATTGGTTATCATGAACGACTTACGTGTGTTCGGTCTCAGAGGCAGCAGCGCTGCCCTCGGAACCATTTTCAATACTTCTGCACACGAGCCCCAGGTACACTGGACTTTCCTACCACTGAGACAGACTGCTTAGTCCATACACAGACAGGTTCTTCAGTTTTGGTTCTGGAGGACCAGTGTCCAGTCTGATGACTTCCCTGCTCCAACCCACCTGATTCAGTTGGTCTGTTAATTGCCAGGTTTGCTGGGTTTGTCTGAGCAGGGAAATCACCAGAATGTGTCGGGATACCAGTCCTCCAGGAGCGGATTTGAAGAACCCTGCGCTGGGTGCTCCATATGCACGTCTGACTGGGGTATCTGAGTAGCAGATCCAGTCTTTATGGTTCAGTGTCCAATAAAAGCCTAAAAAGATGGAATGTCTTTAGTACTGATAGAATATCCATAATCATTCCTGAGCCACAACACACTTCTACTGCGATCTGCTGCAAATCTACCTCGTAGAATTTCCTCACTCCCACGTCTACCAGCTTTGACCTACAGACCCGCAAGGCCGACAGCCTGCCCTCGGTCTCATTCCTCGTGTAAGGGTTGTCTGTAATGAGCCGGTGCTTTTATTCATCTTTCTGCACCAACCTGCAGTCAGCAATTAGCCCCCCTCACTCTTTAAAATCACAGTGTCAGACGAATGTTCAAACAGAGGCAGACTGACTCAGACCCAGACTCTGAGACCGACAGGGCTGATGGAGAGCCTCCGCAGACTAGCAGGGATTTGAAAGCGACTGTGTGTGGTCCAACTGATCCTAGATCAGACTGGCTTTACCATCAGATTTGCCAGCGTTTGAATAAACAGGAGCTCTGCCTCGACTGGTGGGGAACGGCAGATCTGAAGTCAGCGTGAGAGTTTGGCCAAAAACAATGTTAATGTAACCCTTTCAGACTGGAATTACATTGCATTTATGTCCACTAATGTTAAAATACTGTCTGTAACACGGTCAAAAATAACACTGCCATTGCTCATATGATAAATCAGATTTATCATTATTAATGAGCTTATTTCACAACCCATCCTATAAGTCAAATACAAGACCTATTCAAAAGCAGATGAAAGCAGATTAAATGAGCTCATTGGTTGGAATGATGTCATTTTTACAATGCTGTGGGCGGGGTTGTAAATGTCTATTCTGAGAACCGCGTTATACCTTCATACAAACCCTACTTATAGATCAGGGTTTCACGACTCCAGTCCTGGAAGGCTGGTCTCCGACACTGGTTATTGCCCTACCAGCACTGGAGTGGTGCACGCCTGACAAACATCGCTGATCATTTATCATCGTATATCAAATGAAATCCTCTCCCCAACTCATCCCAGAAGTACTGGAATGATTGAGCTCCATCCAGAGAACACAGTCCCACTGTTCCACAACTCAATGCTGAGGGGCTTTATACCCCTCTAGCACATGCCATGGTGCCATAGAGTCATGTTTATCTGCTCCAGGTAGGTCTATACTATTGACAGTACTTCTCTACAGGGACTAGACAAGCTGTGTGTGCATTTGCACATTTGTGTCAGCAATGGGTGAAACCCACATTTATATCAGACCATCAGAACATGGACATCTGGACAAATTATAGCAAATTTATTAAGCCTTTGCTCAACACTTTGTTGAAGCAACTTTGGCCACAATTTCAGCCTCAAGTCTTTTTGAGTTTGATGCTACAAGCTCGGCACCTGTTTCTGGGAAGGTTCTCCCATTCTTCTTTGCAGAACTGCTCAAGCTCCATCAGATTGGATGGGGAGCGTCAGTGCACGGCCATTGTTAGATATCTCCAGAGATGTTCAATCAGGTTCAAGTCTGGACTCTGGCTGGACCGCTCAAGGACATTCACAGAGTTGACCGAAGACACTCCTTTGTTATCTTGTCTGTGTGTTTAGGGTCGATGTCCTGTTGAAGATAAACCTTTGTTCCAGTCTGAGGTCCAGAGCGCTGTGGAGCAGGTTATCATCAAGGACGTCAGTGTACAGCCATGCAGTCGTCTTTCCCTCGACACTGACTGGTCTCCCAGTTTCTGCTGCAGAACATCCCCACAGCATTATTGCCATCACCATGCTTCACTGTAGGAATGATATTGGCTTGATGATGAGCAGCCTGGTTTCCTCCAGACATGATGCTCCACATTGAATCCAAAGTTTCTCAAGGTCCGAGAGTCCTTTACGTGACTTTTGGCAAACTCCAGATGGGGTTCTGGAAGGTTCTCTTCACATAGCAAAGTTGTAGCTGTCAGTCTGACTGCAGGGTTCTCGGTGGACTCCCTGGCTAAGGCCCTTCTACCATGATCACCGAATTTGGCCGGGCGGCCAGCTCTAGGAAGAGTCCTGATGGTTCCATACTTCTTCCATTTACGGTTGATGGAGCCACTGTGCTCATTGGGACATCCAATGCAGCAGAAATGTTTCTGTACCTTCCTTAGATCTGTGTCTCAATACAATCCTGTCTCTGAGGTCTACAATTCCTTAGACTTCATGTCTTGGTTCTTGAGACCTTCTATAGACAGGTGTGTCTTTCCAAATGATGTGCAATCGATACAATTTACCACAGGTGTCCAATCAAGCTGTAGAAACATCTGAAGAATGATCAGTTTGAACTAGTTTTTGAACTGTAATAGAACTTATGTACATGTTTTTTTTTGCATTTTATTTTTTTATAAATTTGAGATGCTTGATAACAGTGATGGAAAACCATTATTTGAATTAGAATTTATTCTAATATTAGTGTTTTATTGCTCAGATAAGGAGCTTTTTTAATGTAATATATGTAATATTCCCATTTTCACAGTGTAATATATATATATACAGTATACACACACACACACACACACACACACACACACCCACACCAGTACATTAATGAAACCCAACAGATGATTTTAGAAATGCAAGGGCATAATTAACTGCAGAATTCAAATTATTGTTTAACTTATGTAAACTTGCCCAATGAAATGAAGTGTAACAAAAAATAACTGGGGGCCTTTGTATAATCATTGTGAACATACTGCGCTGGAATTTATTCACCATAACATGAAAAAATTAGTCAAACTAAAATAACAAACACTCTTCCTCTGCTGTATTTAATGGCACAGAGCAGCACACACACTCGGAGGTACATGACCGATCAAATAGTACGCTTTAACAGGCTGCCACAACCTGGTGACAGGGCAACTGTGAACAAACGGCGTCTCACACACCGCCGACATCCATTCCGGCATGCAAACACGGGTCAGGACTGACCCGAGCTCATCCTAGGAACAGAACAGAAACAGAACGGTTGTTGGGCCAGGAGCGTCAGAGAGAAAGAAAAAACAAATGACCACGTCACTTGTTGTTGTGTATTGATCGCAGCCCAGCTGCGGGGAGGTGATAAGACTTGGGTTTTGTTTGAGGTAAATTGATTCACGCTCTCCACACAATAAAGTTCAACTCTGCCTTTTTTCTTCCTGCCTGCATTTGAACTTTGTGGTCTTGGCTTGTAGCACATCGGGACCACTGGTGTCTAATTTATAAACACACCGACACACTAGTATTAATCCTGTCAGGGCTTCTGGCCTGATCTGCGATTATCCTCCAGGGAGGATTTTAGTAAAACTTGCTTACGTTGACCAGATTTTCCCTGCAGAGAATTTCTTCAACCGTCTGCCCGACTGACAGCATGTTGCACCACAGCCAACGTCAACATCTGGCTTAGACATGTCGCTTACAAAGTGCACAATGCTGCTTTGATCGAAGAACTGACCCCGGGTATTCCCACTATAACACTGCCCATAGCATTCCGCTCCCTCCCTGTCTTTGACCCACAGTGTATCCTGGGACGTCACTTCTCAAGGTGAGGCAACGTCATTCCAGACCTCCAAGGTTCAGTTCAGGAGATACTCATCATGATAGTTGACCAGGAGCATCCTGCAAGCCATAACAGTTCAGCCCTTGCACTTATAAAATCCACAGGACTTCATGACATCCTCATGAATATCCAGAGCCAGGGTATTCCCAGCTGAACATTATCTCGAGCATCACACTTCCTCTATCGCAGGGCCTGATTCCAGCACAATTTGCAGACGTCCCTGCTACAACACTCCAAAAAACCTGACAACTAGTTGAATCAGGTGTGCTTGATCAGGAAAAGCTCACAACTTCCAGGACTGGAGTTCCCCATCCCTGATCTGCTAGGTATCAAATATCCCATTGTATTCCCAGTATAACACTGCCCATGGCATTCCAATCCCTCTCCCTCGTCTTCTTCCCACAGTGTATCCCGGAACTGTCACAACATGAAATAAATGAGGCAACATCCTTCAATTCCTCCAAGGTCCAGTTAGGGAGGAACTCACCACGAGTGTTGACCAGGAGCATCCTATAAGCTTCCATATGGTGTCTAGCTGTAACAGTCCAGCTCAGTGCATCCAGGTGCTGTCACTTCCCAAGGTAAACCAGGTTCCCAGCCGTCCTTGTGATGCTAAATAAACCAGACTAGGAAACTTTCCTACCCCGCTCCAAGGTCCAGGTCTTATAGGCCATCCCACAAGTTGCCAAGTGAGCCCAGCCAAGCCTGAAGATCCATACTTCATGCCTACCCCTTTCTCCCACATTTACTGTTTCCTATTCCAGACCTCAGAATGCAATGCACTCTACCGTGCATCAATACCTGCACAGATATAACCACCATGAACATCATCTTCATGAATAAAATGCTCATGATGAGGTTGGAGTTGAATATGAACAAAAGGCCAGGAATAAACAATCCCAGAACTGGAATGCCAGATTCCTGCAAGGTTAATCCGTTGCTCCAAGGTCCAATATGTGAGGTACATGACTGTTGACCAGGAGAACCCCACAAGCCTTTCACAAGTTGTCTAGCCACAAAAGTCGATCCAGTCTTCTCACAAGCCCCACTGTCCCACACATATCCAACATGCTGACAATGAGAAACGACTGTTTACGGTCTCATTCAGGTGCAGGCAATCCCAGTCCTGGAGTCCCGAATTCCTGCACAGTTTTGTGGGTTTTCTGCTGAAGCACACCTGATTCCACTCATCTGTTGATGTCCAGGTTTAGTGGGTCTGTTAGAGCAGGGACATTTGCAAACTGTGCAGGACTCCAGGACATACGGGGCACTATTCTATTGTGCGGCAACACCTGCACAAACATACTACTGGTTGTAACGTACTGTAGGCTATACATCTACAGAGGATACATACCAGTTCACTAGTGCTGCCGCTTTCAAACAGCCATCAGATAACTATCCAGAGTTGGTCTTTCTCCTCCTCTTTCTCTCTTCCTTTCATTTGACCTCTCCTCTCCTCCCCCCCACCCATCCAGCTGGTCAGCAAGGCTGATGAGTGCGTTTTGATTCATGCTGATCCGCAGGGCTTAGCTAATGAACTCTCATTAAGTCCGCCATGTCCTCCTTGCAGTGGAGATGCCACTTGCTGCTCTGTGTAAACCCCTGCACTCACCCACAGTCATCTACATTAACCTCTGTCCCTTGCACAGTGACCAGGGCAGGAAATGAGACATACCGTACAGGCCACTATGACGATTGTGACAAAGAAAAGGCAAGTGAAAAGCCGATCCTGCTCTCCTGGCCTTGATACAAGAAGAAAGCTGGTTCATAATCCATTGGTGCCAGAGCAGAACTGCTTGGAAATGGGAATACTTTCCCACCTGTCTCCTCCTCTGAACCAGCCGCATTATCCGTCGAGCGAGCGGTGGCAGGGTTATATTGGGAGTCACAAGCAATCAGCCCAGACTGTCACCTTCCCTGCAGAATAGCCTGGCTGATTTTAGCTCAGTCCAGCCATATAACACACCTGTCCTGCAAAGGCGCTTGCTTTCACGTAATTTCACAATCAGTCATTCGAGTAGGGCGAATGGAAAAGTGAATGGAAATATTAGATTCCCAAATTTGCAATGAGAGATGATGAAACTGGCCCACGAAACCGGAGGTTCCCGTGGTTTCACTGTCCTCTTGGAAATGAGCACGCTCTGTTTAATGAGACTGCACACAATCTATCACGCCAAACATCGTAACACAATGTACGCAATACCTTTTTTAATCAAGGTTTAACCTTTAGAACCCTGGGCTAATTTTATGGGACGTTTGATCTACTTTTATTGGCCAAAAAAGAAAAACGGTACCAATTACTTTTTTCAGGAGATCCTAGACTACTCTACTGTGTACTCATTTGATGGTAAAAATAACAATGTATGAACTCGACCATGTCATGATCAAGTACTTATTTACTTTTGGTTATAAGAACTAAAAAACACTCAAACATCTTGTTGGAAAATGATCATTCAGAATTTTCTTGAACCGAAAATGCAATAATTGTGATTAAGTATTTGTAGTGCAGTATCTTCCCTTCTCAGGACAACCCCTCCCTTCTCATTGTCCTCTATAACCCAATATCTGGTTCAATGATGTCTAATGGAGTGGACAGTGAGTGGACCACCACCATGTCATGTGTGTTTAATGTCACCCTTGAAGACCAGGGTGAAAGGAGGAGAGATAATGTGCAGAGAAACAGATGAACTACAGTCTGGAGGATCTCCTGTGTGGTCAGAGGAGCTGATAGGATGGACGGTGACTGTAGGGACAAGGAGGTGGTCATAATGCTGTGGCTAACTGGTGTATATTTATGTTGTTTGTCAGATTGATTTCGCAAATACAGCAACCGACTAGTCTGTTCATATAAGTCGTGGATGTAAGTGTTTTGAAATGCCGTTGTCCTGGTTTCTTCAACATTATTCCCACGATATTCACCACGAGGTACAAGTACATCTCCTATCCCGATTTTGTGCATCCTGTCTGTTTTTGTGCGTCTATCCTGCGACTGTGTTCTCTGCATCGTTGAAATCATAGGGCTCTCTGTACTGTGCAGTGATGCCTGCACAAATGTGACCTTCACAGAATCAGAAGAAAACATGTACTATAAGGCTAAGGGACCAGCACTGCATTTACACTGCTGTACACTGGCTGGCAATACGTATTTACAGCATGTCACCCTGTCCTTCAGTGGTCAGGACCCCACAGGACCACCTCAGAGCAGTGGCTGTAGAAACAAGGACATAGGTCATAATATTCTGGCCGACCAAACAAACGTGCAATATTAAGTGGTAGTGAAAAGGTTGTTATACAATCAGCAGCACCGCTGTGCCTGATCCACCACCACCACCATGTCGGTGTGACCGCAGTGCTGAGAATGAGCCACCACCCACATAATATCTGCTCTGTGGTGGTCCTGTGGGGTCCTGAGCACTGAAGATCAGGGTGAAAGGAGCAGAATGAAGTATCAGAGAAACAGATGAACTACAGTCTGGAATTATAGAACCACAAAGAGCTCCTGTGTGATCAGAGGAGCTGATAGGGTGGACAGTGAGAGGAGAAACAAGGAGATGGTCAGCATGATCGTGTAGTTGGACACTGCATTTGAAAATGCCAACACTGAAATGCCAACCACAGTGAATAAATGGTGAAACTCCGACCGGGACTCATCTAGAACCCTATTACCCGTTGAGTGTGTTCCATCCATAGAGCCACAGAGGGTCATCAGGGCTTTGCGATTCTATTTCAGTATATGGCAGAATATGAAATGGCCTGCAGACTTTAATGGAGGTTTGAGCCTCATAGTAGAAGGGTTGGTTCTGCTCGGGCCACTTCTCTGCCGGTCTTTTTTTAACCTCCAGTGTTGCCATAGCAGTGGAGCACTGCATGCTTCTTATTTTCACATGCATAGCACACACGCGCACACACACACACACACACACACACACACACACACACACACACACACACACACACACACACACAGGTTGTCCTGCCTTGTGCTGGTATGATGATCACACAAGTTTTAGATTATATACTGTATTAATACACATTCAACATAGTTCAGTTAAACAATCCTATAATCCTTCTGTTTCAACAAAAGCACCCCGAGCAGCGTTGAACGTAGATGGTTTCACAACTGTAAAAGTCAGCCTGACAGCTGGCCACTACATCATCCTTT
Organism: Acestrorhynchus altus; assembly: GCA_034509495.1. Lineage (NCBI taxonomy): Eukaryota > Metazoa > Chordata > Actinopteri > Characiformes > Acestrorhynchidae > Acestrorhynchus > Acestrorhynchus altus. The sequence continues at coordinate 28,979,569 of CM067516.1, forward strand.
ATTCTCCTCCTTTCACCCTGATCTTCAGTGCTCAGGACCCCACAGGACCACCACAGAGCAGCTATGATGTGGGTGGTGGGTCATTCTCAGCACTGCAGTCACACTGACATGGTGGTGGTGTGTTAGTGTGTGTTGCGCTGGTACGAGTGGATCAGACGCAGCAGTGCTGCTGGAGTGTTTAAACCCTCGGGAACAGTCGAGTGTTCTCGTGCATTGGTTCTCCAACATGGACGCCAGTTTGGCTACCATCCTTCTGTCTCCCACCACCTGCACTGGGTCTAAGGGGCTTCCCAGGACAGACCCGGCCATCTACCACTCCAGAAAAGATGGTAGATGCCACCACTGTGTCAAAGAAGGTCCTCAGGAGAGACCCTGCTCTCCAAATGACCTCAGTTTCCTCAGTAGGTGGAGTCTGCTCTGGCCTCTTCTGTAAAATGCAGTGGTGTTACCTGACCAGTCCAGTTTAGTGTTTAAGTGAACAATGAGATACTTAAGCGTCCACTCTCTGAATGTCCATTCCCTGCATGTTCACAGATGGAGGGGGAGGGGTGCACCTGAGGAAATCCACCACTATTTCGATTACAGCTTTCAAACTTGACCAAACGTTCCAAACTCAGATCCATGCTCCTGGGTCTGGAAAAAAGACTATAGTGACAATGCTCTGAATCTGCTACTGGTACTTTATATGCCTCCTCTGCACCGTGCCTCCGTCTCTCCAACCCATATCGTGATCTTCCAGTAGCTCCTGGTTTGATGTGAACGCACACAAGTTCCATTCACCGGTTTAATCTAATCTCTGTTCACCCGTTTGATGGATTTGGTGTTCCAGTACTTTGTGTTTTGAATACGGTCTCAGTGTAACCTTCACATGCAGCTATCATCTGATCTTCCTGTAGCTCCTGGCTTGATATAAATGTACTCCAGATCCATGTACTGATCCCATCTTCATCTCCACAAAGGACAGGGAACGCCACCGGTGCAGTGTGGCGTTTGAGAGTGGCATTGTTTGAAGGTGCTGGTGATACAGCGGTACGATTTATTGTGTCACGGAATATTGCAATACTGTAAACAAGCTTTAGGGATAAATTTTCGGAAAACTGTCACAGTACAAAAACAAGCTCCTACTCATTCCTGCTTTAATTAGTTCCCAGCCTGCTCCTGCCAAAACTGGCAGCATCCGTCCTGTTTCCTCCTGCAATGTAGACATTTCCCACAGCTGAGGCCGACTGACCATCTACAGACTCCACCATTTATGACACAATAATGCACAATTCATGTGCTATTCATGTTATTGGATATTTTGATAATACAGGAAGATGACCATCTGAACCTCTCCACCTGTCCAATCTGAGGTTCATCTGAGGTCGCTGTGGCCGTTTACGGTCCGATCAGCAATTCTTCAAGCTATCAATACGACAGGAAGAGGACAATCCAACATTTAAACAAGGTTCCTGTGGCCGTTTACGATCCAATCAACATCCTTTCCTTAAACATTTACCCTTTGAAATGACCCAGGAGATGGACGACCCCATCCATTCACTTTACCTATCCTCCAATCACTACCTCACGGGGTCTTCAGGACAGGACCTCCCATCGTCAGTGCTGAATGAAGCCCATGACACCATCAGAAGGCTCAGCGAACTGAACAGTGAAGCATCCCAGACCCCACTCCCCTCCAAGCTCCTTCTACCGAATGTATTTCTTTCTTACTCAGCTGGCTTCCCTCGTGTTAATTATGCATGGTAATTATTTAATTGCCACCTCCGATGCATGACACTGAAACTCCCTCCCACCGCAAGATATTGTGCAGATGACAACACCACACAAATCGAACCACGGTCACGCATCAATCTTCGCAATAATTTATTAAAATCAATACAATGCTGCGATACTCCAATATATCGATGCCGTCATACCTTCATCAGTGCTCACAGGATGCTGTTGGTTGGATATCTCTGGACTGTTTTCAGTCCATCAAAGACACTGAAGGGTTTAAAAACTCCAGCAGCACTGCTGTGTCTGATCCCCTCCTACCAGACACATACCACGCCAAATAAACCACTTGAACAAATCTTGGCACGAATTAAAATCGAAACATATTGCGATACTTTATTATCGATACTGCCTTACATCCCGACTTTGCGTGACTTTCTGCTTTAAAGACATCCCCTCAGCAATCGCTCGGACCATGTAAGCGCTCGATTTTATTTATAGTGTTCTGGATGGCTGACACTGAGGATCTCGCTCGCTCTCGTTTGCTCTCTCATTACGTCCACCATTTACAAAGCTCTGAATATCAGAGGCATTTCTAATATCCATTTGACACGAAGCCAGACTCTCCCACATGTCGTCGGCTGCAAATGGTAGCAGCGACATTGCGGGTGTTAATGAAAGGACGGTGCAGTATGTGTTTATTTGTATTGACCGTGCGTTGCTTTTGCAATGTCAGAGGACCATTTCTAAATGAAAGATAAGCTCTAATGCAGGAGGCGGAGGATGGGGATGTAAATTAATAATAAAAATAAATAAATTAAAGCCATTGTCCATTCCTGGCTGTGCTGTCATTGCGACAGTCAAGGTGACCCCAGCGATGTGTGTAATTCAGATAAGGCCGCATGGCGGGGACACGACAGGGTAATTGATGGCTGTTGCATGGAGCTTCCCGTCTTGAGAAGGGGGGGGTCTCATTAGTTTGAGAAACTCTGAACCCGCTCTCTCTGAAAGGCCTTTGCTAATACGTTTTGTCTATCAATGTGATCAAGGATAAATGGAGGGGCAAGGCCTGCTCTGCAGCTTTATAAATTCGTTAAGATTAAACATTAATAAGTCTGGCATTGTGTTTACTAAGCAACCTGAGCCTGTTTATTACCATGTCTGGGGTTCATTAGACAAGAAACGATGTAATGTCAGAGACTTGATCAATTATTACAGCGTGTCAAACGACCTGACCCGTCCCCTTAGCTTTACGACAGTGTTCCTCCCGCTGAACACGGGATTAAACCGGGCCCTTTCAGACCTGATACCGCGCACGTTGCTGTGTGTTCAATTAAAAAGACATTATAATTAGTTATGTGTACTTGACTTCATTAGCATTCCAGGCAGTGAAATAATTCAAGGATATTGTGAGGAAGAAACAGCAGCCAGTTCTGCATCCTGCTGTCGAGTTGAATTCAAGCGAAAAAGGGAAAATAAAACAAATGATTCACTTCCTTCAGCCACATTCATTCAAACACTTACTCCAGGAAATGAATGCTGAACAGCTTCTCTCTGCAGTTGTTTCATAACCAGAAGGAATCAACTGATTCTTGAATCATAGTGGAAGTGCAATATTGCAAAAATGTGTGTGTTCAGGAGATCCTAGGCTTCATCGGATCCAAGAATTTGTATACAGATACAGAGTCTGTATGCAGGTTGAGCATCAGCCCCGCCCCCTCTCTCTGATCAGTCAGAGTCTGTATGCAGGTTGATCATCAGCCCCACCCCCTCTCTCTGATCAGTCAGAGTCTGTATGCAGGTTGATCATCAGCCCCGCCCCCTCTCTCTGATCAGTCAGAGTCTGTATGCAGGTTGAGCTTCAGCCCCGCCCCCTCTCTCTGATCAGTCAGAGTCTGTATGCAGGTTGAGCTTCAGCCCCGCCCCCTCTCTCTGATCAGTCAGAGTCTGTATGCAGGTTGAGCTTCAGCCCCGCCCCCTCTCTCTGATCAGTCAGAGTCTGTATACAGGTTGAGCTTCAGCCCCGCCCCCTCTCTCTGATCAGTCACAGTCTGTATACAGGTTGAGCTTCAGCCCCGCCCCCTCTCTCTGATCAGTCAGAGTCTGTATGCAGGTTGAGCATCAGCCCCGCCCCCTCTCTCTGATCAGTCAGAGTCTGTATACAGGTTGAGCTTCAGCCCCGCCCCCTCTCTCTGATCAGTCAGAGTCTGTATGCAGGTTGATCTTTGTAAAATACTGGTACCACGTCTAATGCCAGGCATGGTCTAGAGGGCTATGAACCCCCCAGCACTGAGCAGGGGAGCAGTGGAACTGTGTTCTCTGCAATGATGGTCCATCCAGTAGTTTGGGACGAGTTGGGGATGAAGCAGGTGGTGATCATCCAACATCCTGACCTCACCAACAATTTTGTCTTCATATACAATCAACTCCTCACAGCTGTGCTCCAGAATCTTCCCTGGACAGTAGAGATGGTTACTCTAGATAGTTTGAGTACCCTTGATTTGAGAGGAAGCAATAAATCAGCAGGTGTCCCAATATTTTTGTCCAAAGTTTTAGCGGCCTGTCTCGCTGTACGTAGGGACACTCTTCCATTTCTGAAGGTGTTAAGAGTGCGGAGCTGCAGCTGCCGATAAACCCTGAATAACCCCACTCGCCACCCAAACAAAGGCTTTAAGTCCCTCAACTCCAGGGAGGAACAAGCTGGTCTCCAAGAGACGCGGAGGCCCGGAGTGAGTGTTTTTGTCATTCTCTGGATAAATCCTCTGGGAAAACCACCGGATATAATGACGCAGCTGCAGTACAACAAGCACTCAATGACGATACGTTAAGAGGAGGGATAATCTACCAGTCCCTGTGCGATTTCTCTTCTCGCTCTTTCTAAGGGTATCTTAGAAAACGTGGAGCTCAGCCAGTGTCACGGAGAAGTCAGAGAACATAAGTATACCGATCAAGGTAAGAGCGATGATTTGGTTTAGAAACTGTACTATAAAGAAGCAGATCTCTCACATTAATAAAAATAAAAGCACCACTGGTTCTTTTCACTGTGATGCCCACTTTATGCCAACTCTACTCACTTTCTTGTACCTGGTTTGCAAAATATTACAGCAATAGACTGTATATTTTATAGATCCTAAATGATATCATCTGGATTATCTGATTTTCTGGATTTTTGTTTGGTTTAAAACCACTTTTATCAGATTAAATATTAAGAGATTTTGTTTAGCTCCCAGCATGTTATTTTTAAGTCTGTTTTAACCTTTTGAACCCGAAGCCAATTTTGTTATTTTCATGAGATCCTCAAATATTTAAACTCTTAAAATTCTTGTCTTTGGTCCAAATAAAAAAAAAAAAAAAACCTTTATTGTTTGTATTATTTATGTATCAGTATTATCCCTTCTTAGGACTTTTATTCTGAAATTTAAACACAGAGCAAAGAAAGAGAGCAGACAACCCCTCCAGCTCATGGCCTTAATGGACCTGCTATACCTGCTCAAACACCTAAGAGCGACCAAGGTCAATGATCTGGCCCTCTGGATGCCCAAGAGGATGGACAGGGGCAGCATTTTAACTACCTTAACATCAGCCAACATGCGCAGATGGGGCTTGAATGGGCTTTTGGCTTTGAATGGGCCTCACTGTTTGTCTCCAAAACATGCAACATGTCCAAAAATATGTGGACACCCTTCAAATCCCATTCCCATACTTTAAGTTGCATTTCTGATGCACATTTGCAAATGCACACACATCTAGTCCCTGTAAAGAAGCACGGCCAATAGAATAGGACTCCCTGGAGCAGATAAACCTACATGAACCTAGTGGTGACATGACTAATGCCAGGTGTTAAAAGCCCAAGTGCATTGAGCTGTGCAGGAGAGTAGATCTGCAGTTCCTTACAGTGTCAAAATGTCTTTGTGACATCGTTTAAAAAAATCGACACAGTATTACAGAGTAGAATAAATAATGGACCAGATGGCCTGTAGACAAATTCTGTCCATCCAGCATATTGCAAAGGTCAGTGATGGTGGACTCGTGGTCTCTGGGTCATCCTGATGTAGCAGTATTGGATTTATGATGGGACTGATACAGTATTATCATTACTATTCAAACTCTCAGCATATCAGTGACCATCAGTGGAGCCGAGCGTAAGAATCTTTATACCCGGAAGCTACAGCTTTCATGGAAATATGATCAAAAGTGATCAATTTTTATATTGAATAAAGATTATTAAGGGTTTTTATTCTCTGAAATTAAATGTGATGCAGGTCCTTTTTGTCAGTCTGTTAGTTTGTTAGGAAGACATTCTAACACTACAATACTAAAACAATATATCAGTACAGACTATCGTAATGGGCTTATGTGGCATTAAGGTGATTCTATACCACGTATTATTAAAAGTGCTATATAAACATATCTGACCCGACTTCATAAAACTCAATAAGAATGTGGTCAAATCCCTTCTTAGGATGCAAAGTGTCCAACAAACTCATGACACAGCATAGTTGTAGTTAAAATGACATAGCATTTACTTTCATTATTGAAACAAGAAGTGATGCTTGTGCACTACAAACCAACTTGGATACCACAGCAACCAGCTGACTTCATAGACACTAGGGCAATATTAAACATATGAGATAGGAGTCCTTAAATCATATCACCCAGCCCTGACAGCAAAGACTTAATGTGGCAACCACCTGGATACCACAGCAACCACTTAATTACCACTTAGTAACACCATAGCAGCCACCAGCACACACTTGGCACCAGCAACCACTTAGCAACCATATCTAAGATGTTACTAGGTGTTTGTTATGGTATCCTATGTGGTTGCTTTAGTGTTGCTAAGTGGTTGCTATAGTATCCTAGATGGCTTTCTCTGAGGGGTTGCTATGATGTCCAAGGCGGCTGCTATGTTATTTTCAAGTGGTTGCTATGGTGTTGCTAAGCAGTTATTAAGTATTATAAAGATACTTAAAACTACACCATACTATACCGTATCATATTGCCCAGCCCTAATAACAACCACTTGGGCAACTACTTAGCAAACACTTAACAACAGCATATTAACCACCTGGGACACCATAGCAACCACCTAGCAACACCGTTTGTGTTGGTTTGCTATGGTATCTAGGGTGGTTACTATAGTGTTGTAAAGTGGTTGCTTTGATATCTAAGGTGGATGCTGTGCAGTTCCTTAGTGGTTGCTATGGTGTTGCTTAATTGTTATTATTAAGTTGCTGAGTAGTTGAGTGATGGTTGCTATGGTATCCAAGTTGAATTCACAGTCAGTCAAACCACAGCTCAAAGTTTGGTTCTGTTCATTTCTGGTTCATTTCTTAAGTTATACTTTTAAATGTTCTGCAGGTGAGAAACCCCTACCTTCTCTTGGTACTGGCGTCGTGAGGAGTCCAGGGACTGGATGAGGGCAGTGGCATGGCCCACAAACATGGCATAGCAGGTGGCCCCCACAATCATGCTGAGCATGGTGATCCACAGATCGGACATGCTGACGGGCGCCCGAGCTCCATATCCGATACACAGCATGTGACTCATGGCCTTAAAGAGGGCGTACGAGTACTGCTTCCCCCAGGAGTCGTTCTAAAAGAGACAGGAGGAAGGGAAAGAGCCGGAGAGGGTGGGGGAGAGGAGGAGAGGGGGAGAGAGAGAGAAAGTGGTGGAGAAGAGTTATTGAGCACAAGCTTGCAGGCGAAGCTCGGTGATGGATCACTGAGCCCCTACAGAACACTCCGCCATCTCGCCCTTCATGCCTGAGAGACTCCCTTCCAGCTCCCGCAATCGCTTTGCCTCTATCTCTTTGCCTCCAGCTCTCTCTTCCTTTCTTCATCTTTTCCTTTCTGATACTCCATTTCTCTCACCTCGTGTGCTTCTGAAACATCTCGCTCTCCTGCTCTTTTGCGTTTTAACCTTCATGTTTTGTTGTTCTCTGCCACCGTGTGCCCTTTCGCTGTTGTTTTCCCTTAGACGCATCCTTCATCCTCTCTCACTCTCTCTACATATTTACTCACTTCTTTTCCTCTCTGCTGGCAGCTTCCATGACTACTATTAGCTCCGGCCGTCTGATGTACGACCCCCTGCCCTGCCCGGTTCATCCAGAGAGTGGGCGAGAGAGATCGCAAAGATCAAACCCCTTTTCCAAAGCATTTTCTGCTGGTTTTGTTTGGAGACCTCCAGTTGAACTTTGGTAGAACATATTCAGGTTGAAACGTGAAAACCAAAGCAGAAGCAAACTGCAGTCCTTTCTTCTTTGTCAAAATTGTTTCTATTGTGTCAGAAGTTTTTAGACATGGGAGGCGTGAACTGCTTTGTACATCAGGGGATTGACGTTCACCCCATTTCACCCAAGTAGCTCAACACAGAGTCAAAACTGTGGTTATTACACACCTACAATCTTAGAAACTGAGGGGCTTCAAAGGCTTCTCTGAACAATGCCATAGAAGAACCACTTTTGGTTGCATAAGGAACATTGTCCTCATAAACTGAACAAATCCCAAATAAGAAAACACCAGTGAAGGTCTGAAACTTGGATTTTAAGATCCAGGATTGCATACTTTGTTAGGCAGCCTGTTCCTCAATGCTCAGGACCCCACAGGACCACCACAGAGCAGATATTATGTGGGTGGTGGGTCTTTCTCAGCACTGCAGTCACACTGACATGGTGGTGGTGTGTTGGTGTGTGTTGCACTGGTTTGAGTGGATCAGACACAGCAGTGCTGTTGGAGTTTTTAAATCCATCAGTGTCACTGCTGGACCGAGAACAGTCCACCAACCAGAAACACCTAGCCAGCAGCGTCCTGTGGGCAGTATGTTTCTGTCTCTGACTTTGCATCTACAAGGTGGAGACACTCGGTAGGAGTGTCTAATAGAGTGGACAGTGAGTGGACACAGTGTTGAAAAACTCCAGCAGCACTGCTGTGTCTGATCCACTTGTACCAGCAACACACACTAACACACCACCACCATGTCAGTGTGACTGCAGTGCTGAGAATGACCCACCACCCACATCATAGCTGCTCTGTGGTGGTCCTGTGGGGTCCTGATCATTGAAGATCAGGGTGAAAGGAGGAGAAGAAAGGTTCCACGACCTACAGGAAATTCCAATAAAATTACGGCCCAACAAAACAAAACAAAACAAAAAAAACACGAGCAAAGGCCTTGAGAGCCACTCTGCTCCATATGTGGATGGTCTGCAGTTCCATACCTAATGTTCTTTCAAAAGGTTGTGAAGGACCTGCACTGACTTCAAAAAGTGAAACTGAATTTCACTCCAAAACTGTGAAACATGCCAGCCGTCCCAGTTCTGAGAACCTACCCATAGACTGGGATTTCTGCCACTTCTGGTAGACCAGTATGAGCAACACTTCAGCTCCTTCCTTCACAATTTGCATTCATGGTTTATAGAAGCTGCAATCCAGGGACACCTCAAGCTTAGATGCTGAAATGCAAACGTCAGAATGGAGACCTCAGTACCTGATGCTTAACGTATTATACTTCATCACACAGACATAGTATATCTGTACTTTTAACACAAAACGGGACAACGTATTCACCGCTCTGGACCAAACACCCACCGGTATCTATAGCCTGATCATCCGCATCCAACACCATGCAGATGGTGAGAAAGACTATGGTTATAATTATTATTGTTGTTATTATTGTTATAAAACCCTGGAAAAGTCTCACATTCACACTGGAACATTTACAGATCTTGTTCTGAACAGCTGGTGTTTAAACTGAGCTTACAGTGCATCAGTACAGCAGTGATTAACAGAGAACAGGACAAACGGAGACAGAATCCACGTTATTAATTGACTACACCGTCAGTGGGTACACAGCATTAGTGTGAAGCACCTGGCACAGATACCCAGTGGGTTTTGGAAGGGTTCTATTTTTCTTGCTAGACACATTAAACTCCACTCACTGCACAGCCTGCAGCTCCTTCTCCAGCTCCTTACACACACCGACACAAACTCCACCCACTCACTGCACAGCCTGCAGCTCCTTCTCCAGCTCCTTACACACACCAACACGTTAAACTCCACCCACTCACTGCACAGCCTGCAGCTCCTTCTCCAGCTCCTTACACACCAACACATTAAACTCCACCCACTCACTGCACAGCCTTCAGCTCCTTCTCCAGCTCCTTACACACACAGACACGTTAAACTCCACCCACTCACTGCACAGCCTGCAGCTCCTTCTCCAGCTCCTTACACACACCGACACATTAAACTCCACCCACTCACTGCACAGCCTGCAGCTCCTTCTCCAGCTCCTTACACACCAACACATTAAACTCCACCCACTCACTGCACAGCCTTCAGCTCCTTCTCCAGCTCCTTACACATACCGACACGTTAAACTCCACCCACTCACTGCACAGCCTGCAGCTCCTTCTCCAGCTCCTCACACACACACCGACACATTAAACTCCACCCACTCACTGCACAGCCTGCAGCTCCTTCTCCAGCTCCTTACACACACCGACACGTTAAACTCCACCCACTCACTGCACAGCCTGCAGCTCCTTCTCCAGCTCCTCACACACACCGACACATTAAACTCCACCCACTCACTGCACAGCCTGCAGCTCCTTCTCCATCTCCTCACACACACCGACACGTTAAACTCCACCCACTCACTGCACAGCCTTCAGCTCCTTCTCCAGCTCCTTACACACCCGACACATTAAACTCCACCCACTCACTGCACAGCCTGCAGCTCCCAAAACCAACAATGTTGGCCTCTAGCTGTCTTTCACATGGTCTCATGAAAAACTGAACAATAGAAATTGATCACACAGATCACACTTTTCACAGGTCAATGTTCTAAATGTATTGATTCTCTGATTGAAATGTATTGTGGGATTGGTCAGCACTGCGGAGGGGAAGGCCATTCCCTGTGGACTTGTACTACTACGCTTCACTCAGGGACCCAATGCTGACTGACTATAACAAGCAGCAAATTATTTCTGGATGGCTTCAATTCCCACTGTGTGTGTGTGTGTGTGTGTGTGTGTGTGTGTGTGTGTGTGTGTGCGCACAGACAGATGTGATCGCTCTCTGGTAATGTACTGCCTCTGTAGTTGTTCCAAAGTTGCTGACTGCTCAGATTTCCTTCGGTTCCCAGCGAGACGGGGAAGTGCTGAGGAGAGCTCTGCTCCCAAAACCTGCTCTTAAATCTACTGCCTGTCTAGTCTTATAGCAAACACCGCAGTGCTGCATGCATCAGAGCTGCGCTCCTGCCTCTGGCCCACACCGTGTGCCTGTCCTGCCCCGAGACTCAAAGGAACCAAAAGACGAAAGCTGATCAGTCGAGACATGTTTGGTGTCTAACGTTCACTTTTTTCCTTTCATTCTCCACCATGAAGCAAATATCGCCAACACACAATGGACTGGACGACTGAATACACTCCAATACGTTTAATTTACTGTCATATATTAGAAAAGTTGACTTTTTATCCAATCAGAAGAGAGTACAACACTGCCATCTAGTGGTGAGAGTTTAAACACAATACAAAAGGAACCACTGACACCAACCTTTACATGTGTACCTTCTAATACCTTCTTCCATTTTTTTACTGGTTTTATTCGCCATCAAATAGTTGCAGCATATTCGTGAACAGGGTCACGGTTCATCCACAACGTACCTGGAGTCGTTGGGTTCAAGGCAGGAACACCCCCTGGGCGGGGTGCCAGTCTTTCACTGGGTTCCCACACACCGTCACACCTAGGGGGCGATTTAGCACGGTCATTTCACCACCCACGTATATTTTCGGGAGGCGGGTAGAAACCAGAGTACCCTCCAAACTCCTCAGACAATGACCCAAGGGGCGATTGAACCCCCCCACACATGCACTACCAGCAGCACCACCATGCAGCACCACCGTGTCCCCCCAGCATAACCTTACACTGCAGTGAGGTTGCTCAGTGTGTAGAACAGGCACTGTGTGCCACTATGTTTCTCCGGCTGTATGGAAGATCCACAAGGCTGCACTGTTTCCCGTGTGTGTGTGTGTGTGTGTGTGTGTGTGTGTGTGTGTGTGTGTGTGTGTGTGTGTGTGTGTGTGTAAGCCTATTCGTATCAGTTTTGAAAGCAGAAATAATTTGTTGTTTTTTTTCCTTTTCAATCAGAGTAATGACACAAATTATGAAAATGAGTTTCTGATGCTAATAAAAATAGAAAAATCAGAATCTTTGGCTTTGTTAGATCATGTTCATTACATATCAACTAAATGAAGCGTCATTTTAACAATAATAATGATGAATTTAAACCCTAATCCTTGTCTACAGATTATCCAGGTTGGTCTTTTGCGTAATTTGAGTGTACATGAGCTGCCAGCTGACTACATTAGTCTGATTATGAATGTGAGCAGAGCAGCACAAGCCAGGAACAAGTCACAAGCTTATTAGATTCAATTTGATTTATTCCTTCAGATTTCATTTGGATGTTCAGTCTCTGGCTTCTCACGCAGCATCAGTCGTTCATTCCCATCATGAGAACCGTGTGTATTGTTCAGTAGATCTTCACCAGTTCTTCTCAGCTGGTACTGATGTTTGGTGGGGATTATGTAGAGTCAGACAGAACATAAGCAAGTCTGTTTGAGATAAATCTTTCTAGATATATCTATAAATTTGTATCTCAACATAAACGGATATAACAGGTATCTATATCCCGATATAGATATAAATATCGTTATATCGCTCAGCCCGTATCCCGCTCTGTTTATATCCATATATAGATATAAATATCAATATATCGCTCAGCCCGTATCCCGCTCTGTTTATATCCGAATATAGATATAAATATCGATATATCGCTCAACCCATATCCCGCTCCGTTTACATCCCGATATAGATATAAATATCAATATATCGCTCAGCCCGTATCCCGCTCCGTTTATATCCCGATATAGATATTAATATTGATATATCGCTCAGCCCGTATCCTGCTCTGTTTACATCCCGATATAGATTAAATATCGATATATCGCTCAGCCCATATCCCGCTCCGTTTACATCCCGATATAGGTATTAATATTGATATATCGCTCAGCCCGTATCCCGCTCCGTTTATATCCCAATATAGATTAAATATTGATATATCGCTCAGCCCTAAGATGTTCAGATACATTTGTCCATACAAAAAACATAATACAGTTTAGAGCAAGTGGGCTTTAGCTCTAGCGGAAAACTAAAGCAGCAAAATTCCGATACTAAACACATATTGGTCGTTTTAATTGAATTCCATAGACGGTGAAGTTGCGCACTCTCGCTCGCTCTCTCGCTCTCTCTCTCTCTCATATCAGTTCAGCAGCAGTGATGGCAAATTTACAGCCAAATGAACTCCAGCAATGACTCACCTGTTAATGTGGAATCTAATCTCCACGCTGATTGCTTGTTTCTTTCAGAGATTGATGGAAAAATGATGTGATAATTGCTCGCATTGCTGCAGTGGAAAAATAGCAGCACTCACCGCTCTCACATTAGAACCACATCAATCGCTGTTATTGATACATCACTCTAAAAATACCCCCCTCGCTCTCAGCTGAGCACATGGCCACCTCCTTCTGTTATCCTGGACACGGAGTTATCGTCCTTATATAAAAAGCACTACGGATTCAGATCTCAGACTCACCGTCTACACAGCGTTACAGCACCAGAGACCATCAGAGGACATGTCTCTGCTGTCCTGCATTACGGGGCCTGAACACACGCCTGCAGAGGCAGTTCATCAGCATTCACTGCAGGCTGCCTATTAGTTCTGATCGTCAACTCCTTAAACAAAGGCCAAGTCTGTCATCTGTTCCTCAACACTGGTCACCACCATCACTCTTCATTCAAACGATGACTGGTATTAACAGGCCCAGCGTCTTCCAGTATAACATTCCTCACACCATGTCCAACAGACTGGACCCTTACACACACACACACACACACGAGGGTCCTCAATTTTCCCATAATTTAATGTGTGTCTGTGTCTCTAACAGCTGAGCCAAAAGGCAAGGCTCTCAATTTAGTGGTCAACATACGTTCCGACTCTCACCCCACGATCGTTGGGTAGTGACCGAAAGAACGAGATCCTGAGTGGCTGAAGTGAGCTTTCTCCGCAGGGCTGCTGGACTCCCCCTTAGAGACAGGGTGAGGAGTTCAATCATCTGGGAGGGGCTTGGATGCTCCTCCAAATTGAGAGGAGGTTTGGGCATCTGGTCCAGATGCCTCCTGGTCACCTCCCTTGTCAGGTGTTCCAAGTATGTCTGATTGGGAAGAGGAGGCCCCGGGGAAGACCCAGGAAACACTAGAATGATTATATCTCCAGGCTGGACTGGGAACGTCTAGGAATCGCCTTGGTAGAGGTGGCTGGGGAGAAGGAGGTCTGGGCCTCTTTGCTTAGGCTGCTGCCCCACAACCCGGACCACGGATAAGCGGCAGAATATGGACGGATGGACAGTCTTATTTGGACAATTGAGTGATGTTTAATATACTAGTGAATATTTTCATACCGGTCAGGACCTACTAGCTATAGATTGGTCTCCTCACACAGCATCATTAACCAGTGTCTCTAAAGCCCAGACACCAGGTTCCTCCGGGAACGTCGGGTTTTCCCAGCTTTTTCCCACAACACAGCCTTTCCCTGCATCCGTAATGTGGTGTGTGATTAGCTGCAGATTGTATTTCAATTATCACGTGTCTGGGCGCGCTGGAGAGAGAAGAGGAGAACGTATTTCACCTGAGTAAAACACACAGCCTCATTAATTACTGGAGGAAAACCGCAGCACAGGCTCAGAGGACAACACGGCAGGTATTGGCTGCATTACACTGGACAGACAGAACAAACAGTGGACCTGCATTATTAGACCACAGAGCCTGCATACCAATAACCACACAACTGTGCTGAGAAAGGGACTGTGTGTGTGTGTGTGTGTGTGTGTGTGTGTGTGTGTCTTTGTCTGTGCACAGACGTGTATGCATTTGCATGTGTGTATGCTTGTGTAGCTATTTGCAGGTGTGTGGGGGTGTTTGTGCATGAGTGTGTGTAGACATTGAAGGTGTATGTTTGTCTGCACAGACGTGTGTGCATTTTGCATGTGTGTGTGCTTGTGTAGCTATTTGCAGGTGTGTGGGTGTGTTTCTGCATGAGTGTGTGTAGATATTGAAGGTGTGTGTGTGTGTGTGTGTGTGCTCAGACATGTATGCATGTGCATGTGTAGATATTTGCAGGTGTGTTTGTGCATGAGTGTGTGTAGACATTGCAGGTGTGTGTGTGTGTGTGTGTAGACATTGCAAGTGCGTGTGCACAGACGTGTATGTGTGTGTGCTCAGACATGTATGCATGTACATGTGCTTGTGTAGATATTTGCCGGTGTGTTTGTGCATGAGTGTGTGTAGACATTGCAGGTGTGTGTTTGTGTGTGCACAGACGTGTGTGCATTTTGCATGTGTGCGCGCTTGTGTAGCTATTTGCAGGTGTGTGTGGGTGTTTCTGCACGAATGTGTGTAGACATTGCCGGTGTGTGTGCACAGACGTGTGTGTGTGTGTGTGTGTGTGTGTAGGCTGCCTGCTGTTTTTTCCGCAGCATTAGCCAGCAGGACCCCCACAGCTCATCCATTCTGCTACAGTCAATATCATGTTTCCATAGTTTTACACCGTCAGTCTGCAGATCGATTCGTGTTGGATGACGACACGCGAAGGTTTAGTCACCCCTGGTCAAATGACGTATTGCTGACGATTGTGCACACTGTAACCTTTAGAACAACGTTCCGGGATGTTTTGATAGTGTGATTTGTATTTATAAGGGACAGTCACACAAACCAGACATTGTAGTTTTCAGGAGACCCTAGACTACTCAAATTTGTCTCATTTGAGATTTTAGAATTTAAATGTGTATGAATTGTTTGGGATTTAATAAATTGAAATAATGCAAAACTATGACTTTCGTAATCATTAGATTGACGAGGATATTTAGAAGTACGTGAACGTGACAGTGATCCAAAACATTCTTTATTTCTGTTATTTATGTATCAGTATTATCCCGTCTCAGGACTTTTATTCTGAAATTTGAACACTATGTGAGCGAAGAGAGAGAAAACAGCCCCTCCCCCTTCCCTCAATATCTGGTTCAGTAATGTCGCCCCCCCCCAGTAAGGTTCAATAACGACCAATGCAGATATTTAACGAACAGGGCAACTGATGACTGATATATAATCTCAATATCAGAATCGCTAGCTTTGACTCTCGAGTGGATATTAAAATAAGCCGTCTTTTCGCTTCGTGTGTTTAACTCCGAAGCTGAGGCAGTCTGGTTTCTTCTCGAGGGAGCAATAATGGTTCAAGACCATCTGATCCCTTAGTCACATGCTGAGTTTGCGTTCCCCTGGCATCGATACAACCGAGATCAGAAGATCTGGTTCACGTAGCATCCCATATTCAGCAGCTCTACGGTATCAACACCATATTCTCACTTTTCACGTAAATAAACGATGGAATTCGTTCAGACTCTTGCAAACTCTTGACTGCATAAACTGAATTCTGACCCACGTGTCCATGCAAACCAATAGAGTCAGTCTATACAGTCTATACATTTAAATGCATATCTTCTCTCGGCTGCTCCCTTTAGGGGTCACCACAGCGGATCATCTGCCTCCATCTTGCCCTGTCCCCTGCGTCCTCTACTGTTACACCAACCATCTCCATGTCCACCTTCACTACATCCATAAACCTTCTCTGAGGTCTTCAGATTCTTCAGATGAGGTCTTTTAAATGCATATAAATGCATCAAAAATCCATGTGCGAGTCAAACACAACCCTGTGCATCCTGACTTGGAGCCGTGAAGGAACACTCACACATTTAAGGGTTAATGCATGGGTTTGTTTGGCCTCACCACTGCAAAATAAGAACACATACTGTTTCCCTCCTCCGGTAACCATGTTTTGTTTTCTCTCTTTGTGCAGGTTGACAAGGACGTTTTTAAGTTATATACAGGGGTTGGACAATGAAACTGAAACACCTGGTTTTAGATCACAGTAATTGATTATTATGGTGAACTAGGGCCTCCTTTTGCAGCCAATACAGCGTCAATTCGTCTTGGGAAGGACATTTTTTGGATACAATCCGGGTTAACACCCCAACATCACTTTCAGACAGCTTCCTCTTGCGTCCACAGCTAGTCCTGTTGGATGTGGTTGGTCCTTCTTGGTGGTGCTGATGTTACCCTGGATACCGTGACTCTTGATACATCACAAAGACTTGCTCTCTTGGTCACAGATGCATCAGCAAGACGTGCACCAACAATTTGTCCTCTTTTGAACTCTGGTTTGTCCCCCATAATGTTGTGTTCATTGCGGTATTTTGAGCTAAACTTTGCTCTTACCTGCTAACTGAACCTTCACACTCTGCTCTTACTGGTGCCATTAATGAAGATTGACCACCAGGCTGCTCCAATTTAGCCATGAAACCTCCCACAATACAATGACAGCTGTTTCAGTTTCATTGTCCAACCCCTGTATATTTACAAGGATATTTAAAGAAGTTATATATACACACCATACTTTACCGTTACAAAAAAGTCAGTATGCATTTATTAAAAATATATGGCTCCTCCCCCTTCTCACATCTCCTCATAAGCAACTGTGACCATGCGGTCAATATTGGCCGTAAAAAAGTCGCTCAGGTCTGCACTTCAATGACATCTTGGTCACTTCATTTAAAATCCACCGAGGTCAAAACGGCCAACACGGTGCCAATGTCCATATACTTATGGACCCAACTGTCCAAAGCAAACACTGACTGATGCACACATGTTGACACTTGCATGATCCCCCACACAGCAATCTGACTGACATCTACACACTCCCGCACACTCAGAGACCACCGAGCTAATCAACACGTTCTTCAAGTACTGTCCACTAATCACGGGCGAATCACTTGAGCACACACTGCATGTGTCGGGGATTGAACAGAGACCGCGAGGTCTGATTGTGAAGAAGGGAAACCAGTCAATATTGCTCATCCGTCCTGGACCTGCGGGAGCAACAGGCAGGGCTGCAGATTAATAGGGAATCCAGACTCAACAGCAGAACCAACATCGTTACATCTACTCCCATGGAGATACAATTATTCCTACAGAATCAGATTTGGTTGACTGCAGCAGGAGTTCGTTCAGCGGCGAGTGATTTTATTGTACAATGCTGCCGTGGAAATTAAACCAGTTAGATACTTAGATTCGATCTGAAAGGGTTTCAGAGCATGTCTCGTTTCAGAAGGATTGCCCGGGGAAACGGGAAGGGAGGTGATTAGGGCTCAGCTTTAAAGAATCCCAGCAGCAGTGCGGAGTGAGCAGTGTGTGGGCAGGGAGGGGGACCCTGAAGGCTTCTGCTGAAAGGCCTGCGCTCCAGCACCCCTGAACAAGCTGAGCTCTAGGAGGTGCTCCAGGGCAGCGCAGCAGTACAGAGATCTTGAGTAGAGATCGGGAAACAGCAGCTGTGGAGAAACGTGAGCACTTGGAGTCCAGCCTTGTGTCGATAGATAACGGCGAAAACAGCACATCTAAGATATATCCCTGAAAACAATGGATGCTTGGCCCAAATGTGGCCCACATCTGAGCCAGAAGCTCTAGAGGTGGCCCAAATAGTACATCGTTTCCCTAAACGTTCCATCTCCTCCTTAGAATGTTCATTAAACAATCTGCAGTCAATGACCGTCTTGGCTCATTTTATCGTTGTGTGTGTGCATACACACGTAAAATACTACCGGTCTATGGTGCCCATGGTCCTCGACTTGCTACCAAAACATGTACAACCCAGTGAGGTATGGACTCTGCAAGACCTTTGAAGGTGTCACTAGCAGATCCTTTGAGTCCTCTAAGTGTTACGGTGGAGCTGCTGCACATTGGATTGTCTTTCAGCATACCCCACAGAAGCACGAGCAGATGGAGATCTGAGAATCTGGAGCACAAGTCATCACCAAGGTCAAGAAGGATCATACTCGATGTCCACCAGTGTTTAACCTGCTCTCCAAGCGAATGTGTGGACCAAGGGCTTCCCAGCAGAACACCATCACCACCATCTTCCACTTTGAAAAAAAGAAAGAGTACCTAGTTGCCAAGTCAGGGGACCTCCTTCCAGTGTTCCATGGTCAAGTTCAACCTTTCATGTGTCCATTATTTTAGCTAAAAATGAGATGATACACGTTTATATTTTTGATTTTGGTTTGATTTGACAGCTTTGATTCACAACGTTCATGACCTCTATGAACAAAAAAATCCAGTTTAACCGAAACAATAGTCTTTGATTCTCTAGTGGGTTGGGTTTCTGTACATTTTAGGGGTGATAAATAAAACGAGCCAAGAGTAAGTCCTCATCAAAGCTGGCGAACAATAAACCGCGACGGAAACTTCGAGAGGAAATGATGCTGCCGATAATGGAGAGCAGATCATCAAAAAAAGGCACATCTGTCTGGCTGCTCTCACGGCTGTTTAAAAATTACCAGCTCTACTCTGGCAGCCTCTCCGTTCACTGTGATGACAAAAATGGATTCTTACTGATGTGGATATTATTAATTTAGAGCTTTCAACTCCAAGGATCCAGGTCGCTAGCAATGCCATAATGGACGCTTGGGCCGGCGCAGCTGAGAGCCGTTATATTTTTATACCCAATATGTGTATACAGTACAAAATGATCACTTATTTACATTATACTTTAATAAATACTATTTTTCCTCATTTCCTCTCTTCCTTTACTTCATATTCCGGTTGTAGGTGTTTACTAGTTTTAGGTCGACCATTGTATAAGAATAGATTATTATTATTATAACGTGTATATTCCAACAAATTCTTACAGTTTACTGGTTTTATTATTTAAAATTAGTTTTTGTATTGAATATGTATATTATTAAACAGTTTATATAATTTAAAATGTACAGCCTGCAGCTCCTCACACACACCGACACATTAAACTCCACCCACTCACTGCACAGCCTGCAGCTCCTTCTCCAGCTCCTCACACACACCGACACATTAAACTCCACCCACTCACTGCACAGCCTGCAGCTCCTTCTCCACCTCCTTACACACCAACACATTAAACTCCACCCACTCACTGCACAGCCTGCAGCTCCTTCTCCAGCTCCTTACACACATTAAACTCCACCCACTCACTGCACAGCCTGCAGCTCCTTCTCCAGCTCCTTAAACACACCGACACATTAAACTCCACCCACTCACTGCACAGCCTGCAGCTCCTTCTCCAGCTTGAAGAAGGTTCAGTCACTGCTCAACCAATCAGCTTGCAGGGCTGCAACTGTTTTCTGAATTCTGTGGTAGTGTTTCATAGCACTGATGTTAAAATTAATAAAATAAATGATGTATGATTTCAGTAAATTGTAGACTGTAATTGATTTTAAGTCCCATAACTGAGATGCTGAGGTTTGGCGTGGTGCTCAGAACTAGGGTGAAAAAGAGCCATATTCAGTAGGTTTGTGATACAGCATTTCATTTGCCTGTCGGTGTGAAGTGTGAGCCAGAATTCACACTCAGTGTGATCACAGCCTCTCTGACAGAATGAGGAACAGTAACACCGCTACACTGCTCAGAGTACAGCAGTGAAACACAGATGGAGGACAGATCCTGTAGAAACACCAGAGGCTTTGTTGTGCGAGCTGAGACGGAGTGCACAAGAGCCGATCACGGATATACACTATAACAAAATGAACCATAATTATGAAGAAATAAACAAAGATTCTGACATTGACCTGTGTTTCTGTTTAGGGATTTGTTCAGTTTACGAGGAAGAATCCATCAGTATGAGAGCAAAGCTGTGAACAATTCTACACTTTAACCTTCAGATCTATGTGGCTCGTTGTCATAGATATTCTTTTATCAGTCAGAGTCTGTATGCAGGTTGATCATCAGCCCCGCCCCCTCTCTCTGATCAGTCAGAGTCTGTATGCAGGTTGATCATCAGCCCCGCCCCCTCTCTCTGATCAGTCAGAGTCTGACATGCACTGGAAGCTCCTTTTCTATTTAAACTGGGATTTAATTCAGCTGTAAACGAGTTAATTTTAGCTGTTCTCTGAACTGAGTTACACACTGTGATGAGTCCGGGGTTATCTAGAGTAAGTCATAGTGTGTTATGATCTGTGTATCATGTCTGTAGGTTACTCTGATCCTGACATATGAAGCCTAGAAAACAGCACTTAACTACCTGCAAAGTGCAGAGTTCGGGTTGGAAGAGTTAAAGAGCTATTTTCATTCCTTTCTTTCACTCGCACACTCTCTCCCTCCCCTTTTTACCAGAGGTGGATGAGAGCCAAGCGATCTAAAGTGACATTTGAGATAAAAGCAGTGGGCGCCAGTGCCCCCCGTTAACATTTTAAGGGAATTTTAGTGTCCTGAAGATTGAGATCTAAAATCCCAATCTTGGCTGGAACATCCATTATAATTAAGCCTCAGTCGTGGGCCGGGGCTGAATAATTAATGTGCAGAGGTGCTCTATTGATTGACACTTAAAGATGAAACAAACTAACAAGGAAACAGCAATTGATAGAACAGCACAGCCCTGCTCCACTGCTGCGAGTGAAGGGAATGTTCCAGTAACAATCACCATGATCA
The DNA here is from genome assembly GCA_034509495.1 of Acestrorhynchus altus. Taxonomy (NCBI): domain Eukaryota; kingdom Metazoa; phylum Chordata; class Actinopteri; order Characiformes; family Acestrorhynchidae; genus Acestrorhynchus; species Acestrorhynchus altus. Next base: position 29,000,904 of record CM067516.1, read on the forward strand.
CGTCCTGCACGGTCCTGCAGTGCAGCTCTACAGTACGGCTCTGCTGCACGGTCCTGCAGTGCAGCTCTACAGTACGGCTCTGCTGCACGGTCCTGCAGTGCAGCTCTACAGTACGGCTCTGCTGCATGGCTCTATACGGCTCTATGGCAGAGCTCTACAGTACTAATCTGCAGTATGGTTCTGCACCTCTGGAGTGCAGCTCTACAGTATGGCTCTGCAGCGTTGAGAATACTGTGTGTGTGTGTGTGTGTGTGTGTGTGTGTGTGTGTGTGTGTGTGTAGGCCTATATATGGATTGGCAGTCTGTCGTTTCTGGTAAAGATGTATATGATGCGTGTGATTGGCTGCCACTTCTCACTGGAGTGAAGTGGTGTGACTTTCTACTAGATTTTGGAGCATTGCTGTGATTTGATTGCATTCAACCACAATAGCATTAGGATCAGGAGGTTGGACGACCACCACCCCAACTCATCCCAAAGATACAGGATGGAGCACCGTCATTCTAGAGAACATTCCACTACTCCACCTATGGCGCCAGTATGTTTATCTGACCCAGAGAGTCCTATTCTATTGGCAGAACTTCTCTACAGGGACTGGTCAAGCTGAGTGTGTGCATTTGCACATCCGTCAGCAATGGGTGCAACTTACTGTAGCTGAATGCATTCGTTAGACAGGGTGTCCAAACGTTTGGAAGTAGTGTTCCTCACGTTAACGAGCTGTAAGTAAGAATAAGTAAATAAAGCACAGGCTGTTGTTATCGCCGGTCCAGTTAGTTCCCAGTATGTTATCACACTGTGATGGTTAAGTAACAGCAAGCAGCACCACTCTCTCCATTAGCCCTGTAGATACGTCATCCTATCAGCACTCACTGCCACCGAAATAACCCACCATATAAACACACAGTTACACATGCGCTCCCTTGGCTGGGACCCATCAGAGCATACAGTCAGACTGGCAGTAAGTACTTTACAGGATAATCATCTGGAAGTAACACTGATACTGTAAAAAAGCATGACTGTAGGTTTTCCAGGATTGAATACAAACGAAGTCAGAACAGACCTTGTCTGTGTGCACCTGTTTGTGTGCTATAAAGAAGAGCTCGTGATTCTTGCGCCTGTTTATGCATTAAAAACATGTTTTAAAGCTAGAAAATCAGGATAAACATACGACAGGACACGGTTCTGCCACAAAGGCCTTCAAGTTAAATGGACATCTGTTCTATTTATATTACTGGTACGTTTAAGTGCTGGAGCAGTTAAATCTTAGAACCAGAGAACCCACACCTTACAGGAGATATACCATGTTCAACTGCATTACCATGTTCAACTGCCCTACCATGTGCAAATACGCTACCATATTCAACTGCGCTACTACATTCAACTGCATTACTGCGTTCAACTGCGCTACCGCGTTCAAATAATTTCCCATGTTCAGTTGCCCTACCACTTTAAACTGCCCTACCACGTTCAAATACGCTACCACGTTCAACTGCCCTACCACATTCAACTGCCCTACCACATTCAACTGCCCTACCACATTCAACTGCCCTACCACATTCAACTAATTTCCCATGTTCATTTGCCCTACCATGTTCAAATACGCTACCACATTCAACTGCGCTACCACATTCAACTGCGCTACCACATTCAACTGCGCTACCACATTCAACTGCGCTACCACATTCAACTGCCCTACCACATTCCAATAATTTCCCATGTTCAACTGTGCTACCACGTTCAACTGCCCTACCACGTTCAAATGTGTTTCCATGTTCCAAAGTCTGTCACTTAGTTGAACTCTTACTGATTCACCTGCAGAACTTTGTCGGAGCACTAATTGCATCCACCCAATTCCCCAATTTAGAAACTGCATCAGGAGTGTGGATGAAGAACAGCGTGTCTGAGTGTCTTCATGCCTCTGCTGGTGTACGAGACGCCGACAGAAGAAACAGTGAAGATGTTTTTTTTGATGTGTTTGGATCAGAATATGTTCTGCAGGAGGAGCCGTGATGTCTACAGTGTTTGAAGTAAGGTCTACATGCATGAGCAGTGACACACACACACACACACACACACACACACACACACACACACACACACACACACACACAAGCAGCAGGAAAAAAAGAACAACTAAAAATAGAGGAGAGGTGATTAACAATTCCAAACAGTGATGAGCCGGTGGGCCTTCACTGCCAGGTTTACTGGAAACTTTTCTCTTCAGATGAAATCAGACTGCTGCATTCGAGACTTCTGACCTAGCCTGCGGCCTACAGGACGTTTCAGCAAAGTACACAGAAACACACACACATGCACACATGGCAGGACCTTTGACCCCTGCCTCGGGGTGCACGGAGAGCAGATCAAAAACCAAAGCCTTTAAAACTACAGAGAGAGAGAAAGAGACAGAGCGAGAGCGAGAGAGAGAGAGAGAGAGAGACAGAGCGAGGTAGAGAGAGAGCGAGAGAGAGAGAGACCTGCCGTAAACACTGCGTTTATGTTGGTATGTATTGTGACTGCAGTGCGTAATAACCTGTGATACATGATCTCCAGCTTCTTCTCCTTTAATAACTACGTCGGTAGTCTTTGATCAGTAGCTGAACACTAATGTGGCCACATGCTCAGTCAAACGGTGCATCCAACAACAAAGGAAGCATAGAGTTTATTACTGACCCATTTTACTCGGACCATCGCTGACCTGCAGCAAACACTGAATATGATTAATTAAATGAAATTAAAAAGCATTAAAATGTGTAAAAATAGGTTCAACAGGGTTTAACCTTTAACGTCTGTTATTCTGACACACAGAACAGAAAGCTGCTAATCAGATCTACAGTATTAACGCACCTAAAAACATGAAAGTTCTATTCAATACATTTAAACTATGTTTGTAACTCGACAGAGTTCGATTTGATAATTTCACGTAAAATGACATTTCATACCTGTTTTTTTAAAGCTGTAGAAGACGAGCTTATAGCTCATGAAAATCCAGAATCTCAAATTAGTGCAATATTTACATTCAGGTTTGACTAAAACTACAACTTTTGAAAATCTTGAAACGTTTGTATTATATCACTTTAATTGTGATGAAAAAACGACATTTAATGTTTTATTCAATTATGAGAACAACTGACATCATACAGCCATAGAAACGTCTACGAAACTGATAGTTCATGTAGTTATTAGAGAGAGAAACTGACCCGAGTCGACTGACGCTGATTTAACTTTGACAAAAACATCCTGTTTGAGGCCTTAAATTTTAATAGCCAAAATGTCAAAGAACCCACTACATTAAGGTCAGCTGGCGAGACATAAAACGGAGGGAAAAAATCTGATGCATCTTTAATTCTCGTCCCCTCAGCAGTTCCAGTGAGAACGACTGGGCCGCCAAGAATGATGTGGCCTTTTCCTTAATTATTTACGATCCTGGCATGAAGTGCGGCCATATTTTGTGCAGCGTAAATGATTCATTAAGAACATCTATAAGCCTGTGTTTTTGTGATAAACATGTGACTGAATTAAATGACTCCAGGACATTATCCTAATGCAACATTTATGCTCCTATCACATATACAGGACATAAACATACCGTTCTGTCCATCTGTGTGATTAAATACCTTATTTATTATTTATCACACACACTTGCTGCTTTGCGTGTGAAGTGTGACAATACTCGCAATACTCGACAATATCGTTCCTCTGCCCGATTTACTGTAATCAAGAGAAAAGTGATTCATAACCGGGGAAATGAAATTTAACCCCCTGAAACCTAGAATTATTACTGTCATAGTACTTTAATTATATATATTAGATTTAGGTTTAAAATGCAATTACATAATTTCATTTAATTCTTTGATTAAAACATCATCAGGTGGTCTGAGAGGAAAAACTGACTTTTTGATTTTATCATTATTATTTTTTTATTTTGATTTTCTTTTATTCATTGTTTTCTTGTTTATGATAAAATAAAATAATTATTAGCAGTATTATTATTATTATTATTATTATTATTATTAACTTCCTTTTTTTCTTGAACATGTGTTCATTTGTGTGTGGTGTTTTGGGAAGTAGAACAAAAATGAGTGTAGAAGTGGATGTTTTGTGCCATCAAATCAAAATCTCTGAATTATACCAGCACATTCTAAAGGTAAATGTCAGGATATCTGTCTGTGAGCTGAATCTCAAGGGAATATGGATCACGCAACAAGACAATGACCCTACGCACGCAAGTCGTTCCATCATAGAATGTATTATAAGTAATGTTTTAGAATGAGCATCAGCCCCGCCCCCTCTCTCTGATCAGTCAGAGTCTGTATGCAGGTTGATCATTAGCCCCGCCCCCTCTCTCTGATCAGTCAGAGTCTGTATGCAGGTTGATCATTAGCCCCGCCCCCTCTCTCTGATCGGTCAGAGTCTGTATGCAGGTTGATCATGTTCACGTGGACAGAGCAGTAAACATGCACTGGAAGCTCCTTTGGTCTTTAAACTGGGATTTAATTCACTGATAAACATGGCATATAACTGCCCGCAAAGTGTGAATCTTGGGATCTCATTTCTGTGCAGTTAATTTAGGAGTTAAATAAATGATATACTGGATGGACTTAATCTCAATAACTATAAAACAAACCTTCAGTTTAAAGTGAGAGATTTCCGTGTAAACAGACGACTTTTATAGCGAACTACAGACGGACTGGATCTGAAAATGAGCAAGCTTGACCTGAGCTCCATCCTCATTATCGGCCTCCAGCTACTGCACCGTGACCATACACACCCACTCGCACACCTCAGGCCTGATTTACCACCCAGCAGGGTCACGCGTCTCTCTGAGACCCCTCAGCCAGCCCCCAGAAAAGAGACGGAGCAGCAATCATTACTCATTTTTCATCTGCATCGATTTTTAGGGAGAAAGTGCTACAGAGATAAACATGCCAGGGTGGCATTGATTCAACACTGTTTGTCCAAAAAGAGAGAAGGCAGAGGGAGGGAGGGAGGGAGGGATGGAAGAGGAAAATGTTCCATGTTCCATCTACCTCTACAGAATGGCGAAATCACTTCCCGAGGATTTGTTCTTGCTGTTGGTTATAATTTTGTCCATCTTATTCATTTCAGAGATGGCGTATTAACTCAAATAAAGCCCGAGAGCACAGGAGAAACACACAGAAGAGAGGCGGCACAGATCCAATTATCATTTACTGCCACTAGAAGAGGAGGAAAGGAAGAGTCGTTTATCTCAATCGGTGAGGAAAGAGCTCAGTGGGGAGGCATCACATTAAAATCTGAAAGACTGACGACTTTATACCAAAGCTCATGTTGGGCAGCACAAAACCAGCCCCTACAGCCGCTGTGCCCTGAAGGCAGGTTCACAAATAAAAATAAATAACCTGTATTATTTTTTATTATTTATGTATCTAATCCAGGACTTTTATTCTGAACACTGTGTGAACAAAGAGAGTCAGCAGCCCCTCCCTTCTCACTCTCCTCTATAACCCAGTGAGGTCATTAACCCCGCCCCCTCTCTCTGATCAGTCAGAGTCTGTATGCAGGTTGAGCATCAGCCCCGCCCCCTCTCTCTGATCAGTCAGAGTCTGTATGCAGGTTGATCGTCAGCCCGCCCCTCTCTCCTGATCAGTCAGAGTCTGTATGCAGGTTGAGCATCAGCCCCGCCCCTCTCTGATCAGTCAGAGTCTGTATGCAGGTTGAGCATCAGCCGCCCCTCTCTGATCAGTCACAGTCTGTATGCAGGTTGAGCGCTGTCGCCCCTCTCTGATGGGAGAGTCTGGTCTCTGTATGCAGGTTGATCATGTTCCCATGGACAGAGCAGAAAACGCATGCACTGTACCTTTCGTTTGGTGTTTAAAAAGTGGGATTTAATTCGGCTGGAAAGCGAGTTGATCTTAGTTTTTACAGGCTGAATTACCCAATGAATTATTTCTCATTGTCTGATTTAGTTTGTGATGTTTATTTGATCAAACAGAAAGAATCGATCCTCAGTACAGAAGAAAACAAAAGCGGATGAGATTTCTGAAATTCTAGTAAAAACAGAGGTAATAGACTAAATGTGAGTTTTGGAACATTACACTTTACAACCGAAGTGTTACAAAGGGTTCTTGGAGTGATGCAGTGATAAAGAACCTTTAAAAGACTCTTGCATCTCTCTTACAAAAACGGTTCTCCTCTGGCATCCCTCAAAGACACATTTATTTAACCATGGCATGGCTGCTGCTGGGTTCCCCATTTTCATCAGGCTGATGTGTTTCTGTTGTCTAGACGTAAGTAACCTGAGCAAACGTGCTGAAGCTGGTTCTACCTGATTGTTCCTCTCTAGGTCATATGTCATGGTGGCGCATTCATTGAAATGAAAAGGACTATAAAATCCACCAATAGTGGAAGACCTGATCAAAAATGCACCAATAACAAAGCGGCATTGTTTAAATCCACCAATAGTGGAGGACCTCAATGAAAAATGCACCAATAACAAAACAGCATTGTTTAAAGTCAACAGAAAGTGGAACACCTCTTCTAAAAAGCACCAATAAGAGAAAGGCATTGTTTAAAATCCACCAACAGTGAAAAACCATGGCTAAAATTGCACCAATAAACACCAAGGCTACCAACAAAACAATGGCCTGGAAACTCAAAGCAGTGAGATGGCACTTTTTAGGTCATGTGTTTGCACTTGTGCACTTTGCATAAACTCTTCTTTTTCTGTTTATTGGGGAAAAAGGATGAAAACCTGGAGCCAGCATTTAAAATCACTACTAAGGTGACAATTTCCAGTTCTAAATATTGTTTCTCTGCTGTTCCTGACCATGGACATTTGACCTCTCTTTGCTCAGACAGGCGAGAGAGAAATTCAAATTTCACGAAACTGAGAAACTCGTACTGAAATGTGATGGAAGAGAATGAGCATCATTCTGACCTTTCAAAGCACCTGTATAAAAGTATATCGTCCAGAACAATAGGGCTGGTTCTTCCAATGGGAGCTGGAACAAACAGAACCATTTGTGAAAGAACTGCCAATCTATTTTGAATCGCAGCCTTAAGTACCTTGCGTCCAGTTGGAGACACTGTTAGACTGAAGGGCGTATCAAAACTCAATTCACGAGATTCGTCCTCGATGTGCAGGACTTCTGCAAAATCACATCTGCTGTAAAGTTCGAGCTTCTACTTTCATGCTGCATCACGATTATCCTGGAATGAGCCTCGGCGATGCACCAGTTAGACGCACTGATGTGTTTTTAATGGCGTCATTAGGTAACACAGTAAAGCACTCAATGGATAGCGGTGTCGCTGCATTAGCTCCGGGAGCTGAACCTTTCAATAACCTTCCAGAGAAGGTTAGTGCCAGGGCTGCAGCTTGTCAGCAACATCACAAATCACCTCGTGAAGAAAGTGTCACCATATCAGACATGTCACGCGATAGTAGAGAAGACTAGATGCACATAATAATTGTATGATTCCATCGTTTATATACCTTAATATATTCCACTTTTACACAACTACAATCATGGGAAAGACTGACAGCTATCCAGAAGCAATCATCAACCCCCTCCACAAAGGTCAATGATCTTGCGAAGAGTGCTGTATCAAAGCATATTAATGGAATGTTGACTGGAAGGGGAAAATGTGGTGGGAAAAGGTGCAGGAGCAACAGGGACGACCACAGCCTTCAGAGGACACAATAGAAAGGCGTTAGAGACTGGGAGAACTGCAATGAGTGGACCATGTGCAGGCGTCTCAGGAAGAGTCTTGGGGCTGTGAGCAGAAAAAGAGCTGGACTGTTGCTCAGAGCTCCCAAAATTCTGGTTCATTTGGAAATCAAGAGTCTAGAGTCTTAACTCAAGCTTCTAGAGTTTTGGACCAGAGTGGAAGACTCAGAATCCAAATTATCATAAATTGTGTGAAGGTTCTGGTGCTTTGATGGTTCAGGGTCCATGTGCGTCTGAGTGGTGTTGGTTCCAGTGGTTTATCAAGTACAGAGTCAGCAGCATCTACGAGGAAGGTGCAGAGCATTTCAGTATATAAGATCCACAGAAACAGTGTTTGTAAATTTCAGTGTGGACAACATTTAATTGGTAAGAACCATTACATTAAGTGGGAAACACAAACAGGAAAGGTGGAAGGAAAGGCTAAGCTGGTGACAGAGTGGAGTGATGCTGGTTGGGGTGGAGGAAATGGAAGAAAAACCTGCGAGAGACCAGTTTTTGGTAATAGCTGGTTTGTTTAGATGGTCAAACATGGACTTTGATGGTCAAATGGACGACAAGCTGGACAATTGAAAGAAACTGCCAAGATGGTAAAAATGAAATGAGCTACTCTACCCTCATGATCTTTCCTTCTCCTACTTTCTCTTCCTAAGGAATTTTGTATAATGTGAGTTCTACACAGAAGTTTCTCTGACCACATCCAAGCCGCCAATGAGAGCTTTGTTTTTAAGAATATCAAGGTCTCAGCAGAGACAGAAAAACTACAATCAACAGTTTGTTGTCACAATCCACATGTCAGGGTCTAGTGTGTCATGGTGTAGGTGCAATTTCATCGATGCCAGATCTTTGGTCTTCATTACAGACCTTTAACAGACCAACGTTATATTAATGAGGGTTTCTGCAACCAGTGGTTCTACCTTTTCTGAACACACACTCCGATGCTGTATTCCAACAGGATGACGCTCGTCCACATACTGCTGCGTCTCAAGATCTCGTCTTGAAGACACAGATACTACACCGTGGTTGGTCTCATCTCCAGACCTGTCCCTGATTGAAAATGTGTGGGATGCTACTGGACGCTCTATCAACACTCCACCCCTACCACACCATCTGAAGAACTGAGTGAGAACATTCAAGCTGCATGAGATGGATCATCACAGGACACCATTAGGAATCTCTACACCTCCATGCAGAGACGTCTGGCATGTTCGTTAAGCCTGGCGCCGTGCTGAGAAGACACCACTTCTGTATGATGAATCAGTGTATATAGTAAATGCATGACTAATACCATTACCATTGTTGGAGGTTCTTCAGTTTCAAGGCCTTCAGCATCAGTTCCTTAAGCTTTTCATGAGGTTCCACCACAGTTTCATATTGAAGAATCTCAATGCTCCTGATGGAACTTTTGACCAATGGAAAACTGCAGGGTTAACAGTGTGCCAGTAGGAGTAATTAGTTGGAGTTTCTCTTAAAACCATACATCCAAGCCTACTGAGGAACCTTTGATTTAAGAACATGACCTTTGTTCTTCTTGTCTCTGCTGAGGAAAATTGGAGCTTAATCAGAGCAGGAAAAACCAATCCCAGATAAGCAGAACAGAGATTGTGGAGTGTTGGAGGTGATTGTTTCAGATCCTGCACTGTCTGACTTCACATCTGTAGCAGTTTCAGCTTCACCAACATCACACACTGTCACAAAAAGACAGTCTGCAAGATCAGGCATCAATCTCTCTCTCTCTCTCTCTCTCTCTCTCTCTCTCTCTCTCTCTCTATTTATTGTAGAGAGATGACATTCAAATAATGATGCCTCGGTCCAATCTATATCTCCACCAAGCAGCCATAACATTATGATCACCTAATTGTTTCTTCACTCATTTGGACAGGACCCCATTGGACCACCAGAGCAGATATTATGTGGGTGGTGGGTCATTCTCAACACTGCAGTGCTGCTGGAGTGTTTAAACCCCTCAGCGTCACTGCTGGACAAAGATCAGTGCAACCAGAAATAGCCAGCCGACAGCGTCCTGTGAGCACTGTGTCCACTCACTGTCCACTCTGTGGAACTTCCAGCAGCACTGCTTGGTCACAGCTAACACACCAGCACCATGTCAGTGTGACTGCAGTGCTGAGAATGACCCACCACCCACATCACTAGCTGCTCTGTGGTGGTCCTGTAGAGGTCCTGATCATTGAAGATCAGGGTGGAAGGAGGGAGAATAAAGTCTGCAGAGAGCAAGATGAACTACAGTCTGGAATTATAGACCTACAATGTGTCACAATCGTTGTCTGTTGGCTTTGCTGTGCATGTATTTACTGATTAGGAGTATAAACAGCCCATCAGCCGATCAATTATATACTTATAACTAAGAACATGATTATAGTCGCTGTAGATATGAAAATATGAATGTGTCTGCAGAAACCAACACACAGTGCATCATTCCACTACAACGTCAGCACTGAGAAAACTCCACCATCCTACAGTGGTCCCTTAGGGACGGACCGTGTAGAGTCACATGGGCTACAGTCAGTCATTGTAATTCAACAAGGTTTTTGATAAAATGGCCAACAATTGTAGCTGCAGGTCATAAAAGTGGTGATGTTGACTGCAGAACTGGGCACTGGAGCCCTGGACAGTGTGCAGGTCAAGATTTCCCAAAAGCAGTGTGAGCACTTCCTGCGAGAATCCAAAGTGTCTGCTGAAGGGTCATGTACCCCACGGCGGCTTCTGGGAAACCAAATGCCTAGACTCTGAAAGCTTCTCAGAGGCTTTCGTTCTGAGAGGATGTGTTCTGAATGCCCGCTGCGTTGGCAGACCACCATTTGACCTTGAAGATTAGGAGTTAAACAACCGGAGCAAGTGGAGCTAAAAAGGAATTCATTCTGCCGTCTTAATCGTCCGTTTTTGCTTCTATATGATGTGTAATTGGAAATCCCGCACAGCCATCTGGTCTTTGCCTTTGCTCCAGCTGCTTTTAAGTGAGTCAAGTAGAACCATTACGTTCTGCTCGATTTTCACAGCCTAGAGCTGCCTTCTGGCACCAGCACGCAGCTCTAAATATCCCATCGCTGCACACTCGCTGCCCTGACATTTTTAGATTTCCCCTCAAATCTGTCGGCCTGGATTAAACACGTCGAACTGGATCACCGTTCTGCCATTTTTTAAAGTTCATTTTACAGCGATCCTTTGAAATACTTGACTTTTTCATCTTTGCTCACACTTAACATGAAGGGTCGAGGATTTCTGCGCTGAATTATAATTCCTCCCACAGCTCCTAAATCATTGTTAGCCTTTATCACTGTACGACTAATTTGTCTCCCTGACTTCAACACTGGACGTCATCTGTCCGACTGAAGTTCTGGGTTTCTGCATTGCAGTGTTAAGGCTCCTCCCTTCTCAAAGGTTCCTCTGGCCAGCCGGCACGTGGCTGACCTTCAATGTTTCAATGTGGTTGGCGTACTGTTGCGGCTTCAACATTGAAAAGCTGCTAGGCTTTCCTGTTTTATATTAACCCTCGTGTTGTCTGAACATGTCTTAATGACCCTAAAGTGATCTTAGGGTCAAAAATGACCTGCCTTCACTAAAGTGATCTCATGACCTGCCTTCACTAAACCCCTAAAATAAAAAAGCTTGTATCTGTGTGTGTGTGTGTGTGTGTGTGTGTGTGTGTGTTTCCTAGAATTTGGGAAATATAAGCAGTTTCACTTTTTCCAATCTTAGAGACACTTTTGGAAAAGTTTTCAAATTTCATGTTGATCATTAAAGGGGTTTTTCTCTGCAATTAAATGTTGAGAAGATCAATTTGATCTTAAGACACACCGTGTTAATCAGTTGTAAGCGTTATTAAAATATACTGTAAATAAATAAAAAAACTGCATAATATATAAAAACAACATTCATTGAAACAAACATTGACATCAAATTCCTTTCAAATTCAATTTAAATGTTTAACCGTGACCACAGCATTGATTTAATGGTGAATAAATGATGAAATTCCAGCTGGATATGGATATGGTTATGGATATGGAGACAGGCTCCATACTCCGTTTCAGAGCTGGACTGGAAACATAATTCTGCCCTGGATATTTTTACAGACCAGCTCATAAATGACCAGGTGAGAGTCTCTTTGGATCGGTTTAAATGAAGGTGGTTCCCTTCTTGCTCAGCGTACACACCCACAGTGACACTGGGATTTCCTAGTTTTCCCAATGGCCAGTCCATATGTAGAACGTTCTCCTGGCTGTGGACACAGAACAGAAGAAACTTACGAGAGACTTTAATGTATGTCAAATCACTCGACCGTTTACATTTCCTGCCTCTTTCGTCTTTTTGGCTGTAAATATATTTTCAGGACTTCCTTCATCATTGACATGTTCTGACTCTGGACGTCCCTCAAATAGATGCGTTGTTTACATTTCATTTTCATACAAGACAGAATAAACCTCATTTTAGGCTAATTTTGTGGACTATTTTTACAGTTTGACAAACTTTTATTCAGCATAACATTAAACAGTATTTACAGGAGACAGGCAAACATGCCAGATATTTTAGGAGGTCTTAGGCTGCTGAAATTTGTCTTCATCTCAGAAATCGACAAGAAAATGTCTAATAAAATCCAAATTAAAAAAACAAAACCCTGAATTTCCTTCTTTATCCCTCCTTATGACTTTTATTCTGAAATTTGAACTGAGAAAGAAACAGAGCAGCCCCTCCCTTCTCATGTTCCTTTATAACCCAATATCTGGGTCAGTGATGTCATTAGCCCCGCCCCTCTCACTGATCAGTCAGAGTCGGCTGCTTCGGCATTTAAACAGGGATTCCGAGCTGGGTTACTAACTGTTCGTTTATCACACAATAATGAGATGCTGCCTTCTGAAATGTAAACGTTTAATCAGATAAATAAATATATCAGTTTGATCTGATGAGTGTGTGAAAACCTTCAACTGACCCTACAAAGTAGCAATAAAAACAACAAACGAAAGATAGAAAAAAGAGGTTGAATACTTACAACCATACCATTTAACGACACCCAGCAATCTGGAGGGAAATCCTGGAGCAGAGGCACCAGGAACTGCAGACAGCCGTCCCAGTGACACAGCAACAGCATCATTCCAATCAGATTAAAGATTCTTACCACTGCACTGTAGCCAGGTCATAGGTCATGTGGAAAATCTGAAGGAACAAAGAGAAATGATGGTCACTCCTGGAAGATCGACAGTGATCGTGTACTTGTGTCACCGTCCAGGACAAACAAACAACTATGTCTTCTTAAAGGTCAAGAAGTAGGCATCCTGTTCTCTCCTCAGCGCTTGGCTCGGTTGGTCAAAGCCGTGTGTGAAATGTCTCATTTACATATTCCAGTTGTGACAAACTGGTTCCAGTGAGGACCTGGGTGAAGGGCTGATGTTATAAGCAGTAAACACGTGAAAGTCAAGAAGCATTTGACCAGAAACAAGCAGTCAGTCCAGAGTCTGTCACATGGGTTATTGCATCAGCCCGCCCCTCTCTCTGATCAGTCCCAGAGTCTGTGCACGCCAGGTTGTCATCAGCCCCGCCCCTCTCTCGTCAGTCAGAGTCTGCTTCACAGGTTATTGCATCAGCCCGCCCCTCTCTCTGATCAGTCAGAGTCTGTATGCAGGTTGTGCATCAACCTTCCCCTCTCTGATCAGTCAGAGTCTATGCCAAGTTGAGCATCAGCCCGCCCCTCTCTCTGTTCAGTCAGAGTCTGTGCATGAGTTGAGCATCAGCCCGCCCCTCTCTATGATCAGGTCTGTCGCAGGTTGAGCATCAGCCGCCCCTCTCTGATCAGTCCAGAGTCTGTCACATGGGATTGAGCATCAGCCCCGCCCCCTCTCTCTGATCAGTCACAGTCTGTATGCAGGTTGAGCATCAGCCCTTCCCCCTCTCTCTGATCAGTCACAGTCTGTGCACTTGGGTTGGCCGCATCAGCCCGCCCCTCTGATCAGTCAGGTCTGTCACGCCAGGTCATCAGCCCCGCCCCCTCTCTCTGATCAGTCAGAGTCTGTATGCAGGTTGAACATGTAAATGTGGACAGAGCAGTAAACATGCACTTCCTGTAACTTCCTGTAAGCATGGCATTTCCTGTAACTGCCTGCAAACTATGGATCTCTGGTTCCAACCAATGAAAAATAATAAAAATTTCAATTTTAAAATCACACTTAATGCTGCTCACACTACGTCTGAATCATCTCTACACACCCTCATGCACAGCCCTCGAACGTGGCCTCTATGTCTGACTGTTTTGTCCACAATTTTGGCCACGTCCACAGTTGGCATGATAGTTTGCAACAGACTTGAACATGCATGAAACTAAATGCCTCCTCAAGCATCTCAATGCTGCCACAAAATGTCCCTGTTGCGCCTGTATGAGGGAATATTTACCCAGATGTCAATTTATATGGTATTAATAACCTGAGGTTACATCCCATTTCAGAGTAGATAAGAACCCAGAATCCTTAGTGATGTGGGAGTGCACAGTCTGTTGGACACGACCAAAATAACCATCTCCAGTAAAAAAAAAAAAGTTACCCCTCCGTTCCACGTTAAACTAGTCTCAGCTGATTGGGGCTCTACACAGTATTCTGCAGATGGTTTTAATGTTATGGCTGGTTGGTGTATATCGTGCACTCCAAAGGGACCATAACGTTTGCATGACATGCAGTTTCGCTCCTGTATGTGTTGCAATAGTGTACGCAGCAAGTGACTCTTAACGAGTTGATCTCCTGCTGATTCCCCTGCAGAGTTTTATTGAAGCTTTAATCAGATCCACGTGATTCCCACCATTGAGAACCTCCTGAATCACTCAATCGGGTGTGGAAAGTCTCTATTATTACAGAGTGATTCATACGTTTCCTACAGAAGAAGATTACATATCAATACTTGAGGGAAGCTGTGACCTGGAGGTTTGGGCAGCAGCCTTGTGACTGGAAGGTTGCTGGTTTGAGTCCCTGAACTGGCAGGGCATGACTTGAATCGCCAGCTGCTACCCTGGCCCCATGGATGGGGCTGCCCACTGCTCCGGACACGTTTGTTCACATGTGTGAATTCCCTAGTGTGTGGAGAATGTTCTCACACCACCAAGGACAGCCAAAAGAAGCTATTTGTCCTCAGGACGTCATAAAGGTTGTCCATAACTCATGTTAATTCCAATTCCCCTGAACCGTGGATGGAATAAGTTGATGAGTGTAGCTCCGAGTACAGATGAACCTTCTTCACATCACTACTAGATCTCTTTCGTGCTGACTAATGCAGCCGCCAGTCTACGCCCACTGAAGGAGGAATGTGTTCATGAAGATCATGATTCAGCATGAGTGGAGGCTGAAGAAACGTTGGGCTCGTCATTGACGATGAAATATAAAGAGGTTCTAGTATTAGTCATCTCCAACCTCAAAAGCATCAACAGCATCTACACAACTAAAGAAACCATGTCAAACACATTGATATTCACTAGGTGTCTCAATAGGAGTAGCACTGCCATCGCAGTAGCCATGGTAACATGCAGCTTGACAATTCGTTCATCTGAAAAAAAACATCTAAATATGCAACAAAGGGAACCACCACAGAGCAGGAATTATATGGGTGGTGTGTCATTCTCAGTAGTGGTGGTGGTCAGTGTTTAAACCCCTCAGTGTCACTGCTGGACCGAGAACAGTCCACCAACCAGAAACGTCCAGCCAACAGCGTCCTGTGAGCACTGATGAAGGACTAGAGGATGACCAATACAAACTGTGCAGAAACAGATGAGCTTCTGTCTCTGACTTTACATCTACAAGGTGGAGACACTCGGTAGGAGTGTCCAGTAGAGTGGACAGTGAGTGGGGACACAGTGTTTAAACACTCCAGCAGCACTGCTGCGTCTGATCCACTCGTACAAGGCCATGGATTGCACAAGGAATACTATACTGGAATATCTTTCATGCGTTTCGTGTCCCTGGCAGTGGGAATGGCGATCAACTCATGTGCCTCCTAAAAGGACACATAATACAGCGTCCCTGACGGGACTCATGTGATGCACTGATATACATTGTTCAGTCGCGTCAACCAACCCTACAGTAAAGTCCCAATAGCAGGAGATCCTCTGATATCTGATTTCAGAAGAGTTTATAAGGAAATCTTAGCCCCTCTATGAACATTTGACTTGTAGAAACAAAAATGGTTTCCCTGCTTTAAGACACCCCGTCTCTGGAAGCACTCGCTAATGAGCTGATTAGTTGACTCGGGTGTGGGAGAGGGAAAGCACCAACATGTGCAAAGCAGGGTGTCTCCAGAACCAGGGTTTTTCATTGGACAGTGACGATATAGAGAATTTTGGTCAGAGAAGCAGTCGACTTCAATTTTTGAACCTGCAGACATGATGTTTCGTCCTGATTGATCTCATCATCAGGTCATGGTTAGAAGTTGACTCGTATTAAAACTTCAGTGTTATGGTGGCAGAAATCTAGACCAGTGAGACGAGGGACAGAGAGAGAATCAGGTTTAATGAAACAGAGAATGTAGTGATGACCTGGATCATCTGAACTCAGAGATTCAATCATGGATGAATGTGGGGGGGAGAGAGAGAGAGAGAGAGAGAGAGAGAGAGAGAGAGAGAGAGAGAGAGAGATTTCTTCATGGCTTTCATGGTTTAATCCTAAGGACTTTTCTCTTCCAGAGACTTAGAACAACATTCCACACTCTTACATAATTCACATGTTCACGTACATGCAATATAAATGTACAGGCCATC
Source organism: Acestrorhynchus altus (assembly GCA_034509495.1). Lineage (NCBI taxonomy): Eukaryota > Metazoa > Chordata > Actinopteri > Characiformes > Acestrorhynchidae > Acestrorhynchus > Acestrorhynchus altus. The sequence goes on from CM067516.1 coordinate 29,017,351, forward strand.
ACAAGCACAGTGGGCAGTCCACTACATACCACCAGTGAGCAACGAATTAAAAAGAGAATCCTGACGTCAATGTTTCCAATGATGTCAAAAAGTGAAAAACGACTAAATCCAGCCTTACAGGGTTTTTGTTTTGCGTGAAAGTAACAATATGTATTCTTGAAGCTCGTCGATTGATGCATTCCAGGCCAGCTGTTGTTTTGTCTTTTCCGGACAAATGCTTAGTGAAAGCTGTGGAGTCACTCAAGGACACACGCCGTACGACGTGGTTAGGAACGTATTCCAGGCACGGATTAATCCTCGGACTCAAACGTTGTTGGTAAACTGATTTGGATTTATGCCAGAAATGGGCTTAAGACAGAAGATGTTTTGAAGTCTGCAGCAATCCTTATTAGTAAGATGAAACTGTTTCCAGATTTAACCTGTGGCTGGACGATATTTCTATATATCGGAATATAAACAGAGCGGGATACGGGCTGAGCGATACATCAGTATTTATATCTATATTGGGATATAAACAGAGGGGGATACGGGCTGAGCAATACATCGATATTTATATCTATATCGGGATATAAACAGAGGGGGATACGGGCTGAGCGATACATCAGTATTTATATCTATATCGGGATATAAACAGAGCGGGATACGGGCTGAGCGATACATCTTTTAAAATTGTAAAGATATTAGGGTTGTCAATTAACAAAAAAAAAAAAAAAAAAGATTTTGAAACTGATTTATCAATTCAAATCCATCTTTATTTGAATTATCCAATATTGAATCATTTGAAGCCGAGATCGATATTTAAAGCTTTGGAGTCGGCGTTCCCAACGGCAGGGAGAGAACAACCCCCCACCCGAGAGCTCCTATACCCTGTTTTTCAAATATATAAAGAAACATTTTTAATAAGAAAAGGTGCTTCAGTCGGTCATTCATATCTTAAGCTGATAACTTACCCAAATCCAGCTGTTTATATGATAACATCAGCGTCCGGCAGCTCTTACTGGGCGATTACGAGCTGAGGAAACATGTTCAAACCCATTTTACTCCTATAAGGGTCGTTTCACACTGATTTCCAGAGTCTGGAGACACAGTTAATGAGTCTCAGCTGGAGCTAATTTAAGAAAGGCTCACAGCACACGCACCGTACAACAGCGCCCCCTTCTGGAGAAAAGCTGCGAGGCAGAAGAGCCTCATATTGAGTGGATCTGAGCCTGTGGGAGGTTTTGTATCAAACTGCATATTTTAAAGTTGTAGTTTGTAGAGCTAAAGTTAAAACCCTGTTATTGTAACTGAAATATGCCTAAATTAATTCCATTGAATTGGGAAATGAATCGAATTGGGACCTAGTGAATCGGAATTGTGAATTCGGGAAATCAGTTGTGACTTAATTGCTACTTAAATGTAAAATAAAATCATGAATGTAAGTTTGTTATGTTTAATTATATTTATAATCAGTGAGATTAAATGATATTATATGATTTTTTGATTTTTGGGAGGGAGAGAAAAATAATTCATGGCTTTATCATCATCTCAGTAGTTCTCCCTCAAACATGACGAAGCTCAGAGAAGCTCGATTCCTGTAGAAGTTTCGAGGTGTTGTCTCGTGCTCATGTCCAGTCGACCTGTATCATCAGAGATCAATCGAAACAATGCCGGACACAGCACCCCAATGAGCTTGTGAGGCGGCTAAACTGGACCCTAACTGGACATGTGGCATGGCCGGATGAGTCACTGTACCAATTGTTTCATGCTGATGGTAGGGTTTGAGTGGTGCAGTGCAGGCTGGTGGTACTTTCATACTGGTGTGGAGTGTATTCTTATAGCGTGGGTTGGGTCCACTGGTCCACCTAAACAGGTCATTGACCGGTGCTGCTACATTTCTTTGCTAGCTGATCATTTGCAACCCGTGATGGACTTCACGGGATGGGATACTCAGCAGGATAATGCAATGCACCGTGCCATTGGGCACCAAGATGTCACATGACACTGTGGATCAATGTTCAACCGTTCCCAAACCGTCCCATGACTTTTGGCATGTCAGTGTACATATCGAACACGTGTCCAGTTTGTATCGAATCACCGAGGTTACAGTAAAGAATATAAAGAGTAGAGACCATCCCAGACTTCATCCCTGTGTTTTAAAGGGTTGAGGTTCTACAGAAGACCTTGTCCTCACCTCGTCAGGTGAACGGGGTCAGGAGTCATGAACAGCGAGCTGTAGCTGATGACGGGGTTTAATCAGAGGAGCTTAATGGAAATGAAATCCGTGGTGTGAATGAGTAAGGATGAGCTAACGGCCCCTGTGGCTCTGAACCAAACCCATCTCCTCGACGCCTCCGTGGCCATCCGTGCTATTTCTCACCACCAAAATGCATTTGCATACGAAATAATTCATTCGCTTTTCCTTTTTTTTAAACCCACTCGAGTGACTTTTTGATCAGACATTCTTGGCCAGTGTAGCACCAAAAGCACCTGTGAGGGGAAAAATAGCAGGAAACCTCTCCCAGCCTGCTGAAAATAACCGGTTTTGCATGATAAACCTGTTATCACCTTTCTGCTCCGCCAATTGAGAGGAAGTTTGAAGCTTGAGGTAATTGTTATCTATTTTTGAGGTGACGGCGCCGCTCCTTCTCTCTCCATAAACCACTCAAAAGCACTACTGCGTTAATTTGATGGCACTTTAATAGCCCCCTTATGGTATGGTGCTGCACACATGCAATGACAGATTAAGAAGTTAATTTTATGCTCAACAAAGCCCCAAAGACAGTGAGTAATGGTGACCTTTTGTTTCCTGACACTGTCGCAGAATTACCGCAAGGGGGCTGGCCCGTCGCCAGAGATTAACGGGACAGACCGTTCAAAGTGTCCTCTTGTATTTTAACCCTTGTGTGTCTTAAGGGTCAAAAACACCTGCCCCCACGTTTAAATGCAGATAAAAAAAAGCTTAATATTTATCACTTTTCTTAAAGTGTTTCCATGAAAAATAACTGTTTGTGTCCATGAAAGCTGCAACTCCATGATATAAAGATGGTCTTAGGGTCATTTTTCATTATAAAATGATTCACATTCCCCAAAAAACAAATCATACACTCTCCACTCAGGGTAACTGCGAGTCTCTGCTGCAGCTGTGAAAGCTGATCAGGGAGCGGAAGCTCATCTTAATTGACCTGAAAAAGCTACTTTATTTTAGGGGTTTAAAGATGAAAATGACCCTCAGGACATGGGGTGTATTCAGAACAATAAGACACGAGGATTAATTCTGACGCTCGTCACATCTTCCCGGGAAAATCTAGTGCTGCTGAAAGGATTCCTGACAGAACAGTATCTGAAGCCCGTCTGTCCCAAACAGACTCGGAGTATATATTCAAATCATCGTAACCTTGTGTCAAAGTGCAGGCGTGACCTCACTGCATCAATATAGCAGTAGCACCTTTCATAAATGCAACAGACACTCAATATTTGGTTCAGAACAAAGGCTTGTGCTGAGCTAAGATAACGCCGACCATCAAAGATGAGAATCCATATTAAGCCTCAAATGCAGGCTTTAAAAAATGCAGGTCAGCATTTCTATGAGGTCACATATAAATAGGCCCGGCCAATATGGGTCAGGAGCTGGACGCTGAAATGCTGACTTGGGGACAGACCCTCAAAGACAATAAGGTCAGACAGAGGACAGAACACTTTTTTGTTCTATATAGAACCATAAACACTCAAAGAACCCTTTGCATGAACAAATGGTCCTTTGCATCATGAAAGGGCTCTTCAGATGGAGAATGCGCTGTAGGGGGGTTCTACATAACCCCAAAAAGGGTTCTATAATAACAAGTTTGGCAATGTACCAATAGTAGAACCCCTTTGTTGCCACATAGAACCCCTTCTGAAAAGGTTCTATTTACAGCACATTCTCCTGCAAAAGTGTTAATTGAGTTCTGTGACAATAGAAGGACACTTTTTGCTACATAGAACCCTCTATAGTACATTCTCCATCAATCTGAAGAACCCTTTCATGTTGCACAGAACCCTTTAATCATGCAATGCATTTATTTTATAGAACAAACCTTGAAGAGCCCTCGTTTTAAGTGTGAAGTGTCCGAAATGGCACGTTTTTAGGAGAAGAAAAACAATTCTTAACTTTTAATGGAAGTCAATGTTGAAAGACTACATTCCAGGTCATTTTGGAGCTTTTCTATTGGTCCATTCTTTGTGATCCGTTCACATGATCTCAAAAAATGAAAAAGTGAAAATTGGACCGTGATAAATTTCAACTAATTGGTTTGTTATGGCTCCCTCAGCTGGCCAGAGGTGGGATAGCACCTGAATAGGCCGTGCATGCCGCTGTGCTTGGGCTAAGCTCCGCCCCTCACCTGACGCTCACGTCAGGCACCTTTAGGCACCTTTGTTTGCTTTGTTCATAGCGAAATCCCTGTGCTTATAATGCAGAGGTCAAAGGGTTATTATTTCTGAGCATAACCTATTGATTTGGCTATTAGGACCTGGATTATGGATTGCCTTCACTGCTCCTGCCAGACGAGCGTTAGAATGTCCCTAATAAAAGCACTGTTTCTAACTCTTATACCAAAACAATGGACGACTGGACTTTCCAGGGACCATAAACATTACCTTTTGTCCTCCACATTTAATTCACACACTACTGGTCAGTGAGCACATGTGCCCAGAGTGGTGGGCAACCCTATCCACAGCACCTGAGGAGCAGCTGGGGTGCATTGCTTAAGGGCACCTCAGTCATGCCCTGCCAGTTCAGAGAACTGAACCAGCAACCATCCAGTCACAATGCTGCTTCCCCAAGTTCTAGGTCACAGCAAAGCCCGTGGTGTCATGGAGATTGGTTATGAGATTGGTTATTTTCTGGAGCTCTACACAACATCTGTACTGAACGTACAGGGCCGTTGGTCTCCGTACTGAAGCCTAGAATATCTGCAATAACCAATATTTCTTCATTAAGAACTCAGGATCTTCATTTACGGTGAACATCTGACATCACTGATACTCTCCTACCGCACGGGAAAACCACCGTTTCAACATAGATATGATACACAATCAGATCAGACTGGTCAGTCATTTTCTGATACTGAAACCCATCCATACTGATATACCATCTCCAGCTTTGCCCAGAGGCTTTTCTTTGGTGGGATTATGAAGACCGTGCTAGTAAACAACCACGATCCACTAAATACCACCCAAGACCAAACGGACACCAAATATAAGTGGGTTGGAGCAAAGCACTGAACCATCTGGAGGTCCCTGAAGACCAATTAGGAAACACTGCACTAACTGATACACACTGTATAGTCAACCCACATACAACAACAATCCACCACCGAGCCATGATCCAACATCACCACAGACATCACCACTACCCAACATCCAACCCAAACAACCAGAGAACAGTCCTCACACAAACAGATCTAAATCAAGCTGCTCAAGAACCTTTAGGAGGCAGGTTGAGATACATTTAGACAGATGTTAAGTGAAAATGCATTTTTCATAAATAGATCAAAGTTAATGCAACAGAACAATGCATGTAGTCTAGTGGTGGACTGATTAATCAGTTGGCCGATTAATTGAGCCGACTGATGTCATTTTGAGATAATCGTCATTGGCCGATGCCTCCGCTCCTGACACCAATTATCAAAAACACGTGCAAGCAGAGCCGCAGGAAGCCCCGTCAGTCGGGCTGCTGTGAAGCGATGTTAGAGCTCCCCCTCATGTCCATTTCAGCATTCTACAGGCAGACGTCATTGGACAATATGAAACGTGTCTGAACATAATGTTTCTTGAGAGACGCGACCAGACTTTAATTCATAGCTTTCAAAGCTCAGTATATTTACTCAAAGCTAAGTTTATGAATATTTTGTTCTCTCAGAAACAGAGATGCTGCTCTCTGCTTATAAATACTGTTGAGAAAACATTTTATTTCTCATTCATATGTTTTTATATAAAGTTTTTATTTTAGTTTTATTTAAAAAAAGAAGTCACTGCAGAGCAAACAGCAGAGATAGTGCAGACAATAATAAACAAATGTTCATTTAACTTCAGCAATTTCTCAAGTAATATTATTATTATTATTATTATTATTATTATTATTATTATTATTATTAACCAAATTATATAAATTGGAAAAAATGTTTTTAAATATTTGTATGATTTTTTTTTGCTTTTAATGACTAAAAACACTCTCTCAAATATTCTATTGGAAATTCATCATCCAGAGCGCATCAGCCCCGCCCCCTCTCTCTGATCAGTCAGAGTCTGTATGCAGGTTGAGCATCAGCCCCGCCCCCTCTCTCTGATCAGTCAGAGTCTGTATGCAGGTTGAGCATCAGCCCCGCCCCCTCTCTCTGATCAGTCAGAGTCTGTATGCAGGTTGAGCTTTCCAGATGGAAACCAGTGGATTTTATCTGTTAGTTCATGTTCAGATGATTGTAGTTTATGATTGTAGTTTATGATATGCGTCTCATGTTCAGTTGACAGCCTCAGTTCTTTGTGCTGCATTTCTCTAGAGAATGAACATTACCTGACTGAACCAGCTTCAACATTACATGTCTGGTTCTAGATTTGTTGAGAGAACCGGAACAGATGAGCCTCATGCTGTGCCCCTTTGGCAGTTCAGTTTATACAGCATCATTACTGAATCGCCCAGGAGCTGATATGTTGTGAACTCTCCCCGCCGGAACCGGACTCCCCTTTGCGAGCGTAATGTGTTGAGCCCATATTGCTGTGTGACGCACTTTGACACAAAGGGGAGTCAGATTGTGGCGGGGAGTCGTAATTTGTCGCTGCAGCTGGTGAGAAGTGCTGGTACGCGAGAAAACGCTCCCAAGAGCAATGGTTTACAAATTACACACCACATTGCAAACAAATTTTTGTTTTTTACAGTGAATAATCGAACATCCACACGTTCAAACCCGTGACGGAAAAGAGGTGTAAGCTTGGTCAAACGTCCGACCATTAACCATGACCTCCTCGATAATCTAACCAGTGGACCGTGCTTCAAAAACCCACCAGTCCTCATTTCCAGTCCATTTCAACTAATCGGACACTCGGTACTGGAATATAACTGCTATATAACACACACGTTTGTCCAAATATTTGTGGACACCACTTCGAATGAAGGCGTTCAGCTACTTTAAGCTGCACCCATTGCTGACACAGATGTGCAAATGCACACACGTGTGTAGACCTTGTAGAGGTCTCTCTGGAGCAGATGAAGAAAAACCATCCTGTTGGCAGCATGTCTACTAGCAGGCATGGACTAGAGGGGTATAAAGCCCCCCCATCTTGACCTCACTAATGCTCATGTCGCCAAATGCAATCAAATCCTCACAGCCATGGTCCGAAACAGCAGAATGCCTGGACAGTAGAGACAGACTCCAACAAATGCAGGATAATCTCTTACTGGAAACCACTAAAAGGCTTATGCATTATTCCTTATGAACCATCAACCACTGGTCAGATATCTGATACAACGTGAGCCAATGTCACACGTGACTATAATAAAGCTCTGTACACTACTGGTCCGGTCAAATGGACGCTGGCAAGGTCAGGGGGAGAAATGCAGACAGCACTTACAGCATAAAGGCACCGCACTGACCAGCCTGATAACCACCATCAGACACTGAAACTCCAACACTGGAACAAAGAGCCCGTTTCCACTTTCAGAGACAGGACATTGGGTCAGTTCTCGGGTCGTTTTAAGGCGAACTGGCATAAAACCCGAAGTGCTGAAACCACACAGAATCGGGAAAACTGCTGGCAAAACTCACACCGTGGTTCAGTCAGAGGAGAAGCACAACCTGGGTGGACGCAGATGGGAGGAATGGGAAGAGCGAAGGAAGAGGAAGAGAAGAAGGACAGGAGAGAAGCAGGCTGGTATTATGGTAACGAGGAAATGATAAACAAACGGACAGCTGAGTCAGGGGCAGCGAGAGAGTAATGCCACAGCGAGCCTCAGGGGCTCTACACTTACTCACTATCAATTATCACCCCTCTCTCACTCTCTCTCTCATCTCACTCTCTCCCCACCATCTCTCTCACTACCCTGTATCTCTCATTCTCTCTCATAGTATATCACCATTGTTCTGTGTGTCTCAGTCTGCATGTGTGTGTCTCACTCTGTGTGTGTGTGTGTCTCACTCTGCATTCGTGTGTCTCTCTCTGCATTTGTGTGTCTCTCTCTCTGTCTCACTCTGCATTTGTGTGTCTCAGTCTGCATGTGTCTCAGTCTGTGTGTGTGTGTGTGTGTCTCTCTCTGCATTTGTGTGCGTGTCTCACTCTGCATTCGTGTGTCTCTCTCTCTGTCTCACTCTGCATTTGTGTGTCTCAGTCTGCATGTGTCTCAGTCTGCGTGTGTGTGTGTGTGTGTGTGTCTCTCTCGTCGCCCTTTGTGCCCAATTTCTTCAATTTTAGATGAGGACTCTTCTGCTTGTCAGATTAGAATGTGCTCTGTCCTCGTCAGCATCTGCAGAGATCTGTCCTCAGTTTAAAGAGTCGTCTACGTTCCACCTTCATTACCTCTACAATTCATTTCAATATATATACATAATATATTTACATAACGTTAGACATGAAGCTCTTAAATGCTCCTTATAAATACAACTATATTATATTATTATTATTATTATTATGAACTTTTATGACTCTCGTGATTAAATAGGCTGTTCCTGCTACAGTGTCTTTAAGACTGCAGTCTCTCTCTCTCTCTCTCTCTCTCTCTCACACACACACACACCTTTGATTTGGGCTGTCTAACAGCTATAAAGGGTCTGCGGTACAAACTAAAATAGATGACATGAGTTTTGCCTTCATGTACTTTATTTGTTTTCTTTCTTATGAGGAGAGAATTTGTTGATGTATTTTGGGAACTTGATGTTGGCACGCCATTATCTGAGCCCACCCCCCCGCCGTCTCCCCTCGCTCGCTCTCTGTCTGACAGGGCTCCAGAACTATAGAAGGAGTCTATGGGACTTGATTAATCTGCTGAGAGAGAGAGAGAGAGGGATGATACAGTATAGCTGTACAGTACAGAAGGCTAAAATTAACAACCAGCTGCAGCCCATCTATTCTTTACCCATCTCCCTCCCCCACCCACACACACACACACACACACACACACACACACACACTCTCCATTTGTAAGTTACGGGTGGATAAAATATGAATACAATAAACTGTGTTTATATGAGATTAATGTTATTATGGTACAAAAATCCTGTTTTTACAATTTATATAACGATCAATAACAACAGTCACAGCAGGACAGACACTATCCAATCTAATCTAATCAGGTTTAAGGTGACATCACATTACACAGGAGTAAGGTAGAGGAACGGTAGAGGAACGGTAGAGGTTCTTTACACTGCATCACAACGTCATGATGAACGGACCAATAGGAAAGCTCCGAAATGACTTGCTGTAAGGTCTTTATACACCGACCTCCTCAGAAAGTAGACAGTTTTTCCTTTTCATCTAAATTTAAGTTTAGGGCAGCTACAGTATGAGTCTCTGACCAGTACACATTACTAGATTACGCTCAGAGTCGGTCAGACCGAGTCTCTGACCAGTATACAGTACTAGATTACTCTCAGAGTCGGTCAGACCGAGTCTCTGACCAGTATACACTACTAGATTATTGACACACCTACCGACATATATCCAAGGTCACGATGACGTCATGGTTGACATGGTTATTGTTGAGCGTCTTTGCTGAATGTGGGATGCTGGTGGGATTGTGAATGCAGTTACGGTGTGATGGGAAACAAGCTGTCTGTCTGTGCTATCTGAGGTTAAATAAGTACCTCGATAAAACAGAGCTGTGTTACAGTGTGCATCTCACACCTTCTCCTCACTCCCTCAGGACGGAGCTGAACTACAGCTGGAGATATAAACAGATCAGACTAGGTGAGAAAGAGAGAGAGACAGCAGAGAGAGAGAGAGAGAGAGAGATGCACAATTACACTAAGGTCCTTAAGTGTTTGGACAGTGGAGCATTTTACGTAAAATTCCCTCTCAACGCCACCTCGATGGATTTGAGATGAAGTAATCCAGATTTTCAGCTTTAATTCAAAGGGTTTAACACAAATACTGCATTAACCTTTTAGGGATTACAGACGTTTCTACGTAGGACTCTCCATTTTCACAGGCTCAAAAGGAATTGGACGAACAATTAAAAAGGTTAAATAATGACAAACTAGTTTAATATTTGCACACAAATCCTATGCACTCAGCGAGAGCCAGTGACCCCACGGACGTCACCGAATGCTGAGTCTCCTCCCTTGCAGCCACTCTAGTTGCTGCTTGTGGGAGTGTCTTCCAGTATCAGTTTCGTCAGGTGAAGAACATTTAAGAACATCTGTCTCTTGGGTGGAAGTACCATCCTAGCAGTTTTGCAGAATTTGAGCAGGCTATCAGCAGTTACACGAACAAACGCCGACGGTCCTCCACTGTCAGCCATATATACTGACGTATGACGTGATATGATGTGATCACGAACAGTGGCGTCGCCTGACTGCACAGCCAAGGCCAGGCAATGCCCCTGATCGTGACAGATGCACCCATAAGGAATCAACTCTCACTGTCATGAAGTCTCTCGGAATGGCAGTGGAGCTTCAGCGACGGGTCCTGCATTTCTCTTGGTGGAGACGACCAATGAATCCATGCCTGCATGAAGATCAACGATTTGTCCAGAAGGTCTGCTGCATTGGTGCAAGGTGCAATTACAGGCACTTTGACTGCCCAACATTACGTTAATGAGGACAATACTCGTCCACGTACTGCTGCCGTCTCAACATCTCGTCTTGAAGACACAGATACAACGCCGTGGTCGGTCTCATCTCCAGATCTATCCCTGATTGAAACTGTGTGGGACGCTATTGGACGCTCTATCAACACTCCACCACTCCACACCATCTGCAGAACTGAGTGAGAACATTCAAGCTGCACAGAGTGTGGTTAAAAATCACCTTTGGAGGCCAGAGATGCATTTTCCATCCCCGAAAACAGAGGATTACCAAAAGATAAGCCATCAGCTTGGTTATTGACTTTACTTGTATGTATTAACCTCTCGAAAGTCCAGCTCCTGCACCACAAACAACTTAAACCAACATTCAGAATCTCTAAATTTGACAACACGCTGAAAGTCCTCCATTAAGGGTTTTGGGGGATTAGTTGGGCACTAATTTGTTGGGATTAAAAATCTGCCAGTGGAACTTTTTGTACTTGAGGACGACAAATGGCTTCCAGGAAAAACAGCTGCAGCTCAGAGTTTCTCCTAAATTCAGTTTTAACCTTCTTCATGGCCTCTTTGTGCTCAGAGTGCTTTAGAAATTCAGACAGTGCACAACATCTGGACAACACAATCTGATCTGTCAGAGATGCTGACATTGTGCTCAATGTGCACCTTGTGTAAGAGCACAATTCAGCCTCCGTGCTTTAAAGCAGCATTTATACCTTTAAATAACAGCTCCAAAATTCATGCTGCACTCACTACTTACAGGGAGAATAACATTTCCATCACTGCTTCTGCAGCCTCGAAGAGCTTTTCGGGTTTGGAGTGCCACGGTTCACCCTCGTCATGCCACTCAGTGCCCAGTTTCTAGGCTACAGTTTGATTTGGATCCTGATTTGCAATATTTTGGTTTTGTTTTAAAATCCTAAATGCATCTCTTCATGTTTCTCTGCAGACCTCATTCTCCTCCTTCCACCCTGATCATCAATGATCAGGACCCCACAGGACCACCACAGAGCAGCTATGATGTGGGTGGTGGGTCATTCTCAGCACTGCAGTCACACTGACGTGGTGGTGGTGTGTTAGTGTGTGTTGCTGGTACAAGTGGATCAGACACAGCAGTGCTGCTGGAGTGTTTAAACAGTCAACAGTCTGCACTGATGACAAGAGAACGCCCTCAAAAAACGGATCTGACCATTTGAAGGTCAGGATGAAACAGATGGACCACAGAACCATAAGGTGATCCTGTATGGTGTCTCATTCTTAAACTGTCCACTTTTCCTGCTTTTACCACATCAACTACGAGCACTGACCGTTCACTGAGGTCTACAAAACACTGAATGTACTACAGCCGGACGATCAGTGTTCCTCACTTTGACGGACAGTGGTTTTAATGATATGGTTCATTATTAATAGCCTTTTCTGGTATTAAAGAGCTGGTTTCTGACTCAACATTAAAGGTTTTAAGGGCCCTTTCAGGGGTGTAAAGCTGCAGATGGGGCAAATTGGCCGTGGCTTTAGGAGAGGTGTGTGTTCACACACTGAGGGGGTTTTGTCGCTCAGAATGAAGGCGGATATTCGCAGCCCTCCCACTGCCATACACCACGGATATGACATCAGCGAGCGCGTGTTCCCGAGCTGGACCCCTGGGGCGTGATGGAGAGAGGGGCCAGCGCTGAGAGTAGCTGCCCTGCAGGCTCCCATTACAGCCTGATTCAGACCATTACAGCAACCATTTAACCATCCACATCTCTTACTGCGCCTGACCGGCTGCGGCCCACTTTCCATAAAGATCCACAACGTCACCTCTCACAGATATTGGCCTTGCACTATACTGTACACATTAGGTGTTCAAAAGTATCCAGACGTCCATTCAAATAAGTGGATTAAGGTCCTGTAAGGTTCTGACAGGTGTTTTGTGGTGCAACAAAGGTTGCATAATCTCCACTGCTTGAAGATTGGGATGCTCTGGAGCTGAAGGTCACTATGACCAATGCCAAGTGTCTGCAAGAGAGGTATATATAAAGCCCACTAGTACTGGGGTTTATACCAGTGAAGCTGCATCCTCTGGAGAGATGGAGCTCCATCTAATTACATTTGGGATTACTGGAGTGTCAGAAATGACCAGCAACCTCACTAATGCTCTTGTGGCTCAACCCAATCAAATTCTCACAGTAATGTTCCAGTACTTAGCATAAGTCCTATAGAATAGGACTATCTGGAGGATAAACATGAACTTATCTCCACGGCTAAAGCCAGGTGTGGGACAGAGGGCTTTAAAGCCCCTCACCCCTGAGCTGTGGAGCAGAAGAACTGTGATCTCTGGACGGATGGAGCTCCGTCCAGTAATTTTGGGAGGAGTTAGGGATTTGAAGGTAAGGTGGGTGGTGGTCATCCAACATCCTGACCCTCTCAGCATCTAATAATGCTTTTGCAATGATCCAAAAAAGCAAGGTCTGGATGGTGGAGACAGTTATTCCAGTCTTACAACTCCATACCATGGCACATTCTAGGCTTCAGAGTAACCTATAGTCACGATGCACATCGTAAACTACAACATGATCTTATCATTGTGTGATGAATTATCAGTGAATAATTCAGACTGAGTTAAAAAGGTCAGTACCCTTGATTTCAGAAGACATGCGCAGGTGTCCCAATACTTTTGTCCACACAGAGTAGATATTTCAGACAGGATAAAGTTACGAGTGAGAAATATTTCATATAAAAATCACAGCATGTGAGACGTAACTACAAACAGAGGGATGAAAACCGGGGCTGTTTGAACTCCTCTTGATCTGCCGCAAAGCTCTTGCCAGGCTCAGTCCGTTTTAGGCTGGATGGTTGTGGTGCTACAGCAGAGAGAGAGATGGCACAGCATGATCCCGGTGTAAAAATGGAGATAGAGGAAGCGTCAACAGTGATGAGTCATCACCGCTCAGGACTTCAGCCCGAAATGACTTCAGTACAAATTGTCGGAACTGGAATCCAACAGTTCAGACAGCCTCTGTCCAATCAGAGGATCGGAAGCCCCACTCGGACAGGATCATTTTAGACGTCTGAGCAATTTGCATAACCTGCTTATGTTAGTGCACGTGAACCAGCCTGTACAAGCACACGGCGGCGTCCTCACTAAAGCCGAAATGTGTCCTAATAGCCGACCCTTCTCTAAACTCGCCATCGATCCTGTGGGAGGCTGGTAAACGATGGATCCGTACGGTTGTCCACAAGATGAATTTCACGTTTAGGCTTCAGGACCACAGATATAAGCACTGGTTGCATCAGCTGTAAATTCCACTTCCACGGTCTCCGTCTCCATCTCACAGCTAACTGGAAAATCAATCTCATGAGCCCCGCTGACCAGCGACGGGGCAATGGCTTCGTCTGAAGAGATAAAACCCTCGCAACCCTAAATTACCTCAATTATTTCACCTACTGAATGGATCTGAGTGCAGCTGGTGTTCACATTCTTCATGCGTTTGATGGCTCATCTTGACGTTAATTCTGCAGTCGAACTGCAGATCGATTAACCTACACATTCAGCTATCCTGAATAAACAGAACTTGTGCTGACTTGCACTAAAAATGAGGTCCCGGGGGGCTCCGACTGGCTCCGAGGTCTAACGCACTACTATGATGTGAGGATCACGGGTTCGAATCCCGGCTCATGCTGCTTGCCATCGGCAGCCGGAGTCTAAGAGAGCAAAAATTGGTGGGTAGATGGTGCTCTTGGCCGCTCTCAGCCAGCAGAGGCTGGGAACACTGGGGACAGACTGGGGACTCGGCGCTTTGTCCAAGCGTTGGCTGCTCAGGAGATATGTGAAGTGTGGACCAGGCTCCCAGTGGATGATCAAGGAGTTCTAGATGAGATCAGCTGATGAGGCTTAACGCCAGACCAACTGTACTTCAGGAAAGACTGAGCATGAATGCAAATCTTTGTAGACGTTAAGGAGAGAGGAGCATTTTTATAATGTATGTGATGGAGGAAAGGGTTTGGGTGTGGTTTCTCCCAAACTTCAGTTATCTGAAAACTCCATAATGAAAGAAAAAAAGTCTATACTTAGAATTGTTGAGTGATACATAGCTCAATTTTGTAATATTATATATGGATACACATTGGATCCTTGTTTGATTATTGATTTTCCTAAATTTGACCTAAGACGTCACACAGATCCTCAACATAGAGAACCTTTGAGTGGTAAATGTGAACGTTTGATTTCAGTGTCAGATGTGACCCCCTGGTTCAGCAATAAACGCAATGGTTCCAATAACTATTTATTAGACATGAATATCAGCTGGGAGGAATTTTGGTCCATTCAACTGTTACTGGCATCAGCAGATACAGAGGTTGGACAATGAAACCGAAACACCTGGTTTTAGACCACAATAATTGATTAGTTTGGTGAACTAGGGTCTCCTTTTGCGGCCAATGGAGCGTCAATTCGTCTTGTGAAGGACATTTTTTGGACACAATCCGGGTTAACACCCCAACATCCCTTTCAGACAGCGTCCTCTTGCGTCCACAGTTAATCCTGTTGGATGTGGTTGGTCCTTCTTGGTGGTACTGACGTTACCCTGGATACCGTGGCTCTTGATACATCACAAAGACTTGCCGTCTTGGTCACAGATGCGCCAGCAAGACGTGCACCAAGAGTTTGTCCTCTTTTGAACTCTGGTATGTCCCCCATAATGTTGTGTTCATTGCAGTATTTTGAGCAGAACTGTGCTCTTACCTGCTAATTGAACCTTCACACTCTGCTCTTACTGGTGCAGTTAATGAAGATTGGCCACCAGGCTGCTCCAATTTAGCCATGAAACCTCCCTCAATACAATGACAGCTGTTTCAGTTTCATTGTCCACCCCCTGTATGTGCATGAAAAATACCAAAGATCAATATCACCCCATAATTCTGATGAAATAATCGGGAAATACCAGCAGCTACTGAGTAATGTGTGAGTAACGGTTTATGTAGAGTAATGATTTATAAAGTGCTGACTGACTGGACGAAGAGTCCGTGACCTTGCCGTCCAGGGAAAGCTGTTTTTTCTTACCTCTGATGAACTTACGCAGTAAATTAGTGGCATCTCTAATTAAAGCAAAGGTGGCGATCGATGAAAACACTCTTTGGGTAGCTGCTCTGAGCAGGCGAGTGCAGGTGTTAAACGACGTGGCTGATGTTCTCAGGTGCAGCAAAGAGGCTTTGAAAGCTTTGATATATATATATATTGGACAGAAAAGCTCACGGTGGGAAGGTCAGTGTGCTATGCTTACTTTTCTTTCCGACAGTAGAACAAAGTTTTGCTTGGAAAACATAAAAAAAAAGGGTCTGTGAAAGTTCAGCACAGAACCTCACTCGGCTCTTTAATATTCCACTCCATAAATCCAGCCACGGGAACCCTGATTCCCAATTCAGCTCACAGACGCGGGACAAGGAGAGCGTATGGAAAATGTAATGGTCGTGTTTTCCACCTTCTATCTTCAGAAACACATCAAGATACACAAGGTTCTAAGGGTCTGACATTCAATCAGTTCAGGGTTCCTCTCGCGGGGGTAGTCGGGACTTGATCCGCGATCCAGCCCGGGATCATCTCAGCATGTCAATTACATGTGGATGTGACAGCCGGCTACAACAGCATGGGAACATGGTGTAATGCCAAGCCCCAGCTGTCAATCAAACCTTGGGATTGTACACTACACCAAATCAACCACAACATTATGACCACCTCCTTGTTTCAACATCCACTGCCATGGTGGTGTGTTTATGCCCAGACGCAGCAGGAGGTGCTGCTGGAGTGCTTCAACCTGTGAAGGTTGTCCAACATGTGTGCTTTGGTAACTGAATGCTATCAAATCTCACAGCAATGTTCCAAAATCTAGCAAAGCCATTACTGAACAATACAGACCAAACCAGGATATACTGGAATACCAACTTCTTTGTATGTTTCATTCTATGCATCTCATCACTCTTTCATCCATCTCTCTCTCTCCACTCCCCTACACCTTCATTCATCTCTCTACTTCTCCATTTTCATCTTTCCATCTCCACCATCCCCCCGACGCCTACGTCCGTCATCTCTCCACTTTCCCTCTCTCCACCTTCCATCTACAAACTAGTCTGTCTCATCTCTTTACTCCTACGTCCTCCATCTTTCCTCTCTGGTCCCCATGTCTCCTCCATCTCTCCAGTCCTATAGATCACCATTATTCTATGCACTCCTCCATCTCCTCACACCTGCATTCTATCCCTTCTCCATCTCTCAACCCTGCCATCTCTCCACCTCTGCTCTCTTCTATCTCCTCCTCCATGTCTCAATACCCCCATCTCTCCATTAATCAACTTTTTCCCCATCCTGCATTAGTCCAGTGTCTCTAATGTCCAACATACATACATATACATATATATATATATATATATATATATATATATATATATATATACACATATATATACACACATATATATACATATACATATACATACATTATATATATATATATATATATATATACACACACATACATGCTATAGATTTTATATAAACACACACACACAAAATACTGAATCTGATTGGGTGGAAAGCCTGTCCCTGTGCTGCGGCAGTCTCAGACAGCTCTCTGTCCCCTGCTCTGTATCTAACCTTAGGCTGAAGTCTACTGCAGGGCTATTTTGGTCTTAGGAGTGTGTGATAACCCCCACACCTCTGCTCCTCCTTAATCTGAACACTGCTGTCCAGAGGGCAGCGAGGAGAAGCTCTTTCTCTCTCTCTCGCTCTCTCACACACACACACACACACACACTTCACACTCCGACTGCCATCGCTGTTAATGCTCAGACAAGGCCATTAGAGGCCAGGGAGGCTGGACTGTAGTAAACCTCTCCCACCGTTTACTGGTTTGGAGTCTTCGACAAATGAGAAATGAGTATTTAATTAAATTCTAATTAGATTAACTGCTGAATTTTTACACATTTTTGCGAATTTCCGTCAAGGAGCTTCTATTTTTTATTATGTAGTTGTAATGATTTTTTTGAAGTTTCATGCAGAAATGACGCAGAATGCCATTCCATAATGTCATAGGGCACAACTGGCACCATGCCCATATTAGGAACTTTATTTATCTGTAATAGTAATGAAAGGTTCTGCGTACATTTTCCACCAAATGCCTCTAAACCCGTGGCTCACAGACCCTGCTCCTGAAGAGCTACCACCTTCCAGCAGCATTCAACTCCAATCAACAGCTTCTGAAGGCAGTAATCAGAAGGCGTGGAGGTCTGTAGGGACGTAGCTCTCCAGGAGCAGGGTTGGCGAACCCTCCTCTTAAACATTTCTGGTTGGTGGACTGTTCTCGGTCCAGCAGTGACACTCAGGGGTTTAAACACTCCAGCAGCACTGCTGCGTCTGATCCACTCGTACCAGCAACACACACTAACACACCACCACCACGTCAGTGTGACTGCAGTGCTGAGAATGACCCACCACCCACATCATAGCTGCTCTGTGGTGGTCCTGTGGGGTCAGTAGAGCTGATAAAATGGACAGTGAGTGTAGAAACAAGGAGGTGGACATTAAAAATGACTCAATCCTGACCTTCAGAGGAAGCTTGATGTACATTTGGACTTCTCTGTGTGCCATTTCCACGACAAGCTATTTTTGAAGACGGCCCTCAATCGAGATTCGGAAAGACGATATCCTTCGAGGAAAAGAACGCAGGACAGGAACGCCTCGTTGCGTGTAATGAGGGGACTGGCCATCAGTGAAAGACTGAATTTTTTAATTGAGGACCTTTTTCTGGACGGCTCCCAGTGAGCCGAAAAAAAGCATCCGCAGCTTGGCCTCGGATTTCAGTGCTAAACAAACCTTATTTATGGCGCTGGCCTGAGTGGCGTAGTCCATCGATTGGTGTAATATGAGTGCACGGAACAAAAGAACAATGCAGATCGTCGTGTTCTGTTGAAGCAGCACTGCTAATGTAACAGCCATGTTTATCGTTAGTTGCATAGAGCTGCCCAACGAGGTATGTCCTTACAAAGGTGCCCTTACACCCTCGCGTGTGCTGCCTTGCGGATGATCTATTAACCACGTCATACACTCCCGGTCCTGCAGGTCAACGGTTTCCCTTTTTTATTACAACTTTGACTTACTTGTTGTCTTTACGTGACATTTCACGTCGTTATATATCGTGTTTAACGAGGTCAGTTCCTATCATGGCACAACCATTAAAGGCAGGGTTACAGTAAAGCAGGATCGATTCAGCCTCTTTCGAGACAGCGTCAGGCCACTTTTCACAATAATGGTCAGAAATCTCATCCATCAATCTTATTATCCACATCCTCCTGCTCAGGGATGCAGGGGGGTCTAGAGCTTATATACAGAATCATTGGGTGTCAAAACAGGAGTATCCCCTGGACAGGGCGCCAGTCCATGCACCACCACACACTACGGGCATTTTAACAGCCAGTTCACCCAGGCTGTTTGGGGGGGTTGGAGGAAACTGGAGTATCTGGAGGAAAACAACACAGATACTAGAAGAACCAAAGTCCTCCAGAGTGAGGATTAAACCCAAAGCCCAGGCTTCGGGAGCCCGATATCAAAATGTCAATGCTGTAAAAACCCATAAATTATTAGTTAATTTACCGTATTTTCTGGACTATAAGCTACTTTTTTTCCCTCATTTTAAACCATGCAGCTTATATAATAAAACAAATCTGCACCTCATTATATGTTATTTTCCAGGGTGCTTATAGTCTGGAAAATACGGTATAATGAGTTCAATGGTTCTGTTTATTTATGTCTTGTTTAATAGAATTGTCATTGTAATAAACAATAAATGGCTAATAATTGAAGTGATTATAAACTGATATTTTAACATTCTACATATTAGTGTTTATATACTGTGAAATACTATGACTTTGTTCATAATTGAATAAAAATATAAATTTTTTTATATTCATTACATTTCATGTTTGATTTTGTCGATACGTAATTTGACGAGTGCAATTGAATCAAACGTGAATTTTGAAATGAGGTTTCAGATTTTCATGCACTATAAGGAGGTCTATTTCTTATCCTCTGTTCCTGTGCTTCCAGAGTGAAGAGCTCCTCAGAAGGTAGCAAAACAGCAGCGAAACATTACAACCTAGTGCAATATCTACGGGTTTTGTGCTTTGATTGTTCAAAGCATTGTGTCATCAGTACATCAGTACTCACCCTCCTGTACCCTGAGCCCATTTTTCTGTCCAACAACACAGCAATCATTGCATCTCAAGACATCATAACATCACATTACTTTGACAAACAGACTAAAATCACCAGCAGCGTCAGATTTTAAAAGCTACTAAATCTAAATCCTATCAAAGTGTACAGTGATTATCATCTATCAACTATTATCATCCAATTAAATGGCACAAATTACACTAATGAATCTGAGGATCTACACAACTTAATCAATCACAACATGTTGAACTGTGAAAAAACACGAGATACCACCACTGGGCCCACAGTTCCCCTAAGAGCACAGTCAACTGGTCAAACTGGAAAACAGAACATACTGGCTTTCGTGAGACTAATTGGGATGTGAGACACTGTCCTGTACTGTACAACAGAACGCAATGTTGGGAAAATGCCTTTGCAGTGCAGCACAGCTGGATAAATTAGTGAACAAACCGCCAAAAGTCCAGCGAAAGCTCAAAGCCAGTGAGCCCAGAGGAGCCACAGCCCTTAAACAGCCATCTTTTCTTAATAGGATCAATCTGTGTAGAGTGGCTGAGGGATGGTGGACTGAAGGACAGAGTGATGAGAGAGAGAGAGAGAAAATGCACAATACAGTTCTCCAATCTCGACCACAAGCCAGAAAACCGCGGAGAATCCATCCACTTTCCCTAATTATAGACTCGGAATTATCAGCACTAAATTATTGAACAAGGCCACAGTTAATGATTGTGTCATTTAGTTGATCTGATCGCTCATGATTCAAACGCCAAACTCCTGAACCCCTTCAACACCACTGACCACCGCTTTGTTTTACGCTGCACTGGTCAGAAGTTGTGGAACACCCAGTTTTGTCCAATTTCTTCCCAACATTTCAAGCATCAGCATGTCAAGTCCAGCGAATAACCTGCAACGTTACATAGTAAAGCGGCCTTGAATGCAAAGGGTGTGCGATTTTTTAAATACCCTAATAAACTGAGGTCTGGGTCCAAACACAGGATTGAAGGAGTTAAAGGATCCCTTTAATGGTCAAACCTCACTGATACTCATTCAATTTGCAATGAGAAACACATCCGTGTCAAGATAATGGGCTCTAAGGAGAGGATTCTGACCCTTAAACGTTCAATGCTGGTCAGTCTGGTCAGCATAAAATCACTTACTGAGATCTTTATTAGGAATTTTATTAGGTGGGACTTTATCCATAATCGTTATGAAAGTGGCAAACTGATTGTCCTTTTTTGTTGAGACACGTATACAGTCCTGCTCATCATCATTGGCAACCAAGAAGTTTAAGTACATGTTGGGAAATATCCTCTGAGAAAAAAACAATCAACTGAAACAGCTTTTTTTTTTTTGTGTGAAGACAAAGCTGTCGGAGGACATCACAAGTGCTATTATTAGCAAACAAGACCTCCAAAGGGTATAAGACCATCATCAAAGACTTTGGTATCACAGTGTCTACTGTGCACAGTGTTATTAAGAAGTTTGCCAAGCATGGAACTGTCAAGAACCTCCCTGGACGTGGAGGAAAGAGGAAAATTGACAAGTCGTCTTCAAAAGGTTGGTGCAAATGGTGGAAAAAACACCACGTCAAACATACAAGGACCTGAAGGCCAACCTGGAGCAGTCTGGGGTCATGGTTTTAACAACTCCCATACGCTGCACACTAAACCAATCAGAGCTTTATGGGCGAAGGCCAAGGAAGAAACCATTGCTGAAGAAAAGAACGACTGATTTGGCCAAAGAGTACCTTGACAAACAACAATCCTTCTGGGAAAATGTTCTGTGTGCAGAGCTTTTTGGCAAAGCAACAGTTTGTTTACAGACGACAAATGAAGCTCATAAAGAAAAGAACATCCTACCAACCGTTAAGCATGGTGGAGGTTCCATAATGCTGTGGGGTGGCTTTGCTGTATCTGTTACTGGAGGCCTTGACCGTATAACAGGAATCATGAAATCAGAGAATTATCAAGAGATTTTAGAGCGAAATGTCCCACCCAGTGTAAGAAAACCTGGTTTGAGTCAAAGATCATGGGTCTCCAGCAAGACAATGACCCAAAGCACACGTCAAGTATACAGGAATGGTTTAAAAGACAAAAATGACCAGTAATGAGTGCTGACCTCATTGGGGCGAGTTGAAATCTGCCATTGAGAAACAGAACCCTGCAAACATTCAAGAGCTTGAACAAACTGCAGAAGAAGAGTGGAAATAATACCAGCTGAGAAGAAGCTTGTAGATGGCTGCAAGAAACATTTGGAGGCGTCACCACTGCAACCGAAGGGGTGCCAGTAATGGTGAGCAGGACTGTACCTATACTTACAGGAGAGAAGAAGATGAGCTGGATTCTTGTATTTGCATTGTTAAAATATTATTTCAACCACATGCTTTTTATGGGTTTAACATTTATTCAGCGTTAAAACAATTACAGAAAAAAATAAATTTTGGGGCACCGAGACTCAGACCTCTAAAACGGGTCTAGACATCCAGCATGATGATGCTCCAGGTCACAAAGGAAGTGTCTCTTCATGAACACGACAAGGAGAAACACTGGGATGTGGTAGGGATGGAAGAATCCGAGAACATCTGCAGGAACTGTGATGCAATCGTGGCACCACTGACCAAAATCCCAAACCTCTTGTGGAAACCATGCAAACTTGAGATCAGACTATATTCGGGGTAAAGTAGGGGGTCCGACCCGGGGTTCCTAATAAAGTGCTGAGGAGGTGTATATGAGCAGGATGAGTCCTCTATAGTCAGTAAATCATAACATCTACAGCTTTTAGTGTCGTTTTCGAACTAAATAAACGAGAGAGCCCGTTTCATTAACCTCCGACACACTCTCTGAGCTCAAAGACCATATTTAGCCATCACAGCCTACTCACTCCAATGGGAGTTCAGCTCTATAGAACGCTCTCTCTCTCTCTCTCTCTCTCTCTCTCGCCACCGACTCTCCGAGCTCACCGATTTAAAAAGTCCCTGTCGCTTTCGATTCATCTTCACTCGTTTGACGTTTCTAATTTTTCCCGTGTCATAAATCTAACAATCCCGTATAACAGCCAATTAATCTTCAAGTGAAAAACACCCCGAGGGCGTCCTCGTCCCCGAGCCCATGGAAATGGCACGTATTGATATGTTTATTGAGTCTGAAATTGAGGGCGTCCACTGTCAGATCATCAGATTCGGCCAAACCGAGTGAAGATCTCCAGCATGTCGAGATCAGCTGAGCAGAAAGTAATCAGTGTTTATATGTTTTGTAGAACGAATCGCAAAAGCCTCGGCTTTCTGGTGGTGATTTAAAGAGATTATTTTAGCAAAAACATTTGGACAAACCCCGTCTTTGATGTTAAGCGTTCATGGAAAAGTCTGGTTTTAGGAGATGTTACAGTTCAAAACTGTGAAAGCAACCTTTGGATGTGTTTGAAGGTCGAAGAAACTTCAGCAAACGAAAGTACAGCTATTTCGGATGAACCTGGGGTGGGATGTTTAGGCAATACCTGCTCCGTGGTGGTCCTGTGGGGTCCTGACCATTGAAGATCAAGGTGAAATGAGTCTAACAGAATCAAATGGACAGCAGTCTAATTATAGAACTACAAAGTGCTCCTGTGTGGTCAGAGGAGCTGATCAAATGGACAGTGAGAGGAGAAACAAAGAGGTGGTCATAACGTTAAACCAGTAAAACACAACTATATTGTGTTTATTTTTATTTACATAATAAAAATATGTATTTACATAGTATAATATATAGGGTGTTCAAAAACTGGTTGTGTGTGTGTGTGTGTGTGTATTACACATACACACACAAACTATAGCTGCATGATGCATTATAGATATTAATCTCCCTCCTCTCCTCACACACACACACTCTGCCACAGTCCTACAACTTAAGCCTACTTGACGGCCCCGTCAAAACAACCTAATCATGACGGACGCTTGCATGTTGTTCTACTTATCATATAAATAGAACTACAGCGTTAAAGGCAGCTGCCTGGACACCTGCACGTCCCCAAAGTTTATATAATTACCTCCAGCCCCTTACACCATGAGAAGGGACGGAGTGGGTCAAGACTGGGCTTAGGCAAATCCAGGTAAAGGCAGCAACACCTCAACGAGACAGTACGACTAATCCCAGCACAGCGTGGGTGTGTGTGTGTGTGTGTGTGTGTGTGTGTGTGTGTGTGTGTTCTCTCATTTAATCCTGTAATATTACTCTAATGCCTCAGTCCACATCGTTCTTTCACGTTCAGTGATGGATCTGAATCTCTCAGCTCATAAAATGCAAGTTTGTCTATAGTTCTTCATAATAAATGAGAGAAATGATGATATGATTTGATAAAGCAAGTGTAACGTGTGTGTGTGTGTGTGTGTGTGTGTGTGTGTCACCACACTACAGCATGCTGTATATTTAAATAGTAAGTATCTAAATAATGGATGACGTTCCGCTGACACCGCTCTGGAACATGTTTGTTCTGGTGAAATAAAGTCGCGACGCTGCTCCGTTAATTATCACGTTCCTCAGGAATAATTTGCACAACTCTCTTCGACGTCTGCACACACTCCTGGTGTGGCGTCCGTTTCTCTCCCAGTGGAAACATAAGGGACGAGTTCGACATATCTGCCCGGAGAACGAGTGCACTAATGAAGTCCAGAGAAACAGAATGAGAAACGGAGAGAGTGGGAAGAAGGGTAGAAGGATATTTGGCAAGAGCGGCCTCCACTGTGTGGGCAGAGAGAGAGAGAGAGAGAGAGAGAGAGAGAGAGAAAATAGCGTGTAAAACAGATGGATGGAGAAAGGTAAGGGTTGGAGAGTGAAATGAGGAGATGGATGGAGAGAAGGATTGGACTGGACTGGACTGAATGACCTGCTGCACAGAATCCTCTGCATCACTTACCGCGTTAGTCTAAACCAGTTTAATACTGCCAGTGCATTTACCACTGCTGACCCCTTCTTAACCCACCCCCCACCTCTCTCTCTCTCTCTCTCTCTCTCTCTCTCTCTCTTTACCTTAAACACACGCGCGCACACACACACGCACACACACACACACACTTTTCCAAGAAAATATCTTCCTCTACAGTGTATCCACCAGAGGAATCCTATAACACTGCCACTTATACACTCCTGCTCATAAAGGACACACACCAGTCCTAAGTGCGTGCGTGCGCACACACACACACACACACACACACACACACACAGGATAAAAGGCTTAATTTCCCTTGTGATAGACTTAGAAAGCTTCTCCCTCCCTACCCCCCACTCTTTCTCTCATTCTCTTTCTCTCCCTCACACTCTCCTCCCTCTCTCCCTCTCTCTTTTTCAAGACAACAGTTTCCTTCAGTTCAGTGCACACGTGTAGCTCATGGCTAAATTAACCCTAAATTTGAGTTTTCCCACCGAGTTCCAGCCGAGTTTCATCATCAGCAGTTCTGCGGCAGAACAATAGATCATCTGCTGGAGTGTTTAAACCTCTCGGCGTCGCTGTGGATATGATCTAATGAATGCATTCAGCTCCTTCAAGCTGCGCCCAGTGCTGATACAGATGTGCAAACGGACAGCTGTCTAGTATCTCGTAGAGAAGTACTATAGTCTGCTGTCCAATCACTGTCCACTCTATCAGACACTCCTACCGAGTGTCTCCACCTTGTAGATGTAAAGTCAGAGACAGAAGCTCATCTGTTTCTGCAATTTTATTGGTCGTCCTCTAGTCCTTCATCACTGTTCTCGGTCCAGCAGTGACACTCAGGGGTTTAAACACTCCAGCAGCACTGCTGTGTCTGATCCACTCGTACCAGCAACACACACTAACACACCACCACCATGTCAGTGTGACTGCAGTGCTGAGAACGACCCACCACCCACATCATAGCTGCTCTGTGGTGGTCCTGATCATTGAAGATCAGGGTGAAAGGAGGATAAAGTATCAGAGAAACAGATGAACTACAGACACTACACAAAGAGCTCCTGTGTGGTCAGAGGAGCTGATGGGATGGACAGCGAGAGCAGAAACGTCGGCCGCTCTATGACCTAGTTGCTGCACTCTGCCGGGCCTTAAACAGCAGATGCATCCAGAGTGTATGTTTACTGCAGACACGGAGCTCTAATGCTGTGTTCTAACACACTAATTGTGCCACGAGAGGAAGATTAGCATCCATTTAATTGTCTGAAGATTCAAGGATTAGCTTGATTTCAATTCACTTGTTCTAATTACAGCCCGGGTTAACCCAGTATGACACGGCTTCCGGTGAGTTTAAAATAGACGCTTAAGCAGTGCTTCAGAAACAGCACCCAGGTTGATTAAAACAGCCCGATTGTAACCACGAGTCGCACGCAGTTTATTTTCAGCAGCAGCTTAAAGGGAGATAGTGCTGATTTCCTGCTTCGGGACGCGGCCTCAGTTCGGGTGGCTCACATGACACTGCAGAAACGCAATAGGCCTGCTCTCTTCGGCTGCTGACGATGGATATGTGACCGGCATCACTGACCAGAAGCATATCAGGGCTGTCAAAATACATCAATACAGCTCAATAAAACAGTGAAACACACTAAAGGAAGAGAGACCTTCTCCATCAGGTTCATTTACATGATGATCATGCATATTTAAAAAGGTCCAGAACCTGCATTTTACATGTACGGCTGATTTATTTATCTGACCCAAACGTCCAGATCATGGACATGTCGGTTCTAAACCAACTCTGGATTTCTACAAATAAATAGTTAGTACTACATCACGTCCAAGTGGGGTCATAGTTAGACGTCCAAATAGTCCAACAGATTGGTCTTGGACCAAGAGACGCGATATAGACATGATCTGCATGTCCATAAGGCGAGTAATGTTTAGAGGGGACATTTTAATCCAGAGGCCTTACCTGTTACACAGGTAGAAGAAAGCAGTGTTAGATGTTTCACCCAAAGACTCTTAAAGCAGGGTCACCTGGAGAGCTACCTCCCTGCAGACTCTGGATTCAACCCTAATCCATCCCACCTGATCAGACTAATTGAAGCCCTCATAAGCTTTTGATTGGCTGAGTGGGTGTGGTAGATTTGGGTTGGAGTTGGAACCTGAATGAAGGTAGCTCTCCAGGTGCAGGATTGGTGACCCCTGTCTTAAGGACTACTCAGTATCCAACGACCAACCCTGTCATAATGTAAGAGGGGTGCAAAAATCATCAGAATATTATCTGGCAACCTCTCTTAATCCCCGTGTCTTGTATGTATTGTCCCTTTAAGACTGATATAAGTAAGTTACCCTGTTCTGATTGGCTGCCCTGCATTAAGGGCATTAAGTTAAGTTCATTACACATAACATTTTCGTTAGGTCAGTCCATCACCTGCTGACATGGTGGTGCTGCAGGTAGTGCATCACACACCTCCAGAGACCTGTGGTTGTGGGTTCAATCCCCACTTATGTTCACCCCATATCTGAGCTGGTTTCCTCCTGCCTCCCAAAGTGTGAATGTGTCTCTGGTGCCTGCCCTCGAGGTGGGCTCTGGATTAACTGTGACCTTATCCAGGAAGACAGACAATCAATCACCAGTGTTTTATGGAGACTACAATGAAATACCCTTTATAATAATCCCTTCCAGTGGTCGACCGATTAATCCACCATCAAACCATCATCATTATGACCTGAGCATTACAGCAGACGTGATGGTCCAGTGTCTCCTGATCTATATGGTAGCAGTTTGACCACAGGAAGATGGATCCACCCTCATGAGCCTGGTTCCTCCCAAGGTTCCTCCAGCTCTGTAGGAGTTTTTCCTGCACTGTCAAGTGAAATTACTGAGAATTGTAGAAAAACCTGTCTGATGGCTGGTTCAGTGTCCAGAAAAATTAAGGAGGCACTGAACACACGTGCCCAGAGCAGTGGGCACCCGTATCCACGGCACCTGGGTAGGTAAGTGCCTTACTCAAGGGCAACTGAACCAGCAACCTTCAAGTCACAAGGCTGGTTCCCTTTGTGTTGCTCTTTAACCCTATCTTAGCCAATGTGTGGCTGGTGAGACGTTCAAAGGCTTTGTCCTGGTCTCCTGTGACTTCTTGAAACACTCCCCCAGAGCAGGTGATGCACTGTCTGACCACACTGGACACAGTTTAACGAATCATCATCTAGAATCAGAGCTTTCTATCAGAAACTGTTTTTATTCTGTCTTTATTGTTGGATGGACTTCGATTTTGGACTAAACGGTGAAGTAAATTGTAGTTTTTTATGGTATGTTGACGTAGAATTCCTGTTTTTGCTTGGTAATAAAGATAACTGTACCACCTTTTCATATCCTTCTCATATCAAAATGAACGTAGAACATCACTGTTACAGAAACCATGTCCATGCTATAAGGGAAGAAGAGTAAAGGACAAAAGTAGTTTGGTATTAAAGGGATAAAAGCACCAGTAATCACAGCTAAATCAAACCCCAAACCTGACAGCACTGATAGATGTGACGCATGCAGAGATGAAGCTCTGTCCCATTTTAAACCCATTAATGACGCCACATAAAAGTTAATGCTCCAGCAAATCCTAATGAATTGACTAGAACACCTCACCGTCGTTCTCACAACCTCAACGCACATCACTGTGGTTCATCAAATGCATATTTCCACAAGAGCAGACTTCACCCTGCAGGCAGATGTTCATCTGTGAGCAAAATAACAACACGACGTTCCTACTGTTCTGAAATAAAAGAGCGTGATATCGCATTATGAAAGGGTTTCCATGTTTCATATACACAGATCAACCATAACATTATGACCATCCCTGTATCTGAACTAACTGTCCATCCTATCAGCTCCTCTGATCACACAGGAGCTCTTTGTGGTTCTATAATTCCAGACTGTAGTTCATCTGTTTCTCTGCAGACTTTATTCTCCTCCTTTCAGTCTGATCTTCAATGATCAGGACCCCACAGGACCACCACAGAGCAGATATGATGTGGGTGGTGGGTCATTCAACAATAAAGAGGTGTGTCCCAATACTTGTGTCCATACAGTATATATATATATATATATATATATATATATATATATATATATATATATATATATATATATACAGGAGCAGTGTGTGTGTGTGTGTGTATGTGTGTGTATATATATATATATATATATATATATATATACTGTATACTGTATATATATGGGAGCAGTGTGTGTGTGTGTGTGGAGTGTGTGTGTTTGTGTAGGTGTATGTGTGTGTGTGACATCTCTGTTTACATTTGCAATGTAAAGAGTAGCTGGGGAATTCCCTTTGGTGCTGTATCTGTAGATCTACTAGTCAGCAGCTTAAACACACACACACACACACACACACACACACACACACACACACACACACACACACACAAGCCTATACATCATGCTCCCACATCTCCCGCCACATGCCTGCTTTACCAACTGTGCTCATAGACATGTGTGTGTGTGTGTGTGTGTGTGTGTGTGTGTGTGTGTGTGTGTGTGTGTGTGTGATTTTGTGTTTTTTGGGGAATGTAAACTATCTTTCATGGAAATAAAAACATCAGTTATGATTTTCTCTGCTATTAAACATGGTGCAGGTCATTTTTGACCCTGAAGACAACAGGAGGGTTATTGATATTGGTGGTGGAATAACAGAATTATAAATGTCCATAATATTCAATGTTTTGTAAACACCGCTGCACAATGTTTACAAAATGTACTGTCGTGCTGTGCTGGTTTTACTGCGACAAATGTGAGAAAACTGTTTCTAATAGCTCCTCTAACCATCGAAGTTCTACATGTCAGATGGTGAATTACAGGAATTGTGAATAGTATTTAAATCATGGTGGGATTTTTTGTTCATAGAATTACAATGAAATTAAATGTTCCGAGAGTCCTGATTTAAGACTGTTGTGTGATTATTGTGAACTAAACAATGTTCTCCTCCTTCCACCCTGATCTTCAAAGCTCAGGACCCCACAGGACCACCACAGAGCAGCTATGATGTGGGTGGTGGGTCATTCTCAGCACTGCGGTCACACTGACATGGTGGTGGTGTGTTAGTGTGTGTTGCTGGTACGAGTGGATCAGACACAGCAGTGCTGCTGGAGTGTTTGAACCCCTCAGTGTCACTGCTGGACCGAGAACAGTCCACCAACCAGAAATGTCCAGCGTCCTGTGGGCAGCGTCCTGTCTTCTGTCTCTGACTTTACATCTACAAGGAGTGGACAGTGAGTGGACTCATGAACTGAGAGTCTTGAGTTTTCTGTGAAACCTGGGAAAAGGATCATATGAACGGAACGGCTGATTATGACGATATTCCCAAGAATCCATGACTGCAGTTCCACCATCTGGTCAGAAGGGGCAGAGAAAAGACAGCGTGCAGTGGATGCTGTATGCAATAGATTTTTTTTTTTTTGCATGACTCAGCTTTTTTGGCACGTCCTCCCTCCCTCCATGTTCTCCGTTCAGTGAGAGGTGGCTCGAGACGGCCTGCTGCTTTCACAGACGCAAAGCTAAAGAGCTGAATTCCCATCGGGGCACTTCTTCGGAAAACAATGCCCGTTTTAAAATGTCACGGAAAGCCATATTTCATAGTTCACAGGCATGTTCCATTAAAAGGCACTCTAGCGAAAAATAGACTGTGGTTTCCAGAACTGGAAGTGTCCAAGTCTGGTCCCCTGCCGGTGCTGCGAGCCCCTCTGAGAGGCAGAAGGGTGTATTGTAATTGGATCTGGATATGCAGCACCTTCTGCGAGGAACCTCGGATGAATACACTCCCAGTACACACAAACAGGACACTCCTATGCTCCTCTTCGATCACTGTATTTTTACATTTCACACCGTGCTTTTTTGTTTTATAAAGCACATAATAAAAGAAGAGGCGGGCGTGAACATCGGCGGCTACAGTAGGAGTCAAGCAGTGTAAGGACGAGCAGGACAAAGAAAGAGAACGTGAGACAGAGATTGAGAAGGACAAACATAGACAGGGAGAGGTTGGGAGGGAAGAGTGCGACCACAACAATGGGCCTAATTCGGGCTCTCCTGTGTTCGCTAGTCTCTGAAGACGTGCTTCAAGCTGGCATCACAGCATTTGTGTGTCACAGCTTGACAGGTCCACGAAGCACTTATGAAGACGGGCAAAGAACTGCTTAGACGGAAACGAAATCTGTAAAAAGGAGCAAAACAAGCAGCCACATATAACTGCTTTAGCGCTACAGCAAGAACACAACCACGTGAACCAAACTGGAACACCACTCAGGAACACACAGTCACTGGACGGCCACAAGCGCCAAGAGCTGCTACCTACCAAGATCGTGTTGGAAAGAGGTGTGATGGGTGATGAGGTCTGTGGGCTGTCCTCCAACAACAAAGAGTCAAGCCAATTGACCAATATGGTACCACTAATACATAGTACCAATATGCTGTACATGGTACTACTAATACATAGTACCAATATGCTGTACATGGTACCACTAATACATAATACCAATATGCTGTACATGGTACTACTAATACATAGTACCAATATGCTGTACATGGTACCACTAATACATAGTACCAATATGCTGTACATGGTACTACTAATACATAGTACCAATATGCTGTACATGGTACCACTAATACATAGTACCAATATGCTGTACATGGTACTACTAATACATAATACCAATATGCTGTACATGGTACTACTAATACATAGTACCAATATGCTGTACATGGTACCACTAATACATAGTACCAATATGCTGTACATGGTACTACTAATACATAATACCAATATGCTGTACATGGTACTACTAATACATAGTACCAATATGCTGCACATGGTACATGGTACTACTAATACATAGTACCAATATGCTGCACATGGTACTACTAATACATAGTACCAATATGCTGCACATGGTACATGGTACTACTAATACATAGTACCAATATGCTGCACATGGTACTACTAATACATAGTACCAATATGCTGCACATGGTACTACTAATACATAGTACCAATATGCTGCACATGGTACATGGTACTACTAATACATAGTACCAATATGCTGCACATGACCTTCCCTCCAACATCTAAAATATGATGAGGCTCAAAAAGTATCCGACCTTTGTTCATAAAAAATACTCGTAAGCTAGAACAAGTCAGACCCTTTGGGCTTTTGGTTCTGCCACTGTGGAGATGGCCCACAGCTGCTCAGTCCAGAAAAGTGGTTCTGATCCGTCCACATTTCTGTTTTACGAAATTATGGATAAATTTGTGGCAGATCTCACACGGATGAAAACGGCGTGGATGTCGGGTTCGCTGACCTGCTGAAAAACTTTAAGGAAGACCATGAAGACCAGCTGTATGTGGTAGCTAGTTCTGGATGGTTTAAGATGGTTAAAATGCTTTAATGGTGAAGGTGGTTGAAAAGCCGGACATCTAGACAAACATGGTCAGTGAGCTGGTCAGCTCTTGAGAAGCATTCGACTGTGGTCATACATGGTGATGCTGGTCAACCAGCTGGGCATGTTGGCCCATCAGCATGGTCCAGTTTCTTCTTAACCAGTCTGAGATACTGGAATCTGTAATCCTGTACTATTCCACTGGACTAATTACAGTTTTGAGGCCAAACAGACGACAATCTGACCAATAAAACCATAAATTCTTCTTAACTGCTCGATTATTGTTGGGTCATTTCACAAAGATGCAGCTTAAACCCATTTAATTCTCATGAACCGAATGATTTCAATGGCTGTGGTCGTGGTGCCACACATTTGATCTCAGCCTGTGAAAGCTGCAGTCACTGTTTCCAGCAGTTGTGAAAGAGAGCTCTGGAGCAGTTCTGCAGGGTTCGTATGATTCAGCGCCTGTTCAGCGAAATCACAGCCTAAAGCACCCTCTGTACTTGTCCTTCTCTCAGGCGAGAGTTCAGTTCTTCCTGCCGGAGACGCCACACGTTCTTGTTGATCCCGCCATGGGACTCGGGCTAGACACACAGCGCGCAGAGGCACTTTTGGGCAAAGATGAATTGCTAATTGAGAGGAAGTGGAGGGAAATTGCATTAGCATGCCCGGACAAAGTAAATCGCTTGCAAGATCTAATTAACCTTAAAAACATGGGGGGGAAAAGGGGGCTGAGTGATGCAGAGCGCTGGCCT
This sequence comes from Acestrorhynchus altus, assembly GCA_034509495.1. NCBI lineage: Eukaryota > Metazoa > Chordata > Actinopteri > Characiformes > Acestrorhynchidae > Acestrorhynchus > Acestrorhynchus altus. The sequence goes on from CM067516.1 coordinate 29,050,392, forward strand.
TTAGGTATTCCGGCACATATGCTCTAGAATGACTGCCTGAGCCCAAAGTATCAGCATAAGAAATTACATTCATCTGTAAACATCTGGAATTCTGAGGGATGAGAATATCGTGGGGTCAGTAACATCGAGGGATCCACCGTAGGAGTGGAGTTGGAGCCAGACTTGGTGTCACTACTTGGTTGAGTGTAGATCCAAAACCCCAAAATATCCACCCACCACTCAGTGTTCTGAAACTCAGGTGAGTGGTCAATCACAGGGCAGTATCTGTGGTCAGAAATTGGTCAGAGATCTGTTTCATTGCCATTAGTGCTGCTTAATACACTCATCAACAAACAACACAACGTCAGAAACTGGACATGCAGAAAGTGCCTCCCCACCACCCTATAAACAGGCTCCCAGGCTACTTTTGGGTAGTGTACCTCTTGTTGAAAGATGGCTGACCACTAGACACGCCTCTACGACGCACTCAGATGTTTTGGCCAGTTGACAGACTTTGAGAGGGGGCGTCACTGGACTCAGAGAAGCAGCATGGTCATTTCAACCTTCTGACCAGCATCCATCACCTTCATTTGCAGGGGTGTCGTGAACGAGAAACCAGGACAAGAACCGTATTGTCTTTGGGATCCAACATCAGGTTTGAGTATGGAGGCCTTGTGGTGGGACAGTGTCCTGGGGAGCCCCTCGTAGTGATACGAGGGACACTAACAGCTAACAACGGCAGGGATTCCAACAGCAGGATAATGCTCTCACACACAGCGAGGGCTTCCCAGGAATGTCGCCTTCAGGCTGCAACACTTTGGCCTCGTTCGCCAGATTTATCGGCGATCGAACATTTATGGAAGCTTTGACAACCTACACGTGTGCAGGATCTACAGGCGCCGCTGCAACATCTGTGGGTAAATGTTCTGCAGGACGCCATGCAGAACCTGTACGCCCCAACCGGATCTCATCTTCTATCCTTCATAAAGACCCAACAAGGTTCAAGAGCCTCAGACCAGCGTTTCGTTTGTCAGAGCGCGTATACAGTGTGTGTTCATTGTTATTCTGATAGTGGTCTTTGTAATAATGATGCCAGAGAGGGCTTCGATATGGAAATGCGGTTCTAATCAAGAACAGTGTTTCCCGGTGTGCTGCCATCATCTTGACCAATCACAGCTCCAGGTGAGGGTCTCTGTGGGGCTTCTGCTTCATGTAATCCATAAAAAAATATGCACATTAATCAATACTATTAAATTAGGAAGTGAAATTAGAGTAAACTGCTGCTGCTGGTGGACGGAATAAATCTGAATCTGAAACCATCTGAAAAGATCTCAACCTCGTTTTAGGACAAGCTTAATATTAATGATGTAATGCGTATGTTTATGTTGCATTAAAAATATGAATTGATTAATCGATACCAGTGTTGTATGCTTTAGATGCCACTGCTCTGATTGGATGAAAATTTCATAAAATGTGATTTAAAAATATTAAATATATAATCATGCTTCCCGTTAGGGTTCCAATGGTACACTGATTTTAATTTTACCATGGTTTAATTAATAAAACTGAACAGAGTCCCACCAACTTCTTATTATATTTTCAGATTTAAAAATAAAACGATTATTAATGGACAAAAATAATCAAAGATAAATAATCGATTAATTATTCTTATTAATTTACTGATTTACATCAGTAGAGATTGAGTTATTTATATTTATTTGAGCTATTATTATATGAGTATATATATATATATATATATATATATATATATATATAATGTGTGTGTGTGTGTGTGTGTGTGTGTGTGTGTGTGTTTCAGGGTTCCTAATTGCGTCCCTTTACATCCGCAGGACTAGTTAAGGTACATTTGCACATCTGTGTCAGCAATGCATTCATTAGAAGGGGTTTCCACAAACCCCCCCAACACACACACACATACATACATACACACACACACACACACACACTCTCTGATGCACTGAGAGGATTTTTGCCAGCTCAAGAGGCTTGGGTGAGCCTGCAGCCACCTACAGAACAGCAACAATCTCTCAGCCAATTAGGAGAGCCGCTTTCACCTCACATTGTCTCGAGTGATGCCACCCACTTTTATTCTCTCTCTCTCTCTCTCTCTCTCTCTCTCTCTCTCTCTCTCTCTCTCTCTCAGAGTGCAGCAGAGAAAGACAAACAATTAGTATAAATGATTCTTCATAACAGCTGATACAGCTGAACACCCGTAAACCAGTGACTGGAACCTGCTCAACATGACTCAGCAAAGTCCTGCTCACCGGGAGTGTCCAGGAGCGGTCAGTCACAGGCTGGGGGAGCAGGTGGAGGCATCTAATCTCTGGCACCAGCATCAGCGTCCTGCTATGTGTAGTGAAGTGAGCGCACCTTAACCTTACCTTACCTGCACTAAACCTGCCCAGGCAACACCTGTGTGCCAAGCAGGAGAGGGACAAAGCACAGGAGGACAGAGGACTCATCACAAATGCCTCAAAGGCCGCACAGGTGCCGGGCTGGACACACAGGTGCAGGACCAAAGGCAGCTGATCCTCGCCGACTAAGGCAGATAGTACACTCAGACTCAGAATTTTGGATTATTTGTGCAATTCTTAAAGATTTTAAAGCTATAAGCAATAAATTATTTTACGGGACAATGACATTAAAGGAATTAATGAATTAATTCAATTCCATTTCTGCATTAGTACAAGAGTTTCCAGCTTCAGATGCAGATTAATCTCGCATAGAAACTTCAAACCCGTCCATCAATACTTTTTAAATATTGATATTAATTCAGAAAATCCTTCAAAAAGCTTCTTTTAGTCCGATATCTGAGTCGAAGCCGAGTCTTCCAGAACAACACTGGCCTTTTAGCACCGGCTCCTTTCTCCACGTTCTTTGACGTTCTGGAGGAGACATGGTGACACTGCTGCTCACTTTCCTGTCGTTCCAAAGTCCACACCCCCATTTGGGTGAAAACCAACCCAGTCGTACTGCCCAAAGAGCGAAGGACAGTAAAAGGACAGACCTGTGGTTCAGGTTGTCCGCAGAAATGAGGACAACAGTACACGGGGACCCGGTCAGTCAATACGTGAACATCTGTATCAAACTCTTCATCACAGCTCAGGTAACGATACTAAAGTCAGCAGCTCTTCTGTTAAAATCAGAACCGAATGCTGATCTTAACCGAGACAGCAGAACTCGGAACACAGTGTAAAGCCGAGGACCTGACATGATATGACACTTTCGGCCACTAGGTAGGGTTGTTCGTCCCCTTTGACAGTGACATGCTCAAAGGACACTCTTTATTTCTTTAACTCTTTCTATAAAACAGCACTGATCATTGACCGATGTAATTGTTGGCCTGGCTGACCACAGGTTTTGGACTCGTAATAGCTATGAATCAGCAGGACTGGACATTTGTATTTACTGCCAGTCAAATTAGCGCCAGTTGTCACCAAAACTGCAAAGGCTTTGCACCTGGATATCCTGAGACACTGGCAAACAGACACCTTGGTCTCCCTCAACAGGTACAAAATACATTTTACTGTCTTCTCTGCAGGGTTGCTGGACTCTCCCTTACAGACAGGGTGAGGAGTTCAGTCACCCGGCAGGGGCTCGGAGTAAAGCCACTGTTTCTCAACGTCGAGAGGAGCCAACTGAGGTGGTTTGGGCATCTGGTTTGGATGCCTCCTGGTGGCCTCCCTTGTGAAGTGTTTTGGGGTTGCCTGACTGGGAGGAGGCCCCGGGGACGACCCAGGACAGGCTGGAGAGATTATATCCCAGGTGGCTGGGAGAAGGAGGTCTGGTAGAAATGAAGGCTCAGTAAGCCTGACCCGTTGTGTCCATGTATACGTACACTGTCTGTGCATGGACAGTCCAAAGAGCACAGCAGTCAGTCCATTGCAAACTGGGAGAACGGCTGGGTGACACTGGAGGTACTGACAACCTTCATCCATGTTTATATTAGTTAATGATATTTAAGCTTTCCCCCCAAAACAAATCAATTCTGATCAGTTCAGATAACCGTTCCCTGGCAGCAGAGGCCCGAGATCCTTCGTAAACCCTTGAAGGACATAAGCTCCAGAGCGGCGAGTGAAGATGTCTCCTGTGGTGAGCGCAACGCTGATCTGTTTATGGAGTTGAAACAGCACTCTGGTCGCTCTTCTGTCAGTGACCCTCAAACTGAGGTTAAGCTTCTCAAATTTCTCCCCTTTCAGATCAGTTTACCAACGGACTGATGAATCATTCTGCTTGAGCGTCTACCAAGTTGAGAGGCCCTTAAAGGAACAGCCCCAATTGGGAATTCAAACGCCCTGTCTGATCTTCCTATTGACCCTTACACTAAAGGTGCTTCAAAAGGTTCTTTGAGCAGAGCCATAGAACCAGTCTGGTTCCATAAAGACGCAGGTTTGTTAAAGAGATGAGAAAGCATAAACAACCAAAGAAAGGTCTAAATAACATTTACTTGACGTGAAGTTTCTTCACACTCACACATCTCTATTATGGGGTCCATCGTGCCTAAAGGACAGAGCACACCAAGCACCGAAGGGGATTATGGGATTGCTTGAAATGAGCTGGAAACATAAAGGTGGTTTGTATATTGTGGGTGGAAATGCAGATGCAGTGTGATGCAGAACCTTCAGAGAAACCAACCAGTTCAACCAGTTCACTGATTCTTTGGAGTTTTGGATGCCAGAAAACGAACAGCAGTCAATCCGACTGTCTTTCACCAAAATAAGGACACTAATGTTAGTGACGTTTCCAGATTTGAGTCTCGATTGTGGTCACGACAGATCAAGGAAGCTTTGATGATTAGATTCATTGATAGAAACATAGTGGTTATGGATCAGGGAGTGTATGTAAGCACAGCATTAGGGACAATTCCTCCCAAAATACTGGTAGGGACACGTCCCTACTGTCCATATACAAACACATGCCCTCGGTTACGGGATAATCCCCAACATTATTCACTTCATCTACTTGATTATCCGAGACAGGCTTGGTATGGCTGAACAACTTCACACGGTTTGAGGCAAGTGATGATGTCGGCCTGCACACGCAGTGATAATTGGTGTGATACAAGCTTTCCCGACTTTTCAGCCACGTCTGCTTGTGTCTGCAGCGAAAGTCCGAAGAGACGACGCTGTCTGATCAACTACGTTTGAAAATGTAGTAAATGACTGTTTTTAAGATGAATTAAAGTGAGCGAAGCTGGATGTTTACAGCGTTCGTGTTATTGGCTGTGCAGGGGAAGAGCAGCTGTTGTGATGTGGGTACCAGCCTCATACAATCCGTAGTAACACTCACACACACACACACACACACACACACACACACACACACACACACACACACACACACACACACACCAAGGTAGGACTCCGCAGAGAGGATGCCAAGCTGGTGTATGAGCTCCAATGCACAGACAGATGTGCCTCTTATAGTCATGGGGATTCAAGCACAACCCTCTTTCTTTTCTGTTTGTTCCCCTCTCTCTCTCTCTCTCTCTCTCTCTCTCTCTCTCTCTCTCTCTCTCTCCTCTCTCTCTCTCTCTCTCCCTCTCTCTCTCTCTCCTCTCCTCCCCTCTCTCTCTCTCTCTCTCTCTCTCTCCCTCTCTCTCCTCTCTCTCCCTCTCTCTCCTCTCTCTCTCCCTCTCTCTCTCACTGATCATGCTGAACAGTGTTCCCTTGCTGCCCACTTTTACCTTCTGTCCCTCCTTGCATCTAAATCAAGGCCTGCGATTTCAGAACCAACGTCGATTTAAAAAAGACTTTCGATGTCCGAGAAAAGGAGAGGGGAAACAACCCAGACTATAAGCAACCTCATCAGGAGGAATCAAAAGCAGCCAATAAAAGCTGCAGTGGATGCAGACACACTGCATGGAACAGGCCAAGGCCCAACCTTATGTAATGTTGATATTTGCCCAGCCTGCGTTTTGCCTTTATTCTGTACCATTACGCTCCTTTAACGTTTGCGAATGGCTGGCAACCAAATAGGATAATCTTTCTGTTGTTTATCTCTCTCTCGCGCGCTTGCTCTCTCCCTGCTGGGTCAGGTAAGACTGATTTGGGAGGCAGGAACTCTGGCATTGCTCAGAATTTTAGCCCAGAGTGGAAGTCTCTCTGGCAAGACAAATCCTCTTAATCCACGACGAGCATGTTTAATGACTGCCCGTGCACAGCCTGTCCAGACTTCCAGCCGCTGCCTTGAAGTGTGTATTTTTAACATATTCATTGGGATACCAGTATCATCATATCAAATCCTCCTATATCACACACACAACTTTCTACTGATATCCAGCATTTTGCCCGTCGTATACTTTATGCCACCTCTTCAATAAATCAATAAATACAATTTCAAGAAATAACATAAACATGGATATAGACCTACCATGCGTGCACACGGGGTTATTCATCCTCTGCATCTAGGTTACATTAGTGATACACACACAAGTGGGCAGTGAGCACACGTGCCCGGAGCGGTGGGCATCCCTATCCACAGTGCCCGGGGAATTAAGTGCCTTTACTCCAAAGCTCTGGTCATGTCCTGCCAGTTCAGAGACTCAAACCAGCAACTTTCCCGTCACAAGGCTGGTTCACAGCCTGAGCTGTGGTCTGGACATGCCATTGCCATCAACTGTTTCGGTTAAGAAACCAGTGGGGACAAAATGGAAGTTTTGATCGGGGTAGACAATCCCAGTCCTGGTTTCCTGGACAGATCTGGACTCAGGTCATGTGGTTCATGTTTCTTTCATATCCAGATCAGTACATTAAAGCCAAATATTTATCATGATATTTGTTCCATATCATTAAATTCCCATTTTATTTCATTTATTTGGAAAAAAAACAGATCGTTACTGCAATTTCACCTGTAGGTGGACACCTGAGTGGACACGTGGATAACAATTCAAAACAATTCAGAAACACCACAAATTAAACTAAACTGATTCATTTAGCAATGTTCATGCATGAAAGGGTTAAATAATGCATAAATATCAGAATGTTTAAGTGGACTGTGGTTGATCTGGGTGTTACGTCATCGGAAGGTCATCGGAAAGTGGGGTGGTAGAGATCAGTACAAAATGACAAAATGCACAGACTCCAAGCGTCTACTAAGCTGATTGTGAGGAAACTGAGTAGATGGTTTTGGACCATCGTGTGTCTGTGTGCCAAGGTTTAATCTAATACTGATAGTAAATCCATACAAGCAGATACACTGCATAAAGCTGTGTGTGTGTGTGTGTGTGTGAGTGTGTGTGTGTGTGTGTGTGTGTGTGTATGAAGCACCAAGTGTGGTGACTCCGTAACAGATAAACCTCACTGCCGAGTCCACAGCTCACATACCCTGGCAACAGAAAAACACAAGAACTGTGTGTGCCAATGGCACTGCCAGCCAGGGAATACACACGCACACAAACACACACACACACACACACACACACACACACACACACACACACACCTCTCCCAAAAACAGGGAATACACAAATGCATGTCTTCATAGACAGGAATCACACACACACACACACACACACACACACACACACACACACACACACACCCACACACTTTCTACATTGACCAAAAAAGCTGGCTAATGTAAATGATTTGCCTAACCAATGTTTTCACTGCATGCTCAAATATTCTCTGCAAATTTTGAAGAATATTTTTTTTTGACACATCAAAAGTAAATTTTTTATTTAAAACTCTATAATGTCCAATTCGCCAAGATGCTGTGTTCCACCTATTAACATGCATTTTTAGTTATGAAATTGTGCTTTTACTGCAATACAATCCAGCTCAGACAACAGCTATAATCCAGTTGTTTTGTTGAACAACTTATTTTATAAAAATTCAAATCTAATCGTTACAAATAATTAATCTGAATGAATATATTTTCAACTCAAAAATCAATTTCTATCAGGGTTACTGAGATGAAAAGTGCTTTTTAGTTCTTATAAGCAAAAAAAAAACAAAAAAACAATATATTGTCAGTAAATTTTTGATAAAAACATGGTCAAATTGAAATATCTAAATATTTACATTTCATATTAAAACAAATTTGAGTTCCCCAGGCTTGTATGTGTGACTGTCTCCTATAAATAGTTCGGATTTATGTCAAATTAAAATCGTCAAACTGTAGAAACATCACGGCAAGTAGTTTATTGTTGTAAAGAATAAGAATCCCCCCCATTTTGGAATTAGAATGCACAGATTGACATGTCCCCACCAGAATCCAGCGGGTGTCCCCATTTTGCACCCAACCCCGTTCTCAACTTGCGTCCCCTGTCCCCACCAATGTTAGGAGCGAATCTACACCCTTGATCCTTCATATGAACTGTCTCTTACTTTATGTTGTCTCTGAGAGAAGCTGACTGAAGCTTGATAATCTCCTTTCACTCTTTTCTCTCCTTCCGCCATGTTCTTCTTTATCTTGGATTTCCAGATAAACTCAATTTGGCAAATAGTCATGTGCAACAAATTTGCTCAGGCAAAAGAAAAACGCTGATCTGGTGTGAATGTTACAGGCTGCAGTATAAACGCAGTGCTCCACATGATTCAGGTTCTCCTTCAACCCTAATGCTAATGCAGCCGTGTGTCTGCGGTGCAATGTTGTGACACTAATTAGTCTTGGCCACTCGTCACTGGCGCCATTTGTTTCTATTAGTCATCGCGAGAGAGAGACGTATTCGTGTTTCAATTAGGCTCAGTCACAAAGCGCTGATGCACTGCTCCTCCAGGTCTACCTGTTGGCCATGGGATTTACCAGGTGGAAACGCTGTATGAATATAAACGCTCTCGGAACATTCCTTCTGCCACGATACTGAGCTCTGGACCTGTCAGAGGTTAGTACCATTTCTGGCTTTATTGACGTCTTTAATAAAGGATTATTTTAGCGCGATCCTTTATTTTCATTCCTCATGACTGTGTTCCTGTTGTGGCACCATAATCAAGTTTGTGGATGACTACGGTGAACCTGATGAAGACAATGAGGGATGGCGATGAGGACAGTGAAGCACCTGGCTGCATGGTGCTGATGTAACTTGGCACATGAGATCATCCTGGATTTCAGGAGGGCTAAAAGCCAGGCTTTCAACTCCCTTCACAAATGTTCTATGGGGATGAGGTCTGGAGACTCCCAGACTCCAGGACTTCAGTGGTGTGTTTAGGATCATTATCATGCTGGAAGACCCAGGCACATTCCATCTTCAGTACTCTCACTGATGGAAAGAGGTGGTGAGGGCCCTGTTCATTCTTCCCTTAATGCAGATTAGTCGTCCTGTCCTTTGCGGAGAAACGGGCCCAAGCATGATGTTTCCACCCCCATGCTTCACAGAAGGTATGGTGTTCTTGGGATGCACCTCAGCATTCTTCTTCCTCCAAACAAGTTGAGTTTTTACCAAAAAGTTCCACGTCATGACCACATGATCCACTTCTGGATCGTCCAATTCTCTCTGGCAAACTTCAGGGCAGGCCAGACGTGTACTGGCTTAAGCAAGGGGACACGCCTGGCGCTGCAGGATTTGAGTCCCTCTCGGCGTAATGTGTTACTGATGGGAGCCTTTGTGCCGCTGGTCGAGCTCTGTGCGGGTCATTCATCAGGTCCTCCACGTGTAGGTGTGGGATTTTTGCTGACGTTCTCGTGATCGGCTGACTCCACGGTGAATCTTGCATGGGGCTCCAGATGGGAAAATATCAGAGTCTGGTATGAAATGTACAATGTGATTTTCTGGTTGTTTTTCTCATTTTGACTCTCATAGTTGAAGTGTACAGACCTCTTTCATCTTTATAAGTAGAACTTCCTTCCAATCAGTGGTTGACTGAATACTTTTTGGCCCCACTGTATCTACATCCTTGCACTGTTATTGTACTTCATTCAAACCTGCCTTACTCATTGCACCACCTGCACAGATACTGCACTGTAAATGATATTCTACACATAAACCCCGTAAATACAAAGTGAGAAATGTTTGTTTGAAATCTTTATTAAAAATAAAACAAAAATATAACAGGTTTAGAAGTTTTCACAGCCTTTGCTCGATACTTTGTTGAAGCTCCTTTTTGAGGCACTTGTTTTTGGGAAGGTTCTCCCATTCTTCTTTGTAGAACCTCTCAAGCTTCCTCAGGTTGGATGGGGAGCGTCTGTGCACAGCCATTTTTAAATATCTCTAGAGATGTTTCAATCAGGTTCAGGTCTGGGTTCTGCTTGGACACTCAAGGACATTCACAGAGTTGTCCTGAAGCCACTGCTTTGCCAGTTATCTTGGCTGTGTGCTTAGGGTCATTGTCCTGTTGGAAGACAAATTTTGTTCCAGTCTGAGGTCCAGAGTACTCTGGAGCAGGTTATCATCAAGGATGTCTCTGTACATCACTGAATTCATATTTCCCCATATTGCGCCAGCTAGTCTCCCAGTTCTTCCTTCACTGTAGGGATGGTATTGGCTAGATGATGAGCAGTTTCCTCCAGACATGATGTTTGCATTCAGTCCTAAAAGTTAAATCTTTCTGTCTCTCATGGTCTGAGAGGCTTTTGGTAAACTCCAGATGGGCTGCCATGAGCCTTTACCTGAGGAGTGGCTTCTGTCTGGCAGCTCTACCATACAGGCCTGAATGGTTGTCCTTCTGGAAGGGTTCTCTTCTCTCAAGAGCAAGGTTGAGCGCTCTGTCAGAGTGACATTGGGTTCTTGATCACATCCTGACTCAGGCCCTCCTACCCACGTGGCCAGCTCTGTAGAAGAGTCTGGTGGTTCCAAACTTCTTCCATTTTACAGATGATGGAGTCACTGTGCTCATTGAGATCTTCAATGCAGCAAAAGTGTTTCTGTACCTTCCCCAGATCTGTGTCTCCATACAATCCTGTCTCAGAGGTCTACAGACAATTCCACCAGACTTAGTTTGTGCTCTGACCTGCACTGTCTACTATGGGACATTAAACAGGTGCGTCTTTCCAAATCATGTCCAATCAACCAATTTACCACAGTTGTCAATCAAGCTGTAAGAAACATCTGAAGGATGATCAGTGATGGAAACAAAGCACCTGATTAATTTTAAGTGTCACGTCAAAGGCTGTGAAAACTTAAGCATGTTATATTTCTGTGTTTTTATTTTTGATAAATTTGCATTCATTTTTTGGTGGTCATGTGTGGTCCTGACCATTGAAAGATCAGGGTGAAAGGAGAGGTAAGTATGCAGAGAGATGGGCAGTGAGTATGGAAACAAAATTGGCCATAATGTTAGAGCCCACGTCGGTCTATGGATTCATTCACAGCTGATTTGTACCGAAAACCACCGCATTTTGCTCTTATCTGAAAAAGTAACAGTGGGCGTGCTGAGTCATGCGGGACATTGACAATGGTAAACAATGGTCAGCCAGATCGGCCTGTTAGTTTGGTGCTGATATCAGCTGATCAGTCAGTGCAGAGAGAAAAAGGCAGGATTTTCTGCAAGGGTCAGTCTGAGACAACCGGCAAAGGAGACGGTGTAAACATTGCATTTGCCCTGTGTGTTGTTTTTCGGTTCCGGGTCACTAATAGCTTGCAGCTCAGTCCACCTTGAAGAGACTGACCTTAAAGCGACAGCTCAGTGAAAGATCTAATTTTAGGCAGTTTTCCCCTTAGCCTCGGCCAATCAATCAGCCAAGACATGCAGGAGTGTGGCGCACGAGGTCTGAAAAACTACAGCCTACTTTGTTCCAGGTGTGTACATATACGCTCACTGTCAAATAAACAGTTGCACCCAGAAAGAATCAACAACTGCAATGGTGTCGGAACAGTGTTCATCTTCAGTGCTTTGGTGAAGGCAACCCACAAAATCTGTAGGCACTGTGGTCAGAACCAAGGTCTGATGTCATGGTGTGGGTGCAATTTCCCACGATGCCAAATCACCTTTGGTCTTCATTGAGGCACTTTAATCCCAACATTACGTTAATGAGGTTCTGCAACCAGTGGTTCTGCCTTTTCTGAACACACTCCGGTGCTCTCCGACGCTCGTCCACACACTGCTGCCGTCTCAAGATCTCGTCTTGAAGACACAGATACTACGCCGTGGTCGGTCTCATCTCCAGACCTGTCCCTGATTGAAAATGTGTGGGACGCTATTGGACGCTCTCTCAACACTCCACCCCTACCACACCATCTGCAGAACCGAGTGAGAACATTCTAGCTGCATGGGATGGATCATCACAGGACACCATTAGGAACCTCTACACCTCCATGCAGAGACGTCTGGCGTGTTGCGTTAAACCTGACACCGTACTGAGAGACACCACTTCTGTATGAGTAGATCAATGAATATTGATCATATCAGTCCACGTTTATCATCAGTTATTGATTCCTGATCACCTTCATCTACCTTCCCAAAATCCCTGCAATCCCACACATCCTTCTGGGTGCAACTGTTTGTGCAATTATGTTTGACAATGAGTGTACATGTTACAAGTATAATAGGTGTCATAATAATATATGGACTAATTTGTCCCATATATACATACACCACTTTGTAGCAGACACACACTCTCTCAGACACACACTGTGCTCCTACCTCCTCCCACTGGTGGATGTATCTGATGAGGCGCGACAGCCGCAGCAGGCGTAGCAGGCTGAGGATTTTGGTGAATCGGACGATTCGCAGTGCTCGGGCAGTTTTGTACACCTCCGAGTCGAAGCCTTTCTCGACAATCAGAAAGATATAATCCACGGGGATGGAGGAGAGGAAATCCACCACAAACCAGCTCTTCAGGTAGTTCATCTTAATGACCTTGGGGTCCAGGATGATCTCAGAGCTCTCCTCGTTCACAATGCCCGTGCGGAAGTTCATGACCAGGTCCACCAGGAAGATGGTGTCCGAGGCCACATTAAAAACCAGCCAGGTGGTGGTGGTTTGCTCAGAAAAGAAGGTTATTCCAACAGGAATGATGATTAGATTCCCCATCATCATGATGAGCATTATCAAGTCCCAGTAGAACCTGCAGGGGGACAGAAATAGCAGCATGTCAAAGAGAGTTTTCAGTTCACACACACACACACACACACACACACACACACACACACACACACACACACACACACACACACACACACACAGGCTGAGAGAGACTTCAGAAATCCTTGCTTAGCAGGTTGTACAACTGTACAGAAGGATGAATCCTTTGTACACAATGTAAAAAATGGACATACAAGGTCTTTGCAGGACAGTGATGAGTATGACATGTAATTGTGTGTACAATAATACAGGCATTTACATTTACTGATATCATGCTCCTTAAGAACACACTTTACACATACATTTGTGGACAAGCTGAGAGATACTTGAACTGGTTCTGTTGAGGCCTTTAAGAACCTTGGTAGATGTGACCCATCCCATGTTTCCAGCAGTTTTAGTGGAACTGAAGATACGTCCCAGAATAAGTCATCAGCAGAGGGGCTGCACAGGGTCAGTAAATGGATGTGGGAAGATGGTAGCGCCTCCCTGCGAGTGTTTGTTCTGTTACAGATGTTTGTTTTTCTCCAAAAAGCAAACATGGATCAACTTTTGTTGATAGGACGACGAGACTTACGAGACAAACGGTACATCATTGCTCCTGTACAACTCCGTCATCGCTCCGACACTCCCACAACTGTTCACGGACAAAATCCTAATAATCTTTGGTTCCTGCTGTGAATGAACTATTCAGGTTCCAGAACCTATTTTTGTTGGTGGAAATGCACAAAACAGTTCAAAATTAGCTTTGCAAACGGAACCCGTTCCATATTGGTGGAAAAGGCCTATCAATGTGCTCTTATACAAGGGGCTCGTTGTGCGCAAATGTCAGCTAATCCATGAGATGAGATCGTGTTGTCCAGATGTTGTGCTCCATCGATATTTCCAAAGTACTCTGAGGACAAAGAGGCCATGAAGAAGGTTAATCAGACTTTAGGAGGAACTCTCAGCAGCTTTTTTCCGGGAAGCCATTTGTTGTCCCTGTCATTTTTAAGCCTTTTCATTGGCTGCAGAAGCTTTTCGCAGGGAGTATGGAAACATGTTACAGATCAGTTAACCGATTATTAACTGTCCTACCACCAGGTCAAACCAATGACGGTAAAATGTATGGACATAGCGTTTCTGCAGGCTTGTTGCAGGACGACGATGAACTCTTTTTTTACATTATTCTGCGATATCGTAAGAAGGCGGGGTTACACTTAGAAAATCAAATGATTGGCAGGTTGGCTGGAACAGACCAAGAGATGTTATGCTTTCTCAGGACTGTCTTAGACTCTTGTCCCGTTTTCTAAAGGTGGGGGCCGTCGAGTCTGTCTCCACCTCCGGTCTGTACTGCGCAGACTCAGGTTGCAAATAGAATGCAAGGGAACGGAACCACAACATCGATGTTTTATTTACAGTCACAAGGTTTACTGGGAGTAGTGGCCCATAGTGGTCAATTTACCCTACTTGCACAAACCCTACTGCAGTGTGAAGACGATAAACTCTTATGTAAGGGTTTTAAGTAGGGTGTACTGTGGGGAGGCTGTGCTCTACCTAAGCAGCCCATGTTGTAAATAAAAGCTTTCAGAACATACATTAGAAGGCAGCACATATTTGCAAGTTCCTGATGTTCACGTTTTCTGCTCCTACCCTGCGCAGAATGACGACATGCAGAATTTGAGTGGGTGGCTGTTTTGTAGCAACACACTCATGCTGCATTCTGAATATTAATCTTTCTGTGGTTGCAAGCTTTTTTAAATTCAGTGCCGTGGCCCTGAAGGATTCTTCTCCTTCCGCTAATCCCTCATGTGGATGCAGGCCTTTACGCCATGTTTACGCTTTGCACACATTTCCAGTCTTCTTGGATCAAGGCCAGTGTGAAGGAAGCCTAAAAGAGGCCAATTACAGTGCTGATGAATACACAGTCATCCATGCAAAGCGACTTGCATGCAATAGAATTAGATACAGTGAAGGAACTTGTCCTTTTACTGTAAACGCTGGACGTTGTTGAGGGAAGTATATTGGTCAAAGAAAAGGAAGGAACATTGGATTGATGATGGATTGACTATCATTCACAAAAATATTGTACACTGTATCATACACACACTAAAATACTGTTTATTGTATCATACACCCACAAAAATACTGTTTATTGTATCATACACCCACTAAAATACTGTTTACTGTATCATACACACACTAAAATACTGTTTATTGTATCATACACCCACTAAAATACTGTTTACTGTATCATACACCCACTAAAATACTCTATACTGTATCATACACCCACTAAAATACTGTTTATTGTATCATACACCCACTAAAATACTGTTTATTGTATCATACACCCACTAAAATACTCTATACTGTATCATATTTGTGTTTATGTAAATACACTGAAGTGTGAAGATCCCTTTGCCATCTCATATGTTGTGTTGCATTTTCTTCCTGCTCTGTTTTTCAGCCGAACGCGGTTTAAACTCAGCGGCCAACAAAAGCAAACTCTTACAGTTCGCAGAATCTCATTATAATTCGAAAGCCCTCGTCGAGTTTTGTAACATTGAACCCCTTATTAAACGTATCCGACTCGAGATCGCTGGGAAACCGATAAAATGGATAAAAAGCAGTTCTTCTCCAGCTTGATTACATGTTTTATTTTGTGTGATGAAGCTTTTTTTACTGACAGTAAATGTTTCACTTAAAGTGCTTATTAAGAACCAGCGCTGAAGTTTGTATAGGGAGCGATACGTCGTCGCATTTTCCCACGTTAAAGCTTTAGAGACCGACCCAAACGTTACTTCAAAGGCTTCTTCAAAGCACTCAGCATTTCTTTGCGAGTGGAAATGCTATTAAAAGCACTTCCTCTCTCTCCCGCTGCTGCTGGAGTGTCAGGGGTACCTCCCCTGTCGGACTTCTGCCCGTCTGATCCTCTGAATCCTGATAGCCGGAGCCCAGCTGTCGGTCAAACTACAAAATGTCCGACAGCCTCCATTTTCACCTGCTGTATTCTTATTAGTGGCGATGGTACCTCCGTCAGGCCCGGCTTTAATGGGCCTCGAAAGGGTGCAGCGCCGGAGGGCCTGGTTCCCACCACCTCTGAAACAGCATCCACAATGTAAGACTCCGTAATAAAGGTTTAACTGCTGACAGTCCAAGGTGCACTTCACAAAGAACCACCTACACTGTGAAAATCCTCATTCAGATACTGGTGCTGACCGTACCACGGATCAAAAATCCACTTCATCTAACGAGAAAATGTAGCTTGGAGTTATTCATTGTGGGGGAAGAACCATCAGCACCCATCCTCACTCCAAGAAGGAGTTCTAAGTCCAGGCCCTGCTCTCATGGCTCAAATCCTTGCTTCCAAGGCTCCATTGAGTGCTACAGAGAGTACTGTTTGTCTCACTCCTGCCCACAATGCTCCTCTCAGAGCTCTGAAGAGAGCTGGAGCTTTAGGGGAGTTCTCTTAAGGTTCCTCTTATTGCATCAGGACCTTCTCTCGCAGCCCCGTTTCATCCAAAAGCAAGGTTATGAAAGAGTTCACCCTGCTTTTGTTGGAGTAACTGTCTCTAGTGTCCAGGGAAGGGTTTGATTGCATTCAGCAAACACATATTTTAGTGGTCAGGATGTTGGATGATCACCACACCTCATCCGCAACCACATCTGAAAGTGGAAGGAGCTCCATCATTCCAGAGGAACACAGTTCCACTGCTCCACAGCTCAATGCTGGGGGACTTTATACTCCTCTTGCCCACACCTAAACAAGCCGGTGTGCTTTTGCACATCTTCATCCACAATGCATTCATTAGAAGACGTGTCCTCTAACATTTGGACATACTGTGTGTTCTATATGGTAAACACCCTGTTATAGCGACAGGTGGAGAAGGGAGGCTGAAACTGGACTCTAATTTGTGAGCAAGCAATCCTGTAGAGTACATGCACTCATACACAAAAGAGCATTTAGGAACACAAGCATATACGTTACATACTCTCAGGTTCTCCGACTCGCTCTCACACACATGAACACACTCTATAATGGTGGTGAAGCTCATAAGCAGCGGCGTTTCTCCAATCGTTTGTTTGGGGGTTGGGATGTTGTGAACTTCTGAAGCTGGCAAAAATGATTTCATCCTTTATAATAAAACCAAATATACAATAATGGATCAGGCACACCTGAGCAGTGAGGTCAGAGGTTGAGGTAGGTCCAGACAATGAATCAATAATTGATCAAAAGTGACGTTCAGAACCTCTAAACGACTTCTGCTTGCCCCTGTCGATGGTGTCAATTTTCTCCACTGTGTGTGTTCTCATGTACTGTCCCCATAATAACATACTACCTTAAATGTAGTCATGTGACTCTGCCCTGTCCAGTCCCGAACCATCACGCATTTACACCAGTTTTAGTGGAACTGAGGATACGTCACAGGATACGTCACCAACAGAGGGCGCTGCACACCGTCAGTAAACGTAAGTGAGGAGACGGCACCGTGTAGAGTTGTTCTGTGACAGACGTTTGCCTTTCTCCAAAAAGCAAACGTGATTCAACCACGGATCTTCTGGCGAGAAGAAGACGTAGAAGATGAATGGTGTCATTAGTCTGAACAACTAGACACGCCCGCAGGGGTTTGAGCTGAAACCCTACTAATCTTAGGCTGCGAACAATTTTTTCAGATTCTGGAACCTTTTTTTGTTCAACTCGAGCAGCTTGTACCAAATAAAAATGCTGTTCATTTGAATAGTCATTAAAAAATTATCAAAATCAAGGTAAAATGTTCAACGGTGATATTGATTTGGGGTCATATCGCCCAGCACTAGGTTGAGGTTTGTATATGAGAGTTAAAAACATCCTCTACTGAGCAAAGTGTTTTCCTGGGCGCCGTGCCGGCCTTGCAAAATGTCCCAGCCACTGATAACGACGTACATCCCCCACTAAAATAGATGCTTTCAGGAACGTTATCTCGTGCTAAAAACCCCAACAGTGCCTGGGAAGCAGCCGATAGACTGGTAGGTAATGGATCTGCTTAAATAAATGAAGCAGAGAGCCTTGCTTTATAAATATCCACAGATCATGTGTCAGATAGTCATCCGTCCTCCATATTAAACTCAACATCGCAACAGTTAACATCCAGATCAGGTATTTTTACCACTGCTGGGGACAATATAATTGTCTTAATACCATGTGTGAAACACAATTGATGGCATAAAATAAATAAAAAACACAAACAACAACATTAATAATAATAATAATAATAATAATAATAATAATAATAATAATAATAATAATAATAATAGTAATAATAATAAACCTTGGAGAACCAAGACAAATTAGAAAAACAAGCAAAATATATTTATTCTATTTATTAGTAAATTAACGCACCAATAACTATTTACAATTTTTATATTTCTATGTGTGAAAAATGCGAAGATGTTATAAGTCTGAGAAAGTTGTTTGGCTGAATGATTTATGCTGAAACTGGTGGAGTTGTGATGATTAGAGTCCAGGTTGTGTTGGTCTGGTTTTGAGGGTTTTTCCATTGATAGCTGGTCAATAAATCGATTTTTCCATTGTGCTCTATTGATGTTTTCCTTCATTCCAGTTCTTTAGTGTTTCGTTGTATTGATGTTTGTCATCATTAATCTGTCACACCATTAGGAAACACTAACTCCTCTTTACGTTGGTATTTTTAAAGATGAGAGAAATTATAAAGTTACTAATTACTTTAACATCCTTTTACTAGGGCTGGGCAACAAGTCGTAAGTATCGATATATCGTAACATCTGTAAGACAGGTTATCTGTGTATGATTTAATTCCAAAAATGAAGGTGAGTGGGTCGTGGGGCGAAACTCTACAGAGTAAGTCTTGTTCAGATTATGTCTACGTTGTGTTACGGTTCTATTACATTCTATCATATATCACTATTTCTCCTACATCTGTTTTTCTTTTCAATGAAAAAAAATACAATTTTATAATATTTAATGAATTTTGAACATTTTAAACCTCCCAGCAGAGACAAAAACAAAGCACAATATGATTAAAATAAATGATCAAAAATATATAAAACCATTCTGGTTTCAATCTGATCACCTTCTTAAATCTAATTGTTCTGTAGAAAATAAAAATGGATATTTTTGGTAAAATATTCTGTGCAGCCTTAGCTGTGTTTAAGTATGATGATGTGATGATTGTGTACGTTTATGAATGTGTGTGACTGGTATTGGTATATTTAACCGTGGTGCCTTGCTTGATACACTATTCTGATTAGAGACAGTCACACTTGCCAGATCTTGTTATTTTCAAGAGATTCTCAAACATAATTTAAATATTTGTATGAATTTAACCAAGCTATGATAAAAAAAATACTTGCACCTACAATATGTTGTGTTTTTGTTCTTATTAAGGACCAAAAAAACACTTAATTATCTCAGAAATTGATCAATGAAAGTGCTTTTGAGCTGAAATGTAAATATTATTTGATGGATTATTTGTAATGATTAGTTTGACAAAGATATTTATAATAAGTTCTTCAAATCACTTGACATAAAAACATAAAAACAACCTGAATATCCTTTATTATTTTAGTTATTTATGTATGTATCAGTATTGTCTCTTCTCAGGACTTTTATTCTGAAATGTGAACACTGTGTGAGCAAAGAAAGAGAACAGCCCCTCCCTTCTCATGTTCCTCTATAACCCAATGTCTGGGTCAGTGACATCATTAACCCCGCCCCCTCTCTCTGATCAGTCAGAGTCTGTATGCAGGTTGAGCATCAGCCCCGCCCCCTCTCTCTGATCAGTCAGAGTCTGTATGCAGGTTGATCATTAGCCCCGCCCCCTCTCTCTGATCAGTCAGAGTCTGTATGTGCAATACTGTATGTTACGCAGTTGGTGCACAGTGTTGGGTGCTGGTGTGGTGTTTGTGTATGACGCTGTATGTTATGCAGTTGGTGTACAGTGTTGGGTGGTGTTGGGTGGCAGCTCAGTTAGGGTTACATGTCAGATTCAGTGAAGCATGTAAAAGAACATGCAACTGAATATTTGCCTCTAGTGACTTCAGTCTTGACCACACGGTAACTGACAGGCGGTATTATCAGAGGTGGGACGCTGGCCATGTTTCTGACCATCTGTCCTATCAAGATTGCCAGAAACCGGCGCTGAGGGCACGACCCCCGACCCAGAGTGCTCTCGTGTGATCTAAAAACTCTCTCTGGATTTAACCCTGCATGACACCGGAGTTTACAGACTCGGGAATGTGTTGATTTTTGAAACATTAACGAATCGTGAAGTGAAATCACAACAGGATACAATATGCAAATCTTTACTAATACCATGTAAAAGATCATGGTTGTGAGTATCTTCTCTGTGTGGGGCCTCAAAAGAGCCCTCATCACAGCCTGAACTGTAGGCTGAGCAGGTGAACATACTGCAAGGCTGTTTGTGCTGCTTGGATTTCCTGGGAAAACTGGGAAAATGGACTGGGATTGGAAGTGCATGATTTCTACATGACAGGTCAGACTCTTATTTCTGAATTGAAGACATGCAGCCATGACCTGGACTTAAGAGAAGCAGCTTTGTGTCTGGAAGGTCACCAGTTTAAGTCCCTAAACCAAAGGAATGGGTTATATGAGGAGACATAATTCCATCTGTGTCCAACACAATCACAAATTTGAGTGTCTAGCCTGTTTTTCCCAAACCCCAACACTGGAGACATCTCTGGTGAAACAACAGAATGTGACAGAGACGTCTGAGAGCAGCTCATCACCTTCAGTGGACCAGGTCTTCTACCAGGTGCTTTTTCTTTGCCTTTCATGTCCCCAAAGACGCTGTCTACCAGAAACAACCAACCACCTGGAGGACTGCATTGAGCACTAGTGGGGGCACCCAGGACAGCGTGGCAGTCCATATCTGGATACACGTCTCATTCACACACTCCTGGGACATTTAGACCTGTTTATGGATTGGAAACCGGAGTCCCTACAGTAGAGTCTTGAGGTGATGAGCTGCTCTCCAGTATCAACACCACATTTTCCTGAAGTCTCTGTCACATACTTCAGCTCAGTAACAACAAATCACTGAGAGGACGCAAAGAGAGGACAGGAGCACCCCAACCAACGTCGCACACTTACGTACATGCACATCTCAATGGACAACATAAGACTCGGGTACCTTTAAAACCCTTCTGTCAACTGGGCTCATGTTAGTCTGCACTGCTGTGCTCGGCTGTTGTCCTACCGTCTCTTTGCTTTGGTGAATTCAGGCCATTGTTCTGCACTGCAGGTGGAAAAACAGAGCTAGACTAATTAAAGAGCACCAGAGGGCATCATTTTGGAAAAAGTGAGACACACTCAAACAAGGACCTTCACCAGACTTTAGGACGTTGCCTCAGAAGCAGGGTGGAAAAAGAGCAAGGGAGGAGCATCAATAATGCAAGGCAAAGTTGCAGGGGGCCCTAAAAATAGAGTTTAAGCTCTGTTTAGAAAATCGGCTGTTGTTCAGCACAGAAGAGAAGTCTTTTGGCATCCAAGTCGTGTTTCTATTTTTTTTTTTTTTTTCTCAGAACCTGTGTGATTAATTTATAAGCCACGGGTTCAATCTGAGCTCATCTTTTACCCGATAAATCCAAACTAAGATAAAAAAGGGAAAAAAAAAAAAGAAAGTCACCCCCAAAACGCTGAGGGCACAGAGGATTCCGCGCCGGGTAAATAATGACATGTCAAAATTCCTCAATACCAGCTTGTCTTTCCCTGCAGAATGGATAACGGCCTGGGACACAGACACGCAATACACACGGAATATGACAGACTTTCAGAGGGACACAAGCTGAAGGCCAGGTCCAGATCAAGCCGAGCACGAGTCCTTTCTGAAAACGATGAATAATGAATACTACTAACCATTCATCAATCTTTAAACGGACTGCGTATTAAAGCGATCGTGGGGTATCGGCTTTCTCTGGACGCTTCAAAACCCATCCAGATGGTGTTGTCCCTCACGAGCCGTCGCTGGTGGTTTTTATGCGTTTAATTCAGGGAGCTGGACAAGGGCAGCTCGTTATCAGGACTGTACAAATAAGGGAGCTAATGATGACCATCAGAAGCGGCCGATGCAGCAGTTTGCCTCTGACTCTGAAGGAGATGCAGCAGAGAAATGAAGGACGAGGAACGTAATAAAGGGTGAGAGAAAGAGCAACACAAATAGTTTCATCGTCACAAATGTTATCTTGTTCCACTGTGACCCTTAGAACCCGAGATCCACACTTTGCAGGCAATTACACGCCGTATCTCAGGATCAGAGTCACCTACGGACGGAATTAAACCCAGGTCTCAGTGCCAAAGGAGCTTCCAGTGCTCTCCACGTGTACATGCTCAACCTGCATCTAAATGACAACTTTAGAAGAGAACGAAAAGGCCTTCTGTTACACCATAACATCCAACAAGATTTCCAAAATTCAGTGACCATTAACGATTAGGCTCACAAAGGATTGGGTTTAAGTTTTAAGGTTAAGTTTAGGGTTACAGAAGGTGAGGTTTAGACTACAGTAGATGATCTTAGGCCTGAGCAATATAACCAAAAAAATCATCATATACCGCATTATACATTGTATATCACCATTCAAATATATATGATTTTTTTGTTCATATCACCCAGAACTTTATCACAGTAGAGAAAATCCTTGGAGCAAAAATAGGTTCTTCAAAGAACCCTCTTCAAAGATGGCCAATCAAACCTTTAAATAACTGATTCATGGAGGAAATACTTTCTCTAATAACGTTCATTAGATACTGGTGTTGGGAGGAGCTTCGTGTCATACTCCAGTCAGCCAGCAGAGAAGGTAGACCTGTGGTTGCTCCACTTCAGCGAGACCCTGCAGAGGGGTTTCGATTAATCATTAGCAACAATATTCTAGTCAGGTGCACTGTAGCGTACAGCCATGGTGTAGAATATAGGCAGTGATGACAGTGTCACTGGTGACCCCCTCCATCTCTCTCTCTCTCTCTCCCTCTCTCTCTCTCTCTCTCTCTCTCTCTCTCTCTCCCTCCCTCCCTCCCTCCCTCCCTCTCTTTGATGTAAAGCTCATTTGCAGGTGTGATGAAAGGGAGAAATCATGTGTTGAAAGCAAGGTCGAAACACAGTCACCTGAGAACACCCGGCAGGAGTGATGCAAAGGTATTACAGCTCACTCTTCTAAGGGGACACTGACACCACTGGAGTGCAGTGGCCAAACACCGAGCCAGCAGCACTCACGTCCCTTCCACCTTCAGAAGGTGCAGCTATTGACGGTGATAAAACCATGCTGCAATTTCATGGGACAGGTTTCTTATTTGTAGCTCACTGGAAGAAGTGCTTCCCAATTCCCAGTATTTACAGGAGACAGTCACACATACCAGATATACATTTGAAGTTTGTGAAAATAATATATTTGAAAGTATATTTTTGCTTATAAGGACTAAAAGTATGACTTAATATTTTATATGTTCTTCATTGCGTCCGATAATTGTGCTACGGTCCCTAACAGCTCCGCTTGAGACGGGATTGACTGGCCCTCTTAAACAGAATGTGTACGTAAATAATTCCATTTTGAAAAAAGTCAGATAGAACTTGAGGGACGATGTGCATCATGATGCTCACTGGTAATGATTTACTGTCATTCACTTTTAACATCATTAAAACGTCTGACTGAACAATTCCATTAAACCTATAAACGTCTTGATCAGGGCTGCACAATATACCATCGCATTGTGGGCAATATTCATATTAGGGCTGGGCAATGAATCGAAAATTAATCAAAACCGACATTCAGAACCTCCAAACGATGACGATTATTCCATGTATCGTCTTACTTTAAAAACGTACTATAGCACGTGTAGTCATGTGACTCTGCCCCGTAAAAAATCTTTGACATGGAAGCAACAAGGAACGAAACTTCAGAAAAATTCATTAATCATAATTGAAAATGTTAAATTAATCATGATATTGATTTGAGGTCATATCGCCCAGTCCTAATTCATATTATCATATAAGACTAATTAAATTAAATGTTATTTTTTTGCAGCTTGAAAAAAATAAAATTAATTTCCCATGACAGATCGAGATGAATCAGACTCTTTCTGCCCAACATCGTTAATTTTACTCATTATTAAGGTCATGACACAGATTAGTTGACCTCTGGTCAGATCTGACTCTGTTTTACTCAACCCCTTCAGCTGCTAATGGTCAGAAACCATTTACTGCAGCAAGTGTTACGGAGTTCCACAGGGTTCTATCCTGGGGTTTATCAAACTGATGCTCATTATGAGAACAATGTATTTCTAAGGATGATGACCAATGCAGTTTATCGTTGTGAAAGCTCCAAGCCTTGCCCTGAGCTACGACTTCACCTGGTCCACGAGGACTTGAGTAAGCAACTTTCTCCGTTTCCATAGTTCCCCAAAACAGCTGGTCCCATGCATTATTAACTGGAATTTAAATAAAACATGAGGCAGTCTAACATTATATATATAACATATATATATATATATATACACAAATATATATAGATGGAGATGCAATATTGTCCGATTTGGTCATAACAGCCAGTCCAGACAGAAGCTTCTGCATTTTAACTCCAGAATCTTTAATATAAACAGTGAAAAAAAGTCTTTTTCACCAAAATGTTGCTGTTTTGAGCAGAATGACAGTAATATTCATCACCTAGAAAGCACATCACATCTGTACCATCACTGTTGTTTACGTAGTTTCGTTTGTGCACAGAACTACAGCTGTATTTAGGGCTGAACAATCAAGATTTAAACGTATTTTAAAAACTGCTGTGAAAAACTCAACGATTTCATTTTCGAACACATTAAATTGAGCAGGACTGATTATTATTGTGTATTATTGTAATTATTGATCTGCAGTGTGTTCAGAAAAGCCTGCTGTTTACCACAATAACACGAACCAACACAAGGATTCACCGAATCGTCCCCTAAAGAATGCTACCATTTCCTGATTCAGCTGTGTGACGTTCAAGTGTGATCTAAGTGTGAACTTCGTGTGGAGGTTCCTTGAACTCAAGGTTCTTAATTACAAAAAATGCTTCTAAACAAATTCAAAACCGCCTCTTTGGTGTCGTCTCTCCTTTATCTTCGAGAGTATATCTTGGAGAAATGCCCTCCAGACATGGTGGATCCAACCCTCTGCAAAGCCAAACCCTCTACCGGCCAGCAGATCTTCAGGATGATGGATGGCAACTACATTTGAGAAATGTGAAGCAGCCAATGAGGAAACAAGGACAACGGCAGGTCCGCAGCTCTAACAGATGCCTGTGAAGATAGTGACCACCGTGCTAGTACATCAGAACCCTCTCTCGGAACATAGCTCATCAGCTGTTTCTCAATCCCAATGCAGGGGAGGGTTATAGTGCCATATATGTTGGGCTGCAGCAGGAACATCAGTGTATCTTCTCATTACTGTGGCATCATTATTTAAAACATCGGTTCTGAAGTCGTACGGCTGCTTTCTCCTTTATTCACTTCCACTGGGAGAAAGAACGTTTGGCATTTGTGTGTGTGTGTGTGTGTGTGTACACACCGCATCTCCACTTAATGAATAACTCATGCAACGTTTTTGCATTTGTTCTCCAATGCATCTCATTATTATCTGAAGCACTTCTCGTTTTTTGTTCTCCTGATCAATAACCAGATCAATCGAGTTCAACCTTTCTTCTTACTGCTGGCAGATATTGATAAAGGTCAATACACAACACTTTCCAAATACACAACCGTGCAAATGCACCTAAGAAGCTGGGCAGAATTAACAGCATATTGATATGATCTGATCTGCGGGAGTGAAGTTAGCCAAACCTGATGTCCTCACACTCCAAACTACAGGGTTCTAATGTTTATAGTTAGAACACAGTGTTCTAGGAATTATAACAATTATAACATTATATTTACATAATTTCAACATAAAAAGGAACCGATTAGGAACCTTACACGCTATTGGAAACCTTGGTTTGTCTTAAGGGTCAATCACCCACCACCATGTTTAACAGCAGACCCATAAAGAGAAACGTGAAATATCACGTTCTGTTAAAGCTGGACATACATTTAAAACAGTTAGATCAGCCATAACATTAAGACCACTGACAGGTGGCTACAGTGGCACATGTCAAGGGGTGGATATATTGGGGTGGAGGAGAGACAAAGTGTGATGGTGAAACAACTGGATCAGAATTTCCAAAACATGAGGCAGGTCAGGAGGGGTGTTCCTTGTATGCAGTGGTCAGTACCTACCAAAGGTGCTCCAAGCAAGGACAACCAGTGACCCAGTCAAAGGGTCAACGGCACTTGTGTCTCACTGATGCTCATGAAGGTCCCACCTCGCAACTTATAAGATGTAAAGGGTTTGCTGGTAACATATTGGCGCCAGACACCACAGGACACCTTCAGAGATCTGGTGGAGTTCCTGACTCGTTCCAGACAGGTGGTGTTCTAAGGAAAAGAACCTTTACCTTCTACAGAGGTAATTTAATGTTTAAAGAGTAAAGAACCTCAGAATGACCCAAGAAATGATGAGGTAAACAAATCCATACGAGCCCGATATTAGACTGTCCTATTTTGTTTTACTTCTCTTAGAAAAGGACCCTTAAAGAAAAGGACCCTTAAAGAAAAGGACCCTTAAAGAAAAGGACACTTAATTTGAAACCTTAAACCTCAGCTATGACTGCAATGGATCCTTACTCCCTCATTAGTGTTGCACTTTATAGGCACTATTAAGTTCACTAAGTAGCAGTACAAGCACAAATGGATCAGGACACTTCCTCGACATCCGTATCTGTCTCAAAAACGAACGTGAGCCGTGTTCAGAGCTCCGCTCGCACTGTTCATGGAATAAACTCTGAACGTAAGCCTCCCGTCAACATTCCACAAAGGAAAATACGTGAACCCGCTTGTAACAATTATTGCTTATATGGTCAAACACTGTTGTTTCCAATTTCGTTTCACTGACTGTTGCTTAGTAACGAGACTCCCGATGCATTCAGGTTCACATTCAGCTCACGTGAGATATGATATTTACTATAAATTATAAATACATTGTGGGAGATTATAGTGCCCTCAAATCAACATTGTGACTTGGACAAAAATGTCTCACATGTCCATTAGGGCCCTAAAACATTTTGGTCTCGGCCCTTCCGTTGCATTGAGGGTCAAAACTCACCCGCCACCATGTTTACCAGCTGAGAAACAACCCAAAATGATCTTTTTCAGCTTTTTCAGTAAGAAAACCTGCTGTTCGTCCTGCATTTCGATCTCTGGAGCTGTTCTGTCAGAACAGCCTGAATCACAAGGAAAAGGACTTTCATTGAATGTGAATAAATTGCGCAAAACACAAAAAAGAAACTGCTCGACACCAGTGATGCTGCTGTTTAATGGCCAATATTTCTATCCATGCTATGCACTGAACTGATACGGCGATATATCCCAATACCCCAACCCTTCGGGTTCACCCTGGCAACAGGAACCTGTGTTCATCATGGCTGCAGAGGCAGAGCGGAGTTGGGAAACGCGGCACGATTCCTCGTGCGTCGCTCTCCGTGGTGCTGAAACCTATTCCTCACAACAGCAGCCTTTTCCAGTTCGGCTCTTACTGTCCATCTGCTCCACACATTAGTCTATAATGTCTGCGTTCCAGGGAATTTGGAAGGGTTTGGGCTGACGAGGCTGACATGTGCTGACGGGGACATCTAATATTACACCAAGAGCTGCTCTGGAACGCTATGATATTCCATGGAATACTGGAAAGCATATGCGCACATGCAGATTAATCAAATAACCTCAGTGGATTGAGCATCATCCTGACTCACCTTGCAGCTGTATTAACCCTGAGAACTGAGTGCATCCTGCCTCTTTAAATACTGATATGATATATAAATCATATCCCATATTATATCCCAATATGCTTTTCTGAAAATGTAGGTGAATGACTATGAAAATCTCTCATTACTGCCACACAAAAACCCTGTATCTCCATCCAGGCAACTTGACAGGAGAAGGAACAACCTTCTTAACTTCCAATGGAGGATTTCTATTGGTCCGTTCGTCATGAAACCCTCACACAATGTAAAGAACAACTGCCAGAGTGTCGTGACTCATTCAAACAGGGTAACTGTGGGGAAGCTGATGTCTTCAGCTGCTTATACTGCAGATTTGCAGCACCCCTGCAGAACCTCACGTTTGGGAAGGAGCTGATGATGGTAATCAGGTGTGCTGCAGCCAAGAGAGCACCAACACGTGAAGGACAGAGAGGGACGAAAGCAGCACAATGCACAAGCTATTGCTCTGCACACACCTGACCTGCCCTGTTTTCACCAGGAGTGCAGGATTGTAGCCTCGTGTCGTAATTTCTGCAGCATGCATTAACCACCTCCACCTCATCTCCACCCGTCAATGTCAGAAGCGTGAGCCTGCGCAGTCTCCGCCTCCTCCCCTTTCACCTGGGTAATGTGATTAGTGCTGAAGTGCAATAGAGCTGCCGTTCACTGTCTACCTTACCAGCGTGAAACACACACACACACACACACACACACACACACACACACACACACACACACACACACACAGACACTCCAGCTCCAACCCAACAATGATCTCCTCATTTTCCCTGCCTGAAGTCACCCCCCCCACCCTCCTGTCTCACTGCAGTCACAGTGACACTGCTGCGCGCGTGCATGTGTGTGTATAAATGAGTGTGTGTGTGTGTGTGTGTGTGTGTGTGTGTGTGTGTGAGAATGAAAGAGAGAAAGAGAGTGTGTATTTTGCTGCAGCTCCTGCACCGCACGTGCCAAACCGAACCTCGACACACAGCCCTTCACACACGGCAAGGGCATTCATCTCTGCTACAGAAATGACTGCAATGTCACACCGCATGCAGACTCTGTGTGTGTGTGTGTGTGTGTGTGTGTGTGTGTGTGTATTCCTGTATCAGTGTATATGCATTTCTATATACAGACACAAACATGCATCTATGCCTATGCATGCATGTGTGTGTGTGTGTGTATTCCTGTATCAGTGTATATGCATTTATATATACCGACAAAAACGTGCGTCTGTGCATATGCATGTGTGTGTGTGTGTGTGTGTGTTCCTGTATCAGTGTATATGCATTTGTATATACAGACACAAACGTGCATCTATGCATATGCATGTGTGTGTGAGAGAGACAGAGAGAATGCATGTGCAACAACACATCCCTGCAGGTACACACACACACACACACACACATTATATCATATATCCACACATGCGCGCGCGCGTTTGTATATGCGCCTATATGGTTTGCGCACCTCTGCGCGCTGGCGCACATGCCACCACACACACACACACACACACAACAACAACAACAACAACAACAACAACCCCTCCGAGGGCATCGCCACCTACACCCCGTAACCACCACCACCACCTCCACCAGCAGCAGCAGCAGCAGGGGCAGGGCAGGCGCACCTGAAGTCGCTGTAGGGGTGGATGATCCAGTACCCCGCGGTCTGCACGCGCTCCTGCTCCTTCTCCACCGCCTTCTGGCTGCCGAACATGCGCAGGGAGAACTTGTTGACTCCGGGCTGCAGCATGGCCCCGATCTGCCGCTGCATGAAGCCGTGCTGGCGTCCGGCGGGGTCGGCGTCCTCCAGCCCAAGCATGGTCTCCTCGCGGTCCGCTTTCAGCCCCACGGAGTTGGCGTGCTCCTTGGCGGCGGCGCCTCCTCCTGCGCCTCCCGCTGCGCCGCCGCCGCCGCCGCCGCCGCTCTTCTTCAGCCGCGCGGAGTCCTGCCGCTGGAACACGCTGTTCCTGCCGTCCGCCTCCACCTTCTCCTCCTTGGTGCTGGAGAACGAGTTGGACTTCATCACGCCCTCCTCCTCCATGCGCCCGTCAGCTCGGCGGTGCGGACACGAAGGCGAAGCAGCGGCGCGCGCTGATCATCGGGCTGCGCGCGCTGCCGCTGCCGCTGCAGAGCACTGAACCCCTGCCTCCCTCTCCCTCTCTCACTTCAGCTCATGCACGAGGGCGGGGGGGAGAGCAGGGGAGGGATCTTAGCGCCACCTAGTGATGGCGTGATGTAGTGGGTGCCTTGGTGCCACCTTATTCTCAGCAGCATCCACCTCCACCTTCTGCTGCCCCTCTGCTGCATTGCACTGCATTGAGACACCCATCACCATCACCACTACTGATGATCCATCCCATGCAGCTTGAATGTTCTCACTCGGTCCTGCAGATGGGGTGGTAGGGGTGGAGTGTTGATAGAGCGTCCAATAGGGTCCCACACATTTTCAATCAGGGACAGGTCTGGAGATGAGACCGACCACGGCGTAGTATCTGTGTCTTCAAGACGAGATCTTGAGATGACAGCAGTGTGTGGACGAGCGTCGTCCTGTTGGAATAGAGGACCGGAGTGTGTGTTCAGAGAAGGTAGAACCACTGGTTGCAGGACCTCATTGGTCTCAAAGTGTCTGCAATGATGGTGTCCTACGAAATTGCATCCACACCACGACACCAGACCTTCTGGATGCTGTCAAAATTCATATTTCTGAGAATAGAGTTTGTGTTTTGGTTTAAACTTGCTGTGAGAAATAAATATATGATGAAAAAATGTCACAGGTGCCTTTGTTTGTCATGGTGTCATGAATGTGAAACCTGGACTAAATGGAACCGTATTGCCTTTAGTGATGTTTGCTTTTCAGTGACTCTTGGATTTGAGTAAATCTGCTGCTCTTTACAGAAATCAGAAATAAGACGTTGAAGAACACATGAAACAAAGGATAAAGACCTAAACCTGCACTGAGCCAAAGGACGACAGTGCAGGAGAAAGAGCTCCTTCACAGCTGGAGGAAGAAACCTTGGGAGGAACCAGGCCCAGAAGGGGGGACCCCTCCTCCTCTGGTCAAACTCCTCGTTCATTATTGATAAGGGGAGCCTGGACCTGTCTGCTGAGATCCTCTGGTGTACTGAAGTAATGAAAGTTTGATAGGTGGACATAATAGAATGTGGTTGCCGTGGTGCAGCAGATAACACCACCAGTGGGTTCGATTCCCAGGCCGAGTCCTTGGGCAAGACTTGTGCCATATGCTATAAATGTGGAATAAGGAGTAAGTGGGTACATTTCTACATAGGTGATGATGCAGGAGGCCAGAAGGGCGAGGAGATCAAGATCAAGACATCAGCTCAGACCGCTGGGTCGTCTCTGACTATCACAGAGTATTTTTAATGTATTTTTAGTGTGTTTTGGGCTTTAAATAATTCATAACAATGCAGATAAATGATTATTGATAACAACTAGGAACATAAACCATTATAACCATTATAACCATAATATAAACCATTACCACACTGAACCTTCAGTTCTTCAGTTCTTATGAATCATTCTGAGCTCAGGGGTCAGTTTTAGGGTTGGTGAAGCTGTTTCTAATTCTGGCAGTAATGTAGTCATGAGACTGAACAGCAGACGTCCACAAGAGGCAGCGTCTGGATGTTTGTCAGATGTTATCAATCAAATACGTTGACAGTGACCCTCATTTTCAGTGCGGTTGGCTATTGACAGTAAAGAGGAATTGAAAGAGGAAATAAACGAATATGTAATCGACTAAAATCAACCGTACAATCAATCATTTAAAACATTATGACACGGGATAGTGAAGAATAAGAGTAGATGATTTGATAGAATCAAGAAATTAAAATTAGTCATTAGAAACAGAATTTAAATTAAACCATAAACCAAATAAAAACCAGACCTGTGTGATACAATTATAAAAGAGAAAAAGTAAAACATGAGAATTAAAGTAAAATATAGTGAAACAGTTCTTAATATATTTAATTAAAGTAATAACAAAATAAAATGTCCCTAAAATGAAACTATATTAATGAACATTATAGTAACAATAACAGAATAATATTCTTTAATCTAATGCTCTTTATATCGTGATATATTACAAAGTCCAATTCAAGTCATGCCTTGACTATATTCTGGAGACAATGTTTGTCTGCTCCAGACAGTCCTATTCTATTGCTCATTAGAAGTGGTGTCCACAAACATTTGGACACAGCCATGGCGTGTTTCAAACCCTGGTGATTACTTTAGCCTGAATGACTAAACAGAGCTGTGAGATTTTAATGAACCGGGAAAATCTGCTTTTAGCTCCAGAGGATCAGCTTAGGTCACCTAATCATTTTCAAACCCTCTTCAGGCAGCCTGTGACTGCGTTGATCGTTTCTTTGATCATTTTTAAGGTTAAGTTTTAATATTTTTATTGTTCTTACTTTTATTTTATTGTCATTCTATCTTAATTATTATCGTTTCGTATTTATTATCATTTATTATTATCGTTATTATTAATAAACATGTATTTTTATAGCATCTTAACTTTTTTATATTTGTTTAATGGACATTTTATTTTGTCTTTCTTATATATATCCAGTCTCTTTCTTTGCACGTTGTCTCTCTGACAGTGTGTCTCAGGATTTTGACGGTACGGTTCCTACGGTGCTCCCAGTGGAGCCGTGCTGCCCTGTTTTGTTTGTATATGGCGCCGCTCACTGATCTCATGGTTGTGCTGCCGGATGTTGGGATGAGTCACGAGAAAAGACGTCTGTCCCAGTTCTTATAACTCATTATTCACGAGTCCGAGTCGAGTGGTGAGTCATTAGGGATGAGCTGCAGCTCAAGTCTAAAGTCTATTCGTACGCGACTTCAATGCGACTCAGACTCCAGTTTAGCCATAATCTGGGTCTGACCTTAAGTCTCCTTTTAACCCGGAGTGAGCTGGAGTTCAGGTAGATTCTGCTTAGTTTGATGTAATTTTATCACCAGAACATTAAAAACGTATTTATAGGAGACAGTCGCACATAACAGATATTGCTATTTTCAGGAGATCCTCAAATTATTCCTTCTCAAGACTTTTATTCTGAAAAGAGAGCATACATCAGCCCCGCCCCCTCTCTCTGATCAGTCAGAGTCTGTATGCAGGTTGAGCATCAGCCCCGCCCCCTCTCTCTGATCAGTCAGAGTCTGTATGCAGGTTGACTGGATCTCAGGTTCTAAGAATTAAATCAAATTCATTCTTAACATTAGAGTAGGATTTAGAACTGGTCTTCTTGTTTAATGCTGACTGTCGGCCTTTTACTTCGACTTTTCTGAAGAACCTCTCAGATGCAGGTGAACGAGACTCAATGCCTCATTAGTCACATGGTTTTGCTGTGAAGGTAACGATGTAATGTTCCTCTGTGAACTTCACTGCCTTTCATTTCTCCGTGAGTCCATTTCCGTCTTGGCAGAGCAGATGATGCCTTCCGAGATGCCTCCTAGAAAGCAGCTGGAATGGCCCTTGTTTGGAGAATTGATTAGAGCAGCAGGTTGCAAACCCTGCCAGTGGACCTCCTGACCACCACAACGGGAACATGCTGGGCAGCTGCGTGCCAACGGTGGACAGAAAGAGAGGATACAATGGCACAGATTACCTACTGATGAAACCCACTCCATATCACCTGCTCCCCACAGTCAGTGTGTGTGTGTGTGTGTGTGTGTGTGTGTGTGTGTGTGTGGGTCTAATCTATGGATGCCAATATGTTCACAGCTCATCTCAAGCATGGTTGGTTTTAATCTAAACGCTGTTCAGAGGAATCAGGGATATGAGGATTTCAGCGTCACTGCCCAAACAAGCTGAACTCCAGAACACATAACACAAAGAAACACAGCTGGAGCAGAGTTCTTATTGGGCTGAGAGTCAGTACTGTGCAAAAGTTTTGGACCCCCCGGTCTAAATGAGAGTGAAGATCCTCTTCCTTCCTTACAGGAAGTGTTTGTTCGAATCTAATTTTTAATTTAACTTTTAATGGAGCCAAAAATTCTACCACCGTTTTGAGTCCACATCAGAAACCTTCGCTCGTAATAAAGGGCCGATAAGTCCTTTAGAGTTTTCATCGAGAGATTTGAGACACATCCATAAGACTGAATAAATAAATCGATATGTTTTCAATCCGAGATCGAAGGACAGGAAGTATTAATATTTAGGCATCGGTCGGCCAATCCGTAATGTCTTGGCTGATCAGCTACGTCTTATTATTTTAAGACGACGCTGGTCGAGAGTTACTCTCAGTCCAAAGGCGTCCTCTTTCCTCCTGCATCACCAACGGCGCTACGTTAGAACCAGTATCACACGGTTCAGCCATTATATAAGCCTCCCAGTGCCACAAATGAAGCAGCCGTATGTTTATTTCCATCTTTATTTATTTATTTCTATTTTTAGGTATTTTTAGCTTCACTTCGGAGTTTGGACTGGATTAGTTGGTATGCCAACTGTTCCCCAACGCAGCGGGCCAGGGCGCTTGTGTAACCTTGGTTTCAGTAGGGGAAATGTTGCATAAGTCATGAACACAAGGTGGTGTTGTGCTGGGGCTGACTTTTATTATCCCCCCGCCCTCTGCCATCACGTGTGAGGGAAACGGAGACCCAGGCATATGCAAGGGTTCTGGAAGGACACGGTTGCAGCAAGAGATGTGTGTCCGGTACGGCGTGGCTCGCTTCGACACTGCATGCCCTCACATGAACACATGAACACGTGAGTGATGCAACTCAGATTATGACACTGACTTTGACTTCATTAACGGCTACCTTTCGCAAAATGTGCCTTCGCTTCTTAAATGTTCTGGGAATTTCATGGATAAGAGCAAGACTTTAGATACGTATGAAAAGAAAATAATGCAACTCTTACATTCATTTCGTTTTTCTGCTTGATTAAAAATCCACTGATCTGTTTATTCTGATTTAATTAAAAATAAAAACACACAAGAACAAGAACAGCCATTATTACACGCATATATTAAAAAAAAAACCTAGAAATGTCAAATACATCTTTATAAGAAGACACAAATGAGAATATGCATGGACACCTACACCGAACTGCCATAACATTATGACCACCTCCTTGTTTCTACACAGACTGTTTATATATATTTTCTTTATCTCAGATAAGAAGTGATTAGAACTTTTCATTTCCAACTGAATTAAATCCCAGTTTAAATACTAAAGGAGCTTCCAGTGCATGTTTACTGCTCTGTCCACGTGAACATGATCAACCTGCATACAGACTCTGACTGATCAGAGAGGGGGCGGGG
Source organism: Acestrorhynchus altus (assembly GCA_034509495.1). Classification (NCBI taxonomy): domain Eukaryota; kingdom Metazoa; phylum Chordata; class Actinopteri; order Characiformes; family Acestrorhynchidae; genus Acestrorhynchus; species Acestrorhynchus altus. The sequence continues at coordinate 29,085,474 of CM067516.1, forward strand.
CTGATGATCAACCTGCATACAGACTCTGACTGATCAGAGAGAGGGGGCGGGGCTGATACTCAAACTGCATACAGACTCTGACTGATCAGAGAGAGGGGGCGGGGCTGATACTCAACCTGCATACAGACTCTGACTGATCAGAGAGGGGGGGGGCGGGGTTGCTTGCTCCCTTTCTTTGCTCACAGAGTGTTTAAATTTCAGAATAAAAGTCCTGAGAAGAGATAATTCTGATATATACACATAAATAATAAACAATAATAAAGGACATTCAGGTTGTTTTTTATTTTATTTGGACCATTTTCATGTATTTTGAAGACTTTATTTTACATGTTCTTGTCAATCTAATTGTAAAGATTTCATACAAATGTTTTAATTCTCTTCATTGTTATATCTCAAATGAAGACACATTTAAGTAGCCTAGTAATTACTATTATAATTATTATTATTATTATTATTATTATTATTATTATTATTAGTAGTAGTAGTAGTAGTAGTAGTAGTAGTATAAGTAACCATATAATTATAATAATATATACACAATTTGATATGTTTTTTACCAACATCTGTAAAGCTTATCCTCCTTAGAAAGAGCTGCTTTGGAAGCGTTTGTAAACAGAGCACAGACAGATACTACTGACTGCTTACATACAGACAGACTTGAGCTGCATGTATGGCGTGAAAATCTTTCTGTGTCACCTGGGTGACTCAGCCGGCCCCCGGAGAAAACATCGATTAGGTTACACTGGCGAATCTCTGCTTTCGCTCAATACTTCAGCCCAACATGAAACATTACATGCCCTTTTAATGCCAGCCATCCCTCAGGCCACAAATAGAACCAGCCACAGGACAGGAGTGTCCTGTTTCAGGGCGGCTGCCACTTTCTGCAAAGTCATGTAACATAAAGCTCAGGGATGGTATATGTTTAGGTGACAATGGAAGGAGCAGTCCGGTTACGTGGCAGCAGAACATGAATTACATTTGAAATGAACCTGAAAGATGAAAGACTGTATAACGTAAACATAAATGTGCACGTAGACGCACTGTGCTGCACACACGGGGGGAATATGTCCTTTGCATTTAATCCACACACTAGGGGGCAGTGAGCACACATGCCCGGGGTGGTGGGCATCCCTATCCATGGCACCCAGGGAGTGGCTGGAGAATTAAGTGCCTTGTCCTGCCAGTTCAGGGAATCAACCTGGCAACCTTTCCTAATCACCAGGCCACGGCTGCCCCTATAATAATAATAATGTGTGTGATATTCTGCTGGGACATCCCTGCGTTATGGGGACATGAAGTCCATGAAGGGCTGCAAATGGTCAACAAGCAGTACAATACAGTGTCACCAATGATGTATTTGGGGCAATCAGTGGACCTAACCCATGCCATGTGAATACACCCCACATCAGTATGGAACCACCACCGGTATGCACAGTGCCTTGAGCTTCAGCAGCTTCATGGCATCTACACCATGCACAACCCTTTCCCATAACAGCTGTTACCATGACTCAGTGCACGTTACCAGTCCTGTAGGGTCGCACAAGACCAGATGAGGCTCTGCATCTGGTTTCATGGTCATAGCAGAAGCACTCTGTGGGGTCTGCTCACACAGACAGATGCCACCAGCCATGATCATTAATTAACCACGGGTGGCCACTGTGCTGTCCACTGTGCTGTCCACTGTGGGTGGTAATGCCTTCAATGAAGCACACAGCTTGTCTAGTCCCAATAGAAAGGTACTGCCAATTGAATACGACTCTCTGGGGCAGATAAACAAAATGGAATAACTGTAACTGTTGGTATAATGTTGGTGTTAGTGTGTCTCTATGGTCCATGGGACATTTTGTACTACATCGTGGAACATTGCTGTGAGTATGTGATTGCATTCATTAGAGCATTAGTGAGGTCAGGATGTTGGATGAGCTCCAACATTCCAGAAACACAGTTCCACTGCTCCACAGATCAGTGCTGGGGGTCTTTATACCCCTCTAGCTCACGGCTGGTATTAGACATGGAGCCAATAGGTTCATGTTTTTGTTTATCTGCTCCAGAGAGTCCTATTCTATTGGCAGTACTTCTCTACAGGGACGAGACAAGCTGTGTATTATATATGATCTCGTTTAGAATTCTTTCCAGCTATGAATCTAATCTGGTGGGATGAGACATGAGCAGATTCAGAGTGGTGAAGAGGACGAGTGCTGCAGGTGAAGGAGAGCTGCTATCCTACTGAAACTGATGTCAGCAGTGGACATCAGACTCAGGCAGAGAGAGGAGACAATGACAAGAGGACAATGAGAGTCCTACACACGACAGAGAGAGGGGTGGGGGGATGAATGATGTTCAAATGGTATCACGTTATATCTGGCTGGCCGGGACTGCAGCTGGAGATCTCTGGACGTGCAAAACAGCTTAGTCGTCAGAAATAGATGTTTTAATGTTTTTGAAATCTACATTTTACTGAAAGAAAAGATGAAAGGATGAAGAAAAGGCAGAGGTGACCACCAGAGACAATAAACTAATGGAGAGAGAGAAACTGGAAATTAAAAGAATAGAAATATTCTGGAATCCCCCCCAGAAGAGCTGGAAGAGGTGGCTGGGGAGAAGAAGGTCTGGGCCTCTTTGCTTGGGCTGCTGCTGCCAAGACCCGGATCCTGGATAAGCAGCAGATAGTGGATGGATGGATGGAGATGGGGAGAAGAAAAGAAAAGGGGGAAATAAAAGGAGGAGAGGACAAAAAATGAGTAAAATAGAGGGGGGAAAGAGAGGAATGCAAAGAAAAGTAGGGAAGGGGGTTAAGAGATGGAGAAAGAAGGCAATGTAGAAGGTGAGAGAGACAGAATGAGAGATAAAAGAAACTGAAGAAGGATCAGGGAGAGATGAGGAATGTGTGTGTGTGTGTGTGTGTGTGTCTGTGTGTGTGTGTGTGTGTGTGTGTGAGAGAGAGATCAGGTGTGATTAACCCATTCACTCTTTTCATGTCTTTATTCTTGACGGCTCTTAGCTGCTGTCCCTGCTTTACTCAGGGCTGTTAATCCTGAGGATTTGCTGTATTTTTAGTCTCCTGTCCTGGACCTGATCTCCTGCTGGACTGGGTTCTGCAGCACTAAGCTGAAGCAGCAGTGTGTTGTGTATGTGTGTGTGTGTGTGTGTGTGTGTGTGTGTGTGTGTGTGTGTGTGAGGCTTCGCACAGTCATTAGCCTACGTTACTGTCATAGCGTGGCCACTGGGGAAATAAGATACCATTACCCCGATTCTGTCCAGTCGCGTCACCACCGAACAAACATAGATTATGTTATACAGTGTATTCTCCACACACTGTAAGACACACTGTACTTTACACACAACGGGTAAGACAACTTTCAGACTCCAGTAAAAAAAGTCTGATGAGCCTGTGTGTGTTAACTCATCTCAGGTTGATCTAAGCTGAATAAATATAGAACTAAATGAATCCCAGTGTATTTACTGGTTATTCCCATCTGCACTGGGATCAGGCGCCTTCCTCGTCTCAGACTCCTGGTGTTCATGGGACTTGAACTTATGATCTCAGTTAGACAGTTATTCACGGACACTCACTGATATCATCACACTATGAGGAGAACATAGTAAAGAACAGCTACTGGCAGTGTATAAATCACACTTTCAGCCGGTTTAAGTGTAGAAAGGTCGTGATAGGGAATGTGTGTGTGATAGGGAATCTGTGTGTGATAGGGAATGTGTGTGTGATAGGGAATCTGTGTGTGTGATAGGGAATGTGTGTGTGATAGGGAATCTGTGTGTGATAGGGAATCTGTGTGTGTGATAGGGAATCTGTGTGTGATAGGGAATGTGTGTGTGATAGGGAATCTGTGTGTGATAGGGAATCTGTGTGTGTGATAGGGAATGTGTGTGATAGGGAATCTGTGTGTGATAGGGAATCTGTGTGTGATAGGGAATGTGTGTGTGATAGGAATCTGTATGTGTGTGATAGGGAATGTGTGTGATAGGAATCTGTGTGTGATAGGAATGTGTGTGCTTGATAGGGAATGTGTGATGAGGAATCTGTGTGTGTGATAGGGAATGTGTGTGTGTGATGGGAATCTGTGTGATAGGGAATCTGTGTGTGTGATAGGAATGTGTGTGATAGGAATGTGTGTATGATAGGAATGTGTGTGTGATAGGAATCTGTGTGTGACAGAGATGGGTGATAGGAATCTGTGGCAATGTGATAGGAATCTGTGTGTGATAGGAATGTGTGTAAATAGGGAATCTATGTGTGTGATAGGGAATGTGTGTGATAGGGAATCTGTGTGTGTGATAGGGAATGTGTGTGTGATAGGGAATCTGTGTGTGTGATAGGGAATCTGTGTGTGTAAAATAGGGAATGTGTGTGAGAGGAATGTGTATAATATGGAGATGTGAGATAGGAATGTGTGTGTGAAAGGAATGTGTATAATTAGATGTGTATGTGAATGATAGACATGAAGTAGGAATGTGTGTGTGTGTGTGTGTGTGTGTGTGTGTGTGTGTGTGTGTGTGTGTGTGTGTCTGTGTCAGCTGTTTCCTAGATTTTATTCTCTAAACAAAGACAAACAGACAGCAGCTATGAATCTACACTTTGTGTCTCTTGTTCCCGGAGCTGTTTGTTTTCTCTTTATTTGTCTATAAGAGGTCAGTGAAGAATGAGAACTACGCACATCCTGCAAAATCAATACAGTCCTGCAGCTTCTTCTCTCTCTCTTTGAGAAGAACATACCCAGAAAATAACAAAGGTTTTGTTCTCAATTGCTCCTCACCCAGGTTGTTCTGGAGCTGCACGGAATATGAGATGCGACTGAGGAATGAGGTGGAGCAACACGTCCTTCACAAGTGGGAATGAGCAGAGTCGGTGCGGAGCGGTGGAAGGCGGCGGCTTCACTCGACTGCACATGACCTAGGGCTCAGCTCACGGTGGGCTTCTTTGTGTGGTGGGGGGTCTGTTAAACATCATATACACGATAGCAGAGCAGTAGTGCCGTCTTTCAGAATTCCACTGGGCACTAATTCTCTCGGCCAATCAGCACTCAATCAGATGTTAGTCCCTACCCAACTCACTGCCACCAGCAAAAATCGGTTCTGGAACCTGAAAAGTTTGTCTGCAACAGGATCCAAAGCTAGTACACTGCTGTGGGGGTGTAATAGTTGTACAGATATACCAGTCGTCTCGTACGGCGTCGTCTTCTATGTGTTCTTATCGCCAAACCTTGTTCCATGTTTGAAAAAACATGGACAAACATCTTTAGGAGATCAAACGCTCGCAGGACGTCTACACACTCAACCATCTCTGATGTGATGTATCCTGGGTTCCACTAAAACTGGTGGAAATATGGGCCGGTTTGCTGAAAGGCAACAAGGTTCTCAGACACCTAAACTCCGTCAGAGTACCTTCACACTGAACTGTGAGGAACAAATGTATCTGCACAGGACGTTTTCTTTTATCCCGTGTCCCCTCACCGTTCATAGGTGCCAATAGCCAAACCCCATTAGGACTCGTCCTTGGAGGGTGAACCAGGAGGGTGCTCCTCGGCACTAAGCAAAGACAAATACCAACTTTCCCTCTTTAGTCTCAACTCAAGGGCTTCCAAGCCTCCAGCCACTCCGCCGCGGCCGCTCCACAGAGCGCGAGTCCTTCATTTGCCCGTTCACACCCAATCTGGCCAAAGTAAGTTTCAGCAGTGAAGGCAATCAAGGCATTCTTCGTTTTGGAGCAGATTTTACTGCCCCCGAGGGGAGGAACATGCAGTCGGGCATAAAAAATAGCACTGTTCCTCAGACTGGAGTTGAGGGAGGCCTCTAGCAGGAAGGCTATAAGAGACGCATGGCAAGCCAAGAGGACAATGAGAGACGCAGCAAATGGCAATATAATCAGCTGGAGTCTTATTTAATGTTCAGCAGCTAAAATAGAACGTAATACTTCATGGTTAATTGAAAGTGATTTAGAACCGGGGGCTGAACTGGTGTTGGGGTACAAACCGTCCACTTAAACACTGAATAAAATATTATAAATATATATATATATTATATCAACCCAGTCAGAATATTAGGACCACTAATTCCTACACGTACAGTACATTTAACTATTCTATAGAACGTTTTGTGGTTCTATGATTACATACAATAAAATGTGATGTAATCCTCCTTTCACCCTGATCTTTAATGGTCAGGACCCCACCGGACCACCACAGAGAAGTGGGTGGTGGGTCATTCTCAGTACTGCAGTGACATTGAGATGGTGGTGGTCTGTTTAAAGGCCATGTTTAAACCCCTCAGTGTCACTGCTGGACCGAGAACAGTCCACCGACCAAAAATGTCCAGCGTCCTGTGGTCAGCGTCCTGTGGGCAGCGTCCTGTGAGCACTGATAAAGGACTAGAGGACAACCAACACAAACTGTTTTTTTATTAAAAAGCTTAAAATTATATTTAATAAATATAAAATATAGGTAAAGGACGAACAATACGGCCGTTTAACTCTATGTAGCAGCTGTGATTGGCTGGGCAGTATTAGGCGTGTGCTGAAAGCAAGCTCTGTGATTGGCTCAGTTCATTACTAGTCAGCATCATATATGAAAGGGGTCAGCTGTCCCATTTCCCCTGTTATGTCTCCTTTTCCCCATTCCTCTCCAAGTCCTCCACCTCCACCCTCCATGCCCCTGTCCTCAACTTGCCAGATGGAAGGACCTCAACTCCTGTTCCCAGCAAATCTACACCCTCGCATTGAAGCAGCACAAAAAGTCATTTTTCTTATCCGTCCATTTTCAGGGGGGTTAGCTGTCATGACATTGCATACAGTGGACATGGGACATGTGTGTGTGTGTGTGTGTGTGTGTGTGTGTGTATGTGTGTGTAAGTGAAAAAACAGTGCTTTCTCCTCCCACAGCATTCCCGGTGGGAATTTGTTCCAATTGTCCCTTGGGTTCTGAGACGTCAGCCCACCCCACTGAACACGTATTCTCTTATCCTATTGACTACTGAGTGTGTGAGTTCAATTCTAGGGGTGTAGAAGGAACTGCTGTGCAATGGTGATAGTGTGTGCTTTTCTTTTCGTCCTTTAACAGTGTACCTGTATTGTGGTCATGTGACCAAATGCATATTGTTACTAAACACAAAGATGGTTCACTTTTAAAGTCTACAGGACAAAAGAAGGTACATTTACCTTCAATCTCTCATTCTACACACTAACTCCATTGACTGACATAGTTATGCTGATGACACACAGATGTAGCTGATGATTTCAGCCCAGGTGACTCACTGTGTCTGGAGAACATAAACAATTGGATGAGTCAAAATTGGTGCACCTACATTTCTACAACAGGGATTGTAGTGTTGGGCAGCATCTCAGTTCCTGTGGTCTAAAAACTGAAGACCAAGTCTGCAGACCTCACATTCACTGTCCATATCAAAACCATCACCAAAACAGCCCAGAGCAAGGGTCTGGTGTCCCAGCAAGATCTAGAGAAGCTCATTCACACCTTTATCTCCAGGAGAGTGGACTGTTGGAATGGCCACTAAACTGGACATACCATAATTTAACAGTTTCATAGGTGCAGCAGATGCTGCTAGAGTTTTAACTAGGACTAAGAGAACATTTCAAATCAGTTTAAGGTAAAGGTGCTCAAAGACCCACTGTGCTGCACACACACACACACACACACACGTACAAACATTGAATTTTTTTTATTTCTGTTTTTTAAATCTTATTGTTCTTCTACCGACTTGCACTTGGTTCTTATTTTATAAATGGTTCTCTAAAAAAGATTTTTTACAACTGAATTTTTCACATAGAAGGTGAGCATCAACATGAACAAAGGATAAAGACATAAACTCCCCGCTGAACCAAAGAGCGACTGCAGGAGAAACTCCCTCAGAGCTGGAGGAAGAAATCTCAGGAGGAACCAGGCTCACGAGGGGGGACACCTCCTCCTCTGGACAAACTACTTATTCAGTTATTTAGGGGACACTGGACCCCCACACCTCTGTCCTGATACTCAGCTGTACTGGTGTGACGTTAATTCACTGGTTATAATAGTATCAGTAGCAGATAATGAGGGTCTGTGTACATTTCTACATAGTCAGTGATGTTGACACTGTTGGCAACTAGTCCAGGGAAGGGTGGGCAACTAGTCCAGGGCAGGGTGGGCGACCAGACCAGGGCAGGGTGGGTGACTAGTCCAGGGCAGGGTGGGCGACTAGACCAGGGCAGGGTGGGCGACTAGACCAGGGCAGGGTGGGTGACTAGACCAGGGCAGGGTGGGTGACTAGTCCAGGGCAGGGTGGGTAGCTAGTCCAGGGCAGGGTGGGCAACTAGTCCAGGACAGGGTGGGCAACTAGTCCAGGGAAGGGTGGGCCACTAGTCCAGGGCAGGGTGGGCGACTAGTCCAGGGCAGGGTGGGCGACCAGACCAGGGCAGGGTGGGCGACTAGTCCAGGGCAGGGTGGGCGACTAGACCAGGGCAGGGTGGGCGACTAGACCAGGGCAGGGTGGGCGACTAGACCAGGGCAGGGTGGGCGACTAGACCAGGGCAGGGTGGGTGACTAGTCCAGGGCAGGGTGGGTGACTAGTCCAGGGCAGGGTGGGCGACTAGACCAGGGCAGGGTGGGTGACTAGACCAGGGCAGGGTGGGTGACTAGTCCAGGGCAGGGTGGGTAGCTAGTCCAGGGCAGGGTGGGCAACTAGTCCAGGGCAGGGTGGGCAACAACTTGCTTTCTCGTTCAGTGGTTTAATAACTGCTACTTGAAAAGCTTTAGCGTGTTTATTATTGCTGAGAGAGGTTTGATTATAATGGCAACACTTTAAATAGGTTTGATGCTTCTAGAGAGCAGGAGCAGAATTTGTGGATTAGATCATGTTCTCTAATTCTGACTGCAGAAGTGGATAAAAGATTTCAAAGGAGTTTCACCGAAGTTGCACCAGAAAGCAAAAAAAACTCAGCAAGAGCAAGTGACGACTGTTTCTCTTTGGTTTCAATGTTTGAATGTTCATGTTGTTCTTCATGTAAAGCCCTTTGAAAGGTGCTATCAAATAAACTCGCCTTGCCTCATAAGTGGCCCGTGACTCCACACTGAGGCACCCTGGATGACCGGCGGATGAGCTAAGCTCATTTCACCCAGCACAGGACATCAGCTGAGGTCCAGACGAGTGAGATGATTATGCACCTCGGAAGGCAAATCGGCCTCAGGAAGCTACAGATTTGGGAAACTGAAATCCAGCCTAATCCGCAGTGATCTAAAAGTACCGTTCGCTCACAAGGTCACATGGGAAGTGTAGTTTTAGGTGAGGACTCGGGGGTTTTATGTAAAACGAGAAACGTCCACAATGTTTCCGGCTTTGGTACCAGAACAGCCCATGGTGGCTACAGTGCTTTTGCATAATGAGGACTTTGTGGAAGGAAGTTATGGAATAATGTTATGCCCTCTCCACCTTCATTATAGCCACATTTGTTCGTTGTGATTTTGCCTTCCTCCATCTCTCAACTCCTCATCCTTCCCACCCCCCCCTCTCTCCCTCTCTCTCTCTCTCCCTCTCTCTCTCTCTCATTCTCTCTCTCATTCTCTCCTGGGGCGATGCAGTGCTGCCTCAGCGCAGTCGGAGGGTTGAGGGAAAATTAGGATGTTTGCCTTTGTGTCTAATTACTTTATTTTGCACACAAACAAACATCAGGCTTGACTGTACATTTCAGATGAAATTGAGAATGCTCTGCAGATCATCTCCAGCCTGCAGAGAACATCTGAAGCCCGCTGTAATGAACTGGAAGTTCTGGATTTAAACACCCCGTCTGGGTTGTTGACAGTGAAGTGGATGGGGACTGATCCCCCAAGCCTGGACTGGACCCAAAAGTTCAGGGACAGGAATTTTTGCCATATTCCATGGAAGCTGCACTGAATTGTGGGATATATGACATATATGATTTTTGGTTGATTGATGGTTCTAGATAGACACTGCTGATCCTGAGAGATGCTGTAGAGACTAAGGGTGTCACGATACCAGAAATTTAGCAGTCAATACCAATACCACTAAAATTATATGATTCTCGACACCAATTTTTATAAACATTATTATATTTAAACATAAACACTTTTATTTAACCATCAACAAAAGTGGGATTTAGTTGATAAAGTGTTTTTTCATGTAATAAAAATGTACATCAGTGTGTTGTTTGGGCAGCAGAAGGTTCTTTGGTTAGTTTGTTGATGATTTGTGTCGGGAATTCCTAAATCCAGTGTTTTCCACAATGGAATGCTTCTATAACGGATTCCTGGGACACTCATGACACTGTGGGTTGCAAATACAAAATCATCAGAAGACCAAAAGCCCAATGAAATGTTTTAGTTTATGTATAAACATAGTTGGACTGTATTTTGACTGTATTTTGACTGTATCCAGTGCTGTGCTAACAGATACAGTATGAGTGAATAAGGACTCTGTACTTTCAATGTCATGTGAACCAGCTGAGCTCTTATCTTTGATTGGCTGAAACAGTCACCTCTAAACTCTGCCCTCAAACATGCTAAATTTTTTACGTTCTCTTTGGTCTCGCAAGCTTTGTAAGGCAATATCAGTCATTAATTTTAATCACTGAGTAATTATTAATCTGATTGTATGGTTATTGTAACCTCCTTTACAGATGGAAACAAGGACAGGACAGAGAATTCAGCTGAACTCAGATCTAATTCACTGGTCAAGTCCTTCGTGTAAACTGGTGTGTGCACTTAATGGGACGTTAAATGCTGTCCACTCAAATGAATTAAATCCCACTTTAAACACCAAATACCTGCATACAGACTCTGACTGGTCAGGAAGAGGGGGCGGGGCTAATGACATCACTGAACCAGATATTGGGTTGAAGATGGAAATGAGAAGGGAGGGGATGTTTGCTCTCTGCTCACATTTTCAAATTTCAGAATAAAAATTCAAAGAAGGTTGTAGCTTTATTCCAAGATGGATTAAATTTTTCCCTGAAACACAAAACCCCACAATGACAACGTGAAAAAGGTTGTTGGCAATTTTTGCAAATATTTGGCTGTAAAATTGTCTGTGCATCGACACTCCCCATCTATTCTGATGGAGCTCGAGAGGTTCTGCAAAGAAGAATGGGGGGACCTTCTAAAAACAGGTGCTGGGCTTGAAGCTTTCAATGCTAACTGAATGCATTTTCTTCTTCTCCCTTTAGGGGACACCACAGCAGATCATCTGCCTCCATCTTGCCCTCTCTCCTGCCTCCTCTACTGTTACAAAAAATTCTTGTCAATCTGATTAGTACAAATAACTCATTAAACATTGTTGCATTTTCAGGATGATCTGGATGATCAATATAAAGATCCATGAGCATCCAATACAGCTCAGCTTGACCCACCGTCCCTCAAGATGTAGGAATACAAGCATCCAGACTCCAGACTTTGAATTTTGTTGCTTCTTAGCTTGAGGAACATCTGGATTCTAGTCTTTATAAACTAGTTCAGGATATTTCCTGGATGACCAACACAAACTGTGATGAGCTTCTGTCTCTGACTTTACATCTACAAGGTGGAGACACTCAGTAGGAGTGTCTGACCCACCACCCACATAATAGCTGCTCTGTGGTGGTCCTGTGGGGTCCTGATCATTGAAGATCAGGGTGGAAGGAGGAGAATAAAGTCTGCAGAGAAACAGATGGATCTACAGTCTGTGATTATAGAACTGTTAAGTGCTCCTGTGTGGACAGTGTGCTTTAAAAGTCTAATGGTCCAGAGAAGAAAAGGCTTCTCCTCTCAGCTGCTAAATGACCATGAATATCTTAATATTGTACACGAGCAAGCCTGAATTCAGACCCCGTCTGCAGCGGTGCGTGTCGCTGTGTAATAACGCTGATGTGTGTGAGGTTGGATTACCCAGGTCACAGTTATTGCCAGCTCCATATAGGTGTGTTTAAGCTCCGGGAAACAATATTGTTCAGTTTAATTACATGTCAGGGTTAATTCTGCCACAGAAACCACAGCGTTGGTTTTTGTGTCCTGCACCAGGGTGGTCTCTGCTTCTTTTGTCCACTACACCTTAATCAGACAGGCAGTGTGTGTTCAGTGGAACCAGTGTGGATAATTCCAGTTATTTATTTACCAAACCTTTGGGGACATGTGTGATGAATGGTTTTTATAATTGGTCCCTGCCGTTGTAATTGCATGCACGTCTCAATCAGTGTCCTGGAATGCCTTGGAAAAACATGAGTGACTCAAAATAGGCCCTTTGTGCCAGAAAGTGCTGCATGCAGAACATCAAGCAGTGGAGGATATTGATCAGATGGCATGGTCTCCCGTGGGCTGTTAGTACCTCTTACACGGCTCCTAATTGCTTCTTATTATACACTAAAGCTATCACCTTTAATCCATCTATCATTGACAGTTCTGTCCTCCGTACATCTTGTCCTTCGCCTCAGAGGTCAGTATTGTCAGAATATTGGAGCACGTTGTAGTTCTAGCAGATATGATGTGGGTGGTGGGTCATTCTCAGCACTGCAGTCACACTGACATGGTGGTGGTGTGTTAGTGTGTGTTGCTGGTACGAGTGGATCAGAAGCAGCAGTGCTGCTGGACTGTTTAAACCCCTCAGTGTCACTGCTGGACCAAGAACAGTCCACCGAACAGAAACATCCAGCTGACAGCGTCCTGATGAGCTTCTGTCTCTGACTTTACATCTACAAGGTGGAGACACTCGGTAGGAGTGTCTGATAGAGTGGACAGTGAGTGGACACGGTGTTTAAACACACCAGCAGCACTGCTGCGTCTGATCCACTCGTACCAGCAACACACACTAACACACCACCACCATGTCAGTGTGACTGCAGTGCTGAGAATGACCCACCACCCACATAGTAGTTCTTTGTGGTGGTCCTGTGGGGTCCTGATCATTGAAGATCAGGGTGAAAGGAGGAGAATAAAGTATCAGAGAAACAGATGAACTACAGTCTGGAATTATAGAACCACAAAGAGCTCCTGTGTGATCAGAGGAACAAGGAGATGGTCATTATATAATGGCTGACTGGTGTATACTAACTTCACTGCCAATTCATGGTATATTCGACCCCCTCGTATGTTCACCAGTGGTCCTTCCTTCGAGCACTTTGATTAGATACTAACCAATGCATACCAGGAACACCTAACAAGACCTGCCTGATGTTTTGGAGATGCTCGGACTCACTGTAGTCCGGTCTTTGTAAAAGTCTCTCTGATTTTTATGCCAATAAATACAGCAAAACTGGACTGAATGGTCAGGTTTGGAAATCTTTTGGGCTGATTCTTCATGTTGCACCTTCTTCCATCACAGACGCAGCTTTGGAACAGCATGCCAGAAGGAATCAGGGATATGGAGAGCCGTAACAGCTGGATGGGAGGGGCTGGGAAAGACAACAGGAAGAGGGGGGTGAGGGGGAGAGGAGAGGAGACAAGACAAGAGGAGGGGAGGGGAAGGGACGAGAGGAGAACAGAGGCGGGAAGAAGAGAGAACATGTCCAGGTGTGGAGGGAAATCCATCACTGCTATCAAAAGAGGACAAAAGAGCAGGATGAAGTAGGAGAGAGCAAGCGAGAAAGCATATGGAGCGTGTAAATACACACACACACACACACACACACACACCTTAGGTACTATACCTAAGACTTTGTCAGATTCATCTATGATTTGAAGGTGAAATTAGAGTCAGGTGTTTTAAAACAACGGGAGACAATCAGGTGTGTATGGACGTGTCCTCTATAATAAAAGAACACGGATCTACCAAAGTCTGATCTTTACAACACACGTTTGGGCAAGTGTGTCACAGCACACCACAGCATCACTGTAATATCACACCGTTAGGTTTTAAACATCTACTGGAGGCTCTTCCCCAAAAAATCAGGTCAAAACCAGAGGTTAAAGAGGCTCTTCGTATTCTCCCCATTAATACATCACATGATAATGAAACATCTCAAATTGTGGTCACCACACACTGTAGCTATAATGTAATTGAACAAAACGCGCACGTGCGCGCACACACCCCCACACACACACACACACACACACACACACACACACAGTGTATGGATTTGTCTGGGCCTTGCTGCAGGCGCTTTAATACTGTAGGAACATAAATGAGGTGCATGCAGGATTGCAACATCAGGGTTTTCAAATGACCCACTTTTCCTTTTATGACTTCCTTTGTTCTCATGCCAAGCTGTCATATGAAGACAGAAGGCAGCGTGTTTACAGGGCAGAAATGTTGTTTTCACATGAGACAGTGTTTTTACTGTGAAATCAGCAGTAACGTCACTCTGACCTAATGACCTGATGCTTGTATTTTGGAAGTGCAGTGTTTGGAAAAAGAAAAAACACTGCAATCCAGGATAAATGCCTGTCTGTGAAACATGGTAGTGGAAGTACCATGTTTTGGGCCTGTTTTGCTCGTTCAGCTTGCCACCATTGATGGAATAATGAATTACGAACAGCAAATTCTGAAGGACAATATCAGGACATCTGTCTGTGAGCTGAATCTCAAGAGGATGTGGATCATGCAGAAAGACAACAGCCCGAAGCACACAAGTCTTTCTACTAACCTGCTGGACAAGGGGGTCAAACCAGATACTGAAAGCAAAGATTCATAAATGAAGACAGAAGGCAGTGTGTTTACAGAGCAGAAATGTTCTCCAGAACTAATGAGACACTGTGACCTGATGTTTACATTGTGATCCTACTCCATCACAGTATTGTTGTCCCAAAGAATGCTCAGACGCTGAGATGTTCATACACTGATGTGCTGGGTCTATCTGAAGGACATCTCTTGTTTTCAGGTGAAGAGCCACAATTAAACGATTTGATCTGCCAACAAGACAACGGGAGACTGTAAATAGCTTATCAGGTGGAGTAGTTTGAGGTTTGAGGACGTTCAGGTGGTGCTATGGCAACACAATCACCAGGTTTAAACCCAACTGAGAGCTTCTGGGACTGTGTTGGGAGATGTGTGAAGAAAAGCTGGAGGTGTTCATTTAGACTACCTACAAATATACAATATTTACCTACAAATGTTCATAAACACATCTCTATTGATGCTTTCACCATGTATGGCTTTCAAATGACACATTGTACCCTTCGGCTGTATCACTGTACCTCGGTAACTGCCGTCTTCACATATAACTATACCTACAGCACTGGTTGCAGGACCTCAGTAGCGTAACCTTGGGTAACCAGAGTGCCTGTAAAACCAAAGATGGTCTGGTATTGTATGAAATTGCACCCCAGACCATGACACCAGACCTTCAGGATGTATGATGCATGACATCAAACTGTGGATTTTGGTGCTGACCACAGTGTCTCCACACGTGGTTTTGTTGGACGTCTCCACCAAGACAAAAGTGGCCACCCTGAGAGACTCCACAGCAGTCTGGCACAACACCACTGCACTGATGCACTGCAATGGATTGCTTTCTTGTCTTCCATTGTTGCCATTTTGGAGATGAAAGCATAAAACGGGGATCAGAGCTTCTTCAGGGACAGATCTGAGTTTTTTTCTAGGCACATCAGTCCGGTAAGCACATGCTGATATAGGCTCAGATGTTAATGCAGGCAGGAACCCGACAGCCCGCGCCACATTACTTAAGCATCGGGCCTTGGCTGCTCGTTCACTCCAAGCCAAATGCAATATTCAGCAGGAGCCGGTGCAGAGAGAGAAAAGATTAGAATCTCCGGGTCACGTCCATGTAACCCAGCCTAAATATTTCAGAGAGCCGTTGGAATCAGGTTTTTGAATTGAAATCTATCGCAGAAGATGATCTGTGTGACGGCTGACGTGCTTTACCTAAACCTCACGTCCGTTCCGCTGATGGGATTATGCCGCAGGTGACCTCGTAATGTACGCTCAGTGTGGGGTATATGAGCGACGGGATGATTGCAATTGTGATTTCTTCTCAATATTACATTTACGGAAAAACAAGGACGCAATCCACAGTTACGCAGACGTGATGGGACATATCTGTCTTGCCTGTTTGCTGCTCGTTTGTTATTTCCAGAGGAATTGGGGCAATGAAATGGGCGAGCAATGCTGAAACTCCAGGACAGTTTATCTGAGCTGAGCAGCCTCATTAAAGCCTGGACGTTGCAAAATGGTTAAAAGCTTTTGGAGACAAATGTCCTGAGATCCAAAACAAATGTCCTGAACTGCAATCATCTCAAATTATGAGATAATTTGGCCTATTTTGCCTCCACTCTGGAGACTGTGCCCAGTTTTTATGCTTTATCTCCACAATCTATCAGAGGTAACTATCTCTCAGAGTCTTGGAGAGTGCTTACCTCTTGGTGAGAGAACATTGCTAGATATGCCTACACAACACACATCAAAGACTTTTTGCTCAGTTCACCGGGCTGAAAGAAGCAGGATGGTTGTGTTGATGGTCAATTAACTGCCCACCACCTAGGATGTTTTGACCAAGGGACAGTTTGACACTGTGGTGTCATGAACGAGAAATCTGGACTGGTATGGACTGAAACTGTATCGTCTTCAGCAACGAATCCAGTCCTGCTTTTGCTGTGGAGCAACACACAGCCCCAACTGCTGGTGTGATGATCTGGGGAGCCATTGCATGACAGTCGCTCACCTCTAGGGACCAACTGGCGATTTTCAGCAGGATGATGCTCCCACACACAGCAAGGGTTTCCCAGGAATGTCTCCGCCAGACTGCAACACTTCCTTGGCCTCGGTCACCTGATCACCAATCATTTAAGGGAGCAGCTGGACACCAGCTTCGGCAACCTATGAGTGTGCAGGATCTACAGGCCCAGCTGTAACATCTGTGGATAAATGTGCTGCAGGATGCCGTACAGAACCTGTACCTCCATACTGAACCACGTCTCACCTTGTATCCAGACTAGAGACCCAACAGAGAATTGGAGCTTCCTTTCAGACAGAACAAGGACGAGGGTGTGGAGGCAAACGCTGGGGTTAGGATTGAATTAAGAAACAAAAAAGTACAAAACAATGAAACAAACTGAACTACTAAACAAATGACTGCCAAACAAATGACTGACATCAAAAAACCATCACAGAAACAAAAGGAGTGACAAAGACAGACTGAGACAAAGGGTCTTAAATACGACATGACATAGACAACACCTGGGACGTGATAACGAGGGGGCAGGGTTACAAATCAGATGCAGATGGGAATGGGCGGAGCAAGGGAGGAGACAAGGACAAAAAACAAACAACCCATGTGCTTAGGAGGAACCTGCATGGAGGAAACATCATCATCAAGACAGGAAGACAGAGGTAAACTGGACTGACGAAGGACTGTTTATTTACAGTGATGCTACTAATGAATCTAAAAAAACAAAATGAAAGACAGAATATTGTGAAAAAATTAGTTACATGTAAAGTGACACATTCAACACATTTTTTTTGTTTCGCCGTTGATCAGTACGGCTCATAGCCCATGAAAAATAATAATAAATAATAAATAATCCGAAAATTCCATTTCAATTTTGACTAAATGACTAATCAGACAGTATCAACGTGAAATATATCACTTTAAATCTGAGGAATATAACATATGAGAGACTTTATGAAATAAATTCTGAACAAAAATGTGCTAAATGTTGGAGAAAATGGTTCCAAAGATCCAAAAGGAATCAATCCGAGTCACGTGTTCTGATATAACTTGTTATACGACTGTTATGGACAAAATTCGAAAGCCCGTTTAAATCAGTAATGAATTGAAATCGTGAAAATGACTTATGTGATATAAAAATAAAGGTGCATTAATTAACAGCACTTATGACAGTAATAAACATAAGACATTATTAAGATATTATTAAGTAATACATTAATGAAGTTAAATAAGGTGTCTTTCCGCAGAACTGAGGACACTGTGCACAATAATAATTATTGTAATAAATGAGTTTAATTTATTAATGTTTATTACTGCCATTATTGTTAATTAATGTAACTTTATTGGAATGTGTTATTGAATATACTGATTATTTATCACATGATGACCAGAGGTCAGTCAAAGCCGTGCTCACTCAGAACGGAATGTGTAAGTGTAGTGTGAGGTTGACAGTGAAACCTCCACCTTATTACTCATTGATAGTCTGTGTAAAGTTACGCTCCTTAACTCCGGCTTAATTGCAGTGAGGTGTGCTCTCCGTGTCTCTCTCTGAAGTGGACAGGATCTCTGGTGGACGGCCAAACTTCACTCACCTGTCGCTGGCCTTACAACTCTCAGTGATGTCATTGTCACTCAGTAAAGCCTCGGTGCCAATTAGCCTTCAGACATTGCAGGACATCACATTTATTTCACACATTAAAGGAGAAAAGAAATGAAGGACATTTACATATAATTACATAGAACTAAAATCATTTCTTAGCTTTTACTCGACGAACTGTTAAAGCGGCACAGTTTGCTCAAAACGTCCCACAAAGCAATACATTTACATACAGTACAAATGGTTTTAGAGTGTTTTAAGAGTTGATTTGATAATATAATAATTACTAATAACATTCCTACACTAATAATTTCCATCACTGTGGTCATTAAACATCTCCAACGTTCTTCAAAGGCTGCTTGTTTAATTGTAAAAAATGTAAAATTCATTACTTCTTATATAATCAATCTAAAAAAAATCTAATATTATGAAAGGTTTTATTTGTTCATAATTTAATGTTTTTATATTCATTACATTTAAAGTTATATATATATATGTATATATATATATGTATATATATTTTTTTAATCTTATTTAATTTTTTATATATATATTTTTATATTTTTAATCAAACCTGGATTTAAATATTGTTATAATGTGAGATTTGGGTTAGTAATTGTGTTAAAAGCCAAACTGACTGACAGTAAAAAAAAATGTATGTATGAAATATGTCTCTTTACATGTAATGAAAAGCAATTATGAATATGATTGACAATATTAAAATATATATATATATATATATATATTGCAAGGTTATCCGGTAAAGGTTGAAGAGTGTATGTGTGCTCAGAGTTCTCACTGATATAAGTCCTCTATATAGAAGTTATATGGAGACCATGTTCGTTGGTGCCTAAACTACAGTATATTTTCACTCACATATTAAACAAACAGGAGACCAAAACTTACATAATCAGATTTTCAGATGTCATTCAGAAGCTGGTCAACCTGCCCCCTATGATCAGCGCCCAGCATCTCTCGAAGCTACTGAAAACGTCCTGAACCTTGTGGTTTTCAAGGTTTGGACTCCAGATGCACTGCTACCAAACAGACTTTTACCAAGTCCATTGACCTGAATCCACTCCTGAATAAAACAAGAAGTCTGGCTAGTCTTGATTTCAGGCTGCACTGAGTTATTCGAATCAAAGTGTGAATCAGGAGTTAAAGAGATGGAAACAGTTAAAGGAGGAAATGTAATTTGATCTGCCCTGTGAGTTACTGTAACTCTGTTTCGAATGAAACACAACCTCACAGGCGCGTCTGAAACTCAGGATCCAATGCACTCAAGTTCAAGCTCAGCGTTCAACATCAAGTTCAAATCCAAAGAGTTTCTTCTTCATTTTAAAAATAGTTCATCTCTTAAAACAGCTCACAGGGGAATTTACTTTAATCTCAGGGACTTAAAATACTGTGAAAAGTGTGTTTTTTTACAATTAAATGATGTAAACTATCATATTTACTACGTATAACCGTAGAAATAATGAATTATTTCAAACATTTTGTTTTACTGTTGATTATTATGGCTTTAAAATTGAAAATCAATAAGCAATTAATTGATCGTCAACGATTAACATAACATTAATGATATATTGATGATATATATACAGGGGTTGGACAATGAAACTGAAACAGCTGTCATTGTAGTGGGAGGTTTCATGGCTAAATTGGAGCAGCCTGGTGGTCAATCTTCATTAATGGCACCAGTAAGAGCAGAGTGTGAAGGTTCAATTAGCAGGTAAGAGCTCAGTTCCGCTCAAAATATTGCAATGAACACAACATTATGGGGGACAAACCAGAGTTCAAAAGAGGACAAACTGTTGATGCACGTCTTGCTGGCGCATCTGTGACCAAGACAGCAAGTCTTTGTGATGTATCGAGAGCCACGGTATCCAGGGTAACGTCAGCACCACCAAGAAGGACCAACCACATCCAACAGGATTAACTGTGGACGCAAGAGGACGCTGTCTGTAAGGGATTTTGGGGTGTTAACCTGGATTGTATCCAAAAAATGTCCTTCACAAGACAAATTGACACTGTATTGGCTGCAAAAGGAGTCCCTAGTTCACCAAACTAATCAATTATTGTGGTCTAAAACCAGGTGTTTCAGTTTCATTGTCCACTTCTTTACAATCCATGTACTGAACCATGAAGCTGAAGTAGTTTCTTTAATGCATGGAGGTCAGCTGTGTTGCATATGATAATGAAACAGAACTACACTTTAGACAGGCTACATTAAAAAGGTGTTTGTTTCAGAGGAGGGGTTGGGGAGAGTTGGATATCAGTTTATCAGTCCTCTAGCATATGGCCACCATTTACAATCACATGCGTGCTGGGATTCAGACCCTCCGCATTTGACGTCCATGCTGAAAACGAAGATGAGCTGCTGGATGATACACAGTCTCTTCATGAGTCACTGTGTTTGTCATCCAAAGCGCTGGGCTTAGTTACTCATCCTACCTTAAAGGAATGTTTCTCACTCGAACCTCGACCTCCAGCGTCTGTGATAAACGATCAATTATGATGGGAAATAATGTTGTTAGCTTTTATGACAAAGAATATTAACCTCTAGGCCAAGTCTGTCGGATGTTTTCATAGTTGGACGTACGTTTATTCACCATATTTGAAAAGTATTTCTACGAGTCAGTCACACATACCAGATGTTTTTTCTGCAGAACCTTCTGAAATTTGTCTTCGTTTGAGATTAAATATTAACTAATTAAACATTTGTATGAATTTGACCATGTTTTGATCCAAACCGTACTTGCACCTAAAATTTCTGGTGTTGTCGTTGCTTTTAAGGACTAAAAACACTTCTCAGAAATCCTGCAATGAGTTATAATTATTACAGTGACAATATTTCTAATCGTCCTTTATTAATTTTGTCATATTATGAAGCCTAGAAATTAGCATTAGCTATAACATAACTGCAGAGCATGTCAAGCGCTGATAAATGAAGAAATATAAGGTAAAGGAAGCAAGAAAACAACCAAAAAAATAAAGAATAAATAGACTTGGACTGCAAAAGCCAAAGAACAGCACCCACATGAGAGCAGAGAACATATACGTACACAAGGACAGACTGAGACACACTGAACCAAAGGGCTGCTTATACACAGACACAGACTGGACACACCTGGAGAAGGTAATGAGAGAGCAGGGCTACAAAGGAGGCACAGGTGGGAACACTAATGACAGGGCGGAGCTAAAACAGAGACAAAACAGAAAACACAACAGAGCCATGTGCTTTTTCAGCCAAAACAAGACCAAACAAGGACATACAAAGAACAGAATGGAAACACGATGAGACCAAAGTTTGACAGTAGGCTCCTCCCCAACGCACAACAGGAGAAGGACCCAGAAAACAAGAAATAGGACTAGGGACAAGACAAGAAATAAACCACAGAGGCAAACACAAGGCTTTATAAGACAGGACCAGGGGCAGAACATGAGACAAGGCTGGAGACTGGACTTGGGAAACATGGGAAGCACGAGACATGACCGGAGACTGGACCGGGGGAACAGGATAAAAGATAGGAGACTAGACCTGGGGAACACAGGGCACAATAGTAGACTGGACCTGGGGAACATGGGACATGACTGGACATGGGAAGCACTAGATGTGACAGGGGACTGGACTAGAGACATGACAGGACTGAGCAAAAAACAGATATGAACACACTGATGGGGACAGGTATTGGAACCACAAAACCAGAAATGGGAACAGGGATGTGAACAGACACAGGAATCAAAACGGTAACAGACAGGGCTACAAAATCAAAAGCAGGCACGGCCCAGGACTGGCTACAGTTGTGGACCCAGTTTGTGGACCCAGTCTGGGCACAGTTTCGGAGGCCGACCGAGGTATCAACTGTCTAAGTGTTGACCCCGGCACAGACACGGTGGATGCTGTGGAAGCTGAAACACTATTCAGATTATGGAACACTATTTAGACCATATGGGACACTCTGTGGAACACTCTATGGACCATTCTATGTGACACTCTATTTTGACTCCATGGAACACTCTGTGAGACACTGTGGGACACTATTAAGGCTGTATGGGACCCTCTATGGGACACTCTATGGAACACTCTAGGGGACACTGTACGGAACACTCTATTTACACTGTATGGACTGAGTTCATGGTCATGTCCTCTGCCACACAACCTCATAGTCACCTATAAATCAATGTATATTCACTGTCGTTCTTGCCAACGTTAAGAGCTGGTGACTTTCATTCCACGGTCAACTATAAATCAATGTGTATTCGGTGTCACTGTGGCCAACATTAGGAGCTGGCAGCTCTCATCAGCCGTTTACTGTTGATCCTACTCACTGAAACCTGACAGGATGTTATTGATTGTGATGAACAGGGGTGTGGTCAGAACATTCACTGCAGGTGCAGCAGTTTCTTCTAACTCATGGATTTCAGCTGAAGTCAAAACATCTCTGCTTTTAGAGAGAGAGAGAGAGAGAGAGAGAGAGAGAGAGAGTGAGAGAGAGTGAGATGTTTTGTTGAGAAAAGTGTTTTACGCGGTTCTTGTGAGCGTAATAATGTGGGACATTATGTCCATAAAGTGAAGTGAAGGATGCGAAATTGGGGGTTTAATGCATCCTGACAGATTTTGAAACAGGCCTCAGGCTCTCTGGGCAGCTGCTCTTACTGAATCAGAGAACTATGAAAAATAATCATAATTATGAACATTTTACATCTTTTGGAAATAAATAATCAATAACATTTCAACACACAAGACATGGATTTACTATTATGTGGCTTCACATAGTTATTTTTTTTATTACATTTTATTATTAATAAGTCAACATGAAAAATACCCTGCCAACGTAATTAACTTACACTTAAAACGTATTTAAATGTAAGACGTCTTCGGTATACGAGGATACTATTGACCAGTGATCAACCTATTTGATGAATAGCAAGATCTAGAATGTCTAGAACAGATACGTAGCTGTAATATACGGAAGGGTGAAAATGGACAGGTGAGCTCTAGATAGTTTAGAATAGATAGGTGCAAAGTCAATAACAGTCTAGAATGTCTAACAGCTAATTCCAAAATGACTGTAATAGATATCTGTAAGCTTTGGCACGTGTAACAGTAAGTTCTAGAGTGTTTACTATTGAAACTGTACAAATTTTATTCTCGAAAGTTTTAAACCCTTGAATTTCTCAGATAGTTTAAAGCTCTAGAATGTCTATAATAGATAGTTTGAAGCTCTAGAATATCTACAATAGATCGTTTGAAGCTCTAGAGTATCTATAATAGATCATTTAGAGCTCTAGAATGTCTACAATAGATCATTTGAAGCGCTAGAATGTCTATAATAGATAGAATAAAGCTCTACAATGTCTACAATAGATCGTTTGAAGCTCTAGAATATCTACAATAGATTGTTTAAAGCTCTAGAATGTCTACAATAGATAGTTTGAAGCCCTAGAATGTCTATAATAGATAGAATAAAGCTCTAAAATGTCAACAATAGATAGTTTAGAGCTCTAGATTATCTATAATAGATCATTTAAAGCTCTAGAATGTCTACAATAGATCGTTTGAAGCGCTAGAATGTCTATAATAGATAGAATAAAGCTCTAGAATGTCTACAATAGATTGTTTCAAGCTCTAGAATATCTACAATATATAGTTTATAGCTCTAGAATGTCTACAACAGATGGTTTAGAGCTCTAGAATGTGAACAATAGGTAGTTGAAAGCTCTAGAATGTATTTAAAGGTTGTGTGTTCTAGATTTTTAGATTTCTAGGTTGAGATATTGATTATTTTTCTAATGAGAGTCATTATTGTAAATTTTTGGTGCTGTGTGCCCTCTTTGGTTCCTGGTGGTAAGAAGCCTAAAGTCCCCTAGTTCTATTATATCTAGCTCTGTAATGTTCTGCATTACTCCACACACACACACACACACACACACACACACACACACACACACAGCCTTTTTTGTGTCCCGAAAAACCTCCAGCTCCAGTCTGGCTGCAATTCTCAGATACCCAG
Source organism: Acestrorhynchus altus (assembly GCA_034509495.1). Lineage (NCBI taxonomy): Eukaryota > Metazoa > Chordata > Actinopteri > Characiformes > Acestrorhynchidae > Acestrorhynchus > Acestrorhynchus altus. The sequence continues at coordinate 29,109,697 of CM067516.1, forward strand.
CAGGCAGAAAGCTCACATGAGGGATGGATAGGTGGTTTTCTCTGTGGGCAAAAAGTAATGTGGGGCATTTTTCTCAATTTGGTTCTTCTGCAGGCACTTTCAGCTGCCTATAAGTTATTGTAAACAGGATACAGTAATGATGAGAATGCATCTATGTCACAGCATCTCCAGATGATTCACTGTCGTAGGTGATGACTCTTACACAGGATTGCATAAACTGCACTAATCTTAAATTATATAATTTCAGAGAAGCAAAGGGCAATACCTTCATTACCTCTGTCTCTCTCTCTCTCTCTCTCTCTCTCACACACACACACACACACACACACACACACACACACACACTGCTGCTTTAAATAATGGGAGCTCATCAGCATTTAATTCATTAGCTCCGTGCAATTATCGGCGGAAAGCCATTTCTTCCTGCGTAGGCAGGGTGTGACGGGGCCCCGGAGTGTAGCGAGCCGAGCTGTATTTATCATACATGACTGTAATTGTGGATAATTATCTTCAGCCCTTGTTTGGGGAAAGGATGACATCTCCTCTCTGGGGTTTCACCTTCACAGTGCTCACTCTGAACACTCTGACCTGCGACTGGTTTAACCCCCTAAACGCTAAAGCCCTGCTTTTTCACTGCGCCTACACAAAGAACCAAAAACCAAGCTGGGAAGAACATCGTAGAACAATGTGAGAGCACTCTGGAACAGAATGAACACACACTGGTGAGCACACACATACTATGGGATAGTGAGCACACTTGCCCAGAGGGGTGAGCAGCTCTACTTTGAATGCCCAGGGAACGGGGTGTTGGTGGTGCTCAATGGCATTTCAGTCATATCCTGTCGGTTCAGGGGATTGTTTCCAGATTGTTTCCAGAGAAAACAACCGTAAATAAAAGTAATTTAAAAACAATGAAAATCTCAAACTGGCTTGCACACCTTCCATAAAAATCTCTGTGGAGCAGATACTCATTTCTAAAGCTCTGCCTACTGGTTAGTGTAATTGATTATTCTCAACCAGGGGTGGATGTTCTACCCCAGGCAGTGCTGCCTTAAGAACCATTTTGAAAAGAGGTTTTGTAAGAGCACAAACTTTTAGACTCATAAGGCCTTTTCCCAGACAGAGATTAAGCCTAGTCCTGGACAATACAGTATTCTGAATGGAGATCCTCTAGAGAAAGGACAATATAGCCCAGGACTAAGCTTACACCCTGTCCCGTAGTGAATCACACACTTTGCATTCGAATTTGGCTGAGATTGCATTGGTATCATCATCATTAATCATCAACAGTGTGACGTGCAATAAACCATTTTAACCATTATCATATAGACTATTCTCAGTGTACCTGGAACACCCTGCCCACCACCGAGTCTCGCTTATCTCTCTGGGCTTGTTTATTCCTCTGACCGGTTCTTTTCATCTCCCTAAGGAAATGTATCCCTGACAACTCTTTCATTATTTAATTGTGACAATCGCTTGCTGTCCCCGCTCTGCACATCTCTGTCCCCCTCCAGGGCCAGGCTGATAGAAACAGGTCTCCACAGGGGGTGAGAGAGTTCGGGACGGACGAATGGATGGATAGATAGAAGGATGACATTCACCTCTGAGTCCTTCTCCACCTCTAAACGCCTGTCAGAGGCTGTTGGGCTGTTAAAGAGGTGACCTTCGTTGACCTCGTCACTGGTAGGAGCAGCGTCTATAGTGAAAGAAGCATGTGGACCGACATGGTAGAGAAATATGACAGGATTTTACACAAATATCAGGTTATCACAAGTGTTTCCCGGACAAGCCCGGCAACAACAGACACATATGACGAGTCAGTGGGACACCAGTATACACTGACGTGCCATAAGTCATTGGGTAGCAGCATGTAAATGGGTTATGAAGCGGTGCTACCTCAGGGGGTGGCTTGAGGATGCCCAAACATGTGTATGTTGTGAGTTGTTATCTTGTCAGTGATGTTGCACACTGGTCAGTGTGCTCATGGCAAGGCGATGTGAGTCTGAGTATGGTATGCCAGAAGAATAAGACATTTGGGCCTGATGTAATATCCCATTAGAGCCGCTCTGACCAATCTTGTTCCCTAGGCAAGATTTTGGTTGGTGTCCTTTGCATCATCCATCATTGTGTTTATACTCATAAAGACACTGTGAAGGTTTATGTTGCTGAAATTATTGCAAGAAAAACCACAAAATGTTGTCCCATATTGGAGAACATTCCTGCCAGCCTCTTCTCCTCCAGGACGTCCAACAGACTATAACATCATAAACACAAACAGCAGGAATAAATTACACCTTTCGATCTTCTCTCACACGAGGCATGTTTGTGTAGAACATCAAAGCCAATTAAATAAAAATGTAAAGGCTTATCTTTATTAATGACAAAAGGAAAAGGCTTTTGTATTGACTGGTATAAGGCGGGCCAACATTGGCTCTGTAGATGCCAATAAAAATACCCACTTTCTTCAGGCAGATAGTTGACATTTATGGCATTTAGGAGACACTCTTATCCAGAGTGACTTACAAGTTTACTCATATTACAGAGGAGGTCACAGTAGTGTTAGGAGCTTTGCCCAATGACTCTTACTGGTGCAGCACAGCATAGTTACCCAGACTGGGAATCAAACCCCAGTCTCCCACATGGTGTAGTGGCTCGCTGGTGGTGTTATCTATGGATGCTTCATGCAAGCAGCACATTACATTCTAATTCTCATAATTCAGTAATATTGGTTAAATCCCAACACTTGAATAGTATTTTCCAAATTTCCATAATGAAATTAGGATGGGATTAATTGATTCTCCCTCTTGCTCGCTAGAACCCATTTTTTTCATTACTGAGCACTATCTAGTAGTAACTTCAGGGGCAGTCATGGCCTGGTGGTTACGGAACCACTAGAAGGCTTCGGCCTTTTGCACATGGTTGCTGGCGGCCTGTCGCTCACTTTCAAGTCGCAGTCCCCTTCCCCACATGGAGACCCACCCTACAGAACCTGAAGCCCAAAGTTGAGGTTCATTTAATATGAACTACCAGCACCTTAAACCTCCTGCCAATCTAACTTTGATTTTATTTGTGTAATCTAATGCATACTTCTTGTTAAGCATGTTTACATTAATACTAAAAACCAAATTTGACTCCTTTCTGAATTCCTGGTCAATAGAATTAAGGGGATACAGTTTTACGGGGTATTGGTATCAGGAGGATGCCACACGGTGCCTGCATGTATTGAAGAAATTATTATTAGGGCTAAGACACCTCCAATAACAATCATTAAGCACCTGTGGGTGGCCACTGCGCTGTCCACTGTGGGTGGTAATGCCTTCTACGTCATAGAAGACATGGTAGCTGTGACACTGTGGATTGAGGAATGTTTAACTCTTTGGAATTGGAATCCATTCGGTACTCACTATCTCTTGAACTACCATAATTCATGTCAACTTGCTGTGAGGGTACTGGCCAGTGTTCCACCTCACAACTTATACAGGTGTGGGTTTTCCCAAGCTGTCCCCTGAGGAATTACCACTTCATTGCCTTCATAACATTTACATGCTGCTCTCCCGTGACTTTTGGCATGTCAGTGTAATTTTGAAGTACATAATGCTGCTGGAAATGTTTCTCATAACTGCTTTCTCATGGTGCTCACAAAGCGGTCATCCACCCATTACTGCTGAGTAGGCAGGTGTTTCTGAACATGTCATAGCTATAGCAAGGGCATCCGGTGGAGGAAAAAAGGAAGGACGCACGACAGGGGGTCAGAATACCCCCTGCTGGTCATCCGAATGATGAAATCTAATAAACGTTCCACTCTGTGGTTGGTTGGACAACTGGGGCACTGCAGACAGCACCTTAATAGTAAAAGACTTTTAGCAGAAAGAACAGGGAGCACCCAAAAGTGCAGTTGCATTCATTTATGAGAGGGACAGAACAGCATGTTCAGCAAGATTGTAAAGCCTTATTAAAGTAGAATATAGGAATTCTCACGAAATGCTGTCTTTATTGTAATATACAGTGAAATCCGAAACTTTGGACACCCCTGGTAAAAATTACTGTTACTGTTAGTAAGGCATGAAATTAAAGATGAAAAAGAAGGGAAAGATTGCCTTGCAAAAGTATAGGAACCCTAGAAGATTTGAGCACTCCGATACCTTTGACTGAAGACCTTAATTAGCTAATTAGGGTAATCGCTTGTTCACAATCATCATTAGAAAAGACCTGGTGATGCAAGTTTCTTTATACAGTGCATCCAGAAAGTCTTCACACCTCTACAATGTAAGCACGTTTTGTTGTGTTACAGTCTTATTCTAAAATGGATTCAAACCTCATGATGACAAAGCGAGAAACGTTTATTTGACATCTTTGCAAATGTATTAAAAATAAAACATAAATATAGCATGTAAATTAGTTTTCATAGCCTTTGCTCAATACTTTGTTGAATCACCTTTGGTGGCAATTACAACCTCAAGTCTTTTTGAGTATAATGCTACAAGCTTGGGGAAGTTTCTCCCATTCTTCTTTGCAGAACCTCTCAAGTTCTATCAGTTTGGATGGAGAGTATTGGTGCACAGCCATTTTGAGATATCTCCAAAGATATTCAATTGGATTCAATTCTGGACTCATTGCTGGGCCACTGAAGGACATTCACAGAGCAGGAGAACAATATGAGGACATAGTATTTTCAGTTTACTGTTTCCTCAGAAATGTAATTAAGAAATGGCAGGAACAGTAGAAAAGGTCTAGAAGACCAAGCTAATTTCAGAGATAGCTGCTCGAAGATTATTAGAAAGGCAAATCAGAACCCTCACCTTGACTGTAAAAGACATTCAGGAACCTTTAACAGACTCTGAAGTTGTGGTTCAATGTTCTACTGTTCAGCAACACCTGCACAAATATGGCCTCAGAAAAGTCATCAGAAGAAAACCTCTCCTGCATCCTCACTACAAAATTCAGCATCAGAAGTTTGTGAATAAACATCTAAACAAGCCTGATGCATTTTGGAAAGAAGTCCTGTTTGTAGAGAATAAAGGGTAGAATTTCATGAACAGAACACCTCTCCAACTGTTTAGCTTGGGGGTGGATCAAGCATGTTTTAGGGTTGTGTTGCAACCAGTGGCATGGGGAATATTTCATGGTTAGTGAAGAATGGATTCAATGAAATTCCAGCAAATTCTGGGAGCAAACAGAACAACAGCCTTATGAAAGCTGAAGTTGAAAAGAGGATGGATCTACAAATGGATAATGGTCCTAAACACACCTCAAAATCATAATAGACCTCAAAAAAGCAAGGGTTTACCATGATTCTTACAGTCCCCTGATCTGAAGACCTCAAAAGAGCAGTTGTTGCAATACGGCCCAGGAATCTCACAGAACTGGATGACTTTTGAGGAAGAATGGATGAAAATCCTTCAAAAACTGAATCTTGGTTGCAAAAAGTGTTTACAAGCTGTGATACTTGGCAAAGGAGGTGCTTGGAGAGTGCCCAAAGTCCCAGCCTACACAGCATAATACAAGAAAGTGTGCCATAGTGGAAAGGTTTTACCTTCTTAATCATTCATGATATTTCACCTTACCTTGCTATTATGGGATGTTTTGCACAGCACATTTTCTCTGCCATTTGCAGTTCAGTTTCAGAACCATGTTAAAGGTTTTGCTCAGTCCCAGGGCAACCTGGTATTTGATCCTGTCCTGCACAGTAACATCTGATTGAACTAATGAGCTGGCACCTGGACCTGAGGAGCCTACACCTTTCAAGGAAGCAGGTGGTGTCAAGCCTTGCTGATCCAAAATACACAACAAACATGTGGCCCTGGTTCGAACGACACTGGCTTATGGAAATGAACAGCCATGTAAATATTCATAGATGGATGAAACTTTCCAGTTTATGTAAGAAAGCCTGAGAATGTGGAAGAATATTAAAAACAGCTCTAGTTTAGATTCAAGACTCGCAACCTCCTGCAGTTAAGAGACCGTGAACCCAACACTAACTAATGTTCTCCCTTCAGATCAACCTTTCATTCCAGGCCATGAATATAAAGCATGTCTCTAAAATCTAAACATGCTACACAGTTCCTCATCAAACTTGTCTTGGCCAGAGCTGCAGTGAGAAAAAGGAGAGAAGAGTGAGTTCACTGTTTTTTTAAGCTGAAAATCCAAGAGTTTTGATGAGTTATTTGAAATTATTACATTGACAAGAATGTTTACAATAATATGTTCTTCAAAATACCTGGCAGTGGTCAAAATTAAATAAAAAAAGACCAGTATTATTCCTTCTCATGACTTTTATTCTGAAATTTGAACATTGAGAGCAAAGAAAGAGTGCAAACAGCCCCTCCCTTCTCAGTTTTTTCTGTAACCCAATATCTGAATCAGTGGTGTCATTAGTCACACCCCCTCTCTCTGACCAGTCATAGTCTGTATGTAGGTTGAGCATGTACACGTTTTGGAGAAATTAAGATGATCACAAGGAACATGAACCTGGTCAACAAGCCAAAGAGCAACAGTGCAAGAAACTTTTTGAGGAACCCCGCTCATGAGAGGGGTCCCCTCCTTCTGGTCAAACTACTCGTACATTATTGAAAAGGGGACTTATCAACATGGACTTACCACTGGAATAATGTGTGGAGTAATGGAGTTAGGTGGTGATAATAGTGGTCATCATTAGGGTCTGTGTAAATTTCTACATAGTTGGTGATGACAGGTGGGCCATTAATCCATGGCAGGGAAGATACAGTAGCTGGAAGGGGTGAAGGGGTGGCAGGGGAGGCAGGGATTTGAATTGGTTAACTGCAATGGACTGGTGCCCTGTCTGTACGATATTCCTGCCTTGCACTCAATAATCCCAGGTAGGCTCTAGATCAACCATGACTCAAAGAAGAAAATTGACCTATGCTCCTTTACCGTAGAGAAGTAGGACTGTAGCCCATCTGCTGTTGCACAATGCAATCCTCTAACCCTTATTCAGGGGTCAATTTCTAAAGAGCGTGGGTCAAACCAAATGGGGGCTCGTCCGGGATTTAAAGCCAGGCCCTCTCAATAGACAGGCTGTAAAAAGCCATCATTTCAGGCCAATCTTTTTTGTACTGTATAGGGAATGTAAAGCCATTTCAGAGAGTTTCTTCCTGTGGCTTATGTTGCACAACTCCACAATGTGTCCTCCAGACTTGAGACTCGTTATTTCAGTTCCCCCTGTCGAGTAAGAAATGACTCATTGGCTTTTGCGCTCTACATGGGCCCTTATGAATTGCACACACACATACATCTGTGACCACTTCACATTCTAATGCATTATATAAGCAGAACTGCAGTAGAGCTGGGTGATGTTACTGTTCCCTTGGCCCTAGCTATTCTTCCGCAGGCCTCAGTGGGCATGCAGCTTTTTTGCTTTTTTTTTTTTTTAGCCAAATGTCTGGCAGCCTGTCCAGGGAGTCAGGCTTATATCTGTCAGTGTGGGTGCGACAGCTGATGTAATGTGGAATGATCCGTAATCTTTCTGCCTTCCATGAAGCCTTGCTGCCATTTGATAATTAATCTCCAATGGCATGAGGACCACAGTGTTTTAGGAAGCAGCAGTGGTTTTGACAGATGTCACAGCGCGCCGCGACCTATGCAGGGGTCACAGCCTGGTGGTAATGGAGAGTTTACCATGATGACTGCCTGTCAAACCAATCTCATTCGATGTGAGTGATCTGTGTCTGTGTTTGTTTTGGGTGTTGGTGCAGAGGTGTTTATGGTTAAGTTAAGAACATAGCAGAATTGCATCCCATTTGTGACTCACATCTAATGCACATTATCCTTTAGAAATCGAGACAAATTTTGAGGGATATTTTCATGATGTATTTTTATTTGGAAACAAATTTGAAAAGTGCTTACAGAGACAGTGACACATGCCAGATATTGTTATTTTCAGCTACTCAAATCCTGTTGGACATCGTCCTGTTGGAATTCGATCTTCCAGAGCGATTCTGAGCTGAAAATGCAACAATGCACATTGATGGTTCAACGGGGTAAGTTTGTTATGATGTGTATCATGTCTGTAGGTTACATTGATCCTGAGTTAAGAAGCCTAGAAACTGGCAAGTAACTGACTGCACAGTGTGGATCTCTGGATCTGATGCAAGTGAGGAAAGTGTGACATTAATTGGCTAGAACATTCTCTCATTTTAGCTCCTAACTGAGGTTCAGGCTACCTATGTCAGCTGAGATCACACTGGCAAGGCTTTAATACAGAGTTGGATTACTGAGTGCTTTGTACAAGTCAGAGAGTTTGTAAGGACACCATGTAATATACTGCATATAGAAAACTGCACACATTAAATCCTAGCTCATCTGGAGGAAATGTTAACATGCTTTAACATAATTGCCTTCAGCCATTGCATTAATCTGGCTATTCAATTTACTATATATTGATAGACATTTTATATCTGCCAATTTGGCTCCATTCTTTAATATAATGGGCCATGAACTGGTAGGATTTACAATCCATTTCATATGGAGATTCATGATTTCAGAGGACCATAAGGTGTTATAAATTAACATAATATAAAAGGATTAATCCTGCGTAGGTCTCACAGAACCGAAGTGTTAATTATATTAAACCATGCAGCATTCACTCATTGACAAAAATAATGCACCAAGAAGGAGTTGAAATCTAACGAATCTTTCTGTGTGAATGTAATGATGATCTATGTAAGTGGTTACAATATTAGAGTGAAAGGATGAGTTTATTGGGGAAAACTGGAGGCTCTAGAGGCTCTAGAACCCTGTTTGGTCTCTAATTGGCACGTCTAAATTCAAGGGAGAAAATTGGGTTACAATACAAAAAACAGAGGTACACTACCCAAAAGTAGCCTCTGGGTCCTTTTCATAGTACAGTGTTGGGAGCACCTTTACACGCTCTTGTGCCAAAACCCAAACCACACCTGTAATAATTTATCATCTGTCATATTTTCTTCCTAAATATTTGCTCATGATGTCCCATATTTGCCCAAAGGTTTATCTTCATTAGTCCCGAGGACATGTTTCTAAAAAGCATCAGGTTTAACTGTTCCTTTGAAAACTTCTAACAGTGGATTTTGTGACGAGGACAAATGAAAGGTTTTCCTCTTATTGGTGTGAAGGTCATATTATTGCAGGTGTAGAACAGTGCACCATCACCCCTGACTCTAAATCTTCCTCAAGGTCTTTTGCAGGGGTTTCATTTGCCTTTTTTTCTGATCTTCCAAAACTCAACTCGGTCTCTATCATTCGTAGTTACATTACAAACAAACAAACGAAAGGGCACCCTGAGAGGTTCTCCTGCTTTGAGGGTATCAATTATTTCCATTTTTAAAGTGGAAAATTAATGACTTTTACCAAACATTTCACAATAACATAAATCATTTTCAGGCCAGAATGAGCTTCAACAACACACAGAACTTCTTTAAGACAGAGTTTCTGGGTCTGTGTTAGTGTTTCTCTGGTCCAGATGAAATGAAACAGTTCATTCACATGTTATCCAAGATGTTTCTCAGCCTTCTACTTGACAAACGAATCCATTACGACTGTCTCTTAGACAGACACCAGACAAAGATGATTCCTATAAATTGATAGGAAGTTGACAGGATGTTCTGATTAACAAATGTTATGGTATTTTTTTGTCTGTAAGGGTAATAAAAACAAATGGATAATCCAGGGTTTTTGATCTGAAAATCCAATAATTTTGAGTCAGTTATTTCTAATCATTTGATTGGCAGTGGTCTTTATAATATGTTCTTTAGGACACTTGACAGACGAATGGACAAAAATAATACAATAAACAAAGTTACCTTCGATTTTCAGCTTCCTGTTCACCAACTTTTGGTATGAAGAGCAGGTCTTTCTAAATTAGGGTGACTGTAGATCTCTTAGAACTTGAAATTCACTTCAAACGCAATATTCTTATAATTTAAGATTTTTGATTTTCATGAGCTATGATCCCCATACCTGTTCAACCTGTATGAAGAACATATACTGAGAGAAGCAGGACTGGAGGAAGATTCAGGATTGGATGGTGGTGGATGACAACACTGATAATGGAAGATCTGGAAGATCTGAAGGCCCTTATGAAAAAGGCTAAAGAACAGAGTGAGAAGATGGGACTTCGGCTTAATATGAAGAAGACTAAAGTCATGACGACAGGAAACAGTCATAGCTTTACCATTGTGAAGATGTGGAGATAGTGGACAGCTTTTGCCACTCACTTCAGTTATTAACAGTGAAGCATTGCAAAGCTGGACAATAAACAAGTGAGACAGGAGAAATTTAGATGCCTTTGAACTTGTTTGCAAAGACTTCTGAGAGTTCCCTGGACAGCAAAGAAGACAAACAAGTGGATCCTGGACCACATCAAGCCTTACCTCTCACTGGAGGCCCAGATGGTCAGGCTGAAGCTCTCTTACTTTGGACACATTATGAGAAGAACCATTTCACTAGAAAGTATTATCAAGCTTGGAAGATTTGAAGGTAAAAGAAGAAGAGGATGACCAGCTACAAGATGGATGGATACAATTAAAGGAATAATGAACCAACTATTCAGATGCCTGAAGACCCAAACAGAAGAACAGAACTTCTGGTGGAACACTCTCCATACGGTTGCCAGGAGTCAGAAACAACAGAAAGCATACAGATCAAGAGTAAAACATAACAGTATGAAATATATCACCAAAAGGCGAAGCTCTCGATTTACCAGTCAATCTCTGTGCCTACCCTCATCTATGGTCATGAGCTTTGGGTCATGACCGAAAGAACGAGATCTCGGATACAAACGGCTGAAATGAGTTTTCTCTGCAGGGTGGCTGGGCTCTCCCTTAGAGAAAGGGTGAGAAGCTCAGTCATCAGAGAGGGACTCAGAGTAGAGCTGCTGCTCCTCCATGTTGAGAGGAGCCAGTTGGGGTGGCTCGGGCATCTAAGGAGGATGCCTCCTGGACACCTCCCTGGTGAGGTGTACTGGGCACACCCCACCGGGAGAAGACCCAGAGAAAGACCCAGGACACGCTGGAGGGACTATGTTTCCCGGCTGGTCTGGGAATGCCTTGGGGTTCCCCTGGAAGAGCTGGATCAAGTGTCTGGGGAGAGGGAAGTCTGGGTCTCCCTGCTTAGGCTGCTGCCCATGTGACCCGACCCCGGATAAGCGGCAGAAAATGGATGGATGGATGGATGAAATTATGAGCACAGATGAACTTTTTCACAATATAATTTTTTTGAACTAGTATATGAACATAATGTGTGGAAATTTTGTTTGTTGGGGAAGTTTTAAAATAAAATTGAACAGCTATTTTAATCATAACAGATTTCCCGAACTCTCATTGATCCAGAATGCCAAGGAATTTAAGCTGACCTTTAATATTATTCCAGGGTTTTATTCTTTCTTCACTTTAGCACTTTATCATTTTTGAAATGAAAAAAAAATCATTCTATTTAATGTTAAACTCTTGCAAAACTGGTAAAAACAATGGTTAAAAGCCTGGAGGATGACCGTGTCCCCAAACATTTGATGGGAAGTGTATTAGATCAAATGTAGCACGTGACCTCTCGTGCAAATAACCAGTTACACACTGTAATTCTTCAAAGTGGCTGTTGCAACCCATGAAAATGCCAATAACAAAAAGCAGGCTCAGTAACAGACCCTGTAATCTACCCTCTCCCATTTCCTTCCAATTCTCGTGAAATTCTCCATGAAATGTCTTCTCATTTGTCTTCGGCGAAATGGTGTTATTATTAAAAGCCCTGCTTTTACATCTCAATGCTGGCAGCATATCACGCTTAGCTGTTTCTGCATTGTGTTTTCATGACTAATGCCAGGGACAAGGCGATCAAGTGAAGGAGTTCAAGAAGGGGTGGCATGTAGAGAGAAATATGTATATTCCTACCCTTTCACCTTCATGCAAATCTCCAAGCGTTTAGCCTTCACTGCCGCACTTGATCAGGACTCCAGGGAGCAATTTATGATTCCTTGCATGTGTGTGGGAGTGTGTATGACATTTCATTTCAGGGAGGCCAATTCGCAAGCTGGTCCACAGAATCCACGATTTTTTAATGGAAATATTTTGTGGATCTTATAATAATACAGTGGTAATGTGTCTATGTAGTGTGTTATTTCACCTCCCACCCAAAACGTGGGATTATTAAGCATGTTTATATACATATATATTATGAGTGTCTGTGTCCCAGATGTGGCAGAGCGAGAGGCAGACATAAACACAGGGTAATATGGTTTATAAAAAGTAAATGAAACAAGCAAAAATAAGTAAAATTAGTCAAATAAGAAAAATCTAATAGACTTGGACCACAAAACTCAAAGAACACTACAGATGAGGGTGGAGAACATATACAGGCACAATAGCAAAACAAAGGGCTACATATATACAGACACAGACTGGACACACCTGGAGAAGATGACCAGAGGGCACGGCTATAAAGGAGGCACAGGTGGGAACACTGATGACAGGGCGGAGCTAGAGCGGAGACAAGACAGGAAATACAACAGAGCCATGTGCTGAAAAAGCAAAGCAAGTTTTCACTTTTTTGATGTACGTTAAATCCTGCAGCTGTTTTTTTTTTGTTTTAGAATTCCATGACCAATAGATATGCTCCAAAATTCCATGGATTAAAATATTTTACATTGTCTTCTGCTGAAAGTTAGAAGTTATGTTCCACCATAGACTGTCTCCCACCAAAGCCACCAAAGGCTGTGTCCCTCTGCACTCACCAAAGACTGTCTCCCACCATACCCACCAAAAACTGTTTCCCACTGCACCCACCATAGACTGTCTCCCACCATACCCACCAAAGACTGTCTCCCACCATACCCACCAAAAACTGTTTCCCACTGCACCCACCATAGACTGTCTCCCACCATACCCACCAAAGACTGTCTCCCACTGCACCCACCATAGACTGTCTCCCACCAAACCCACCGAAGACTGTCTCCCACCAAACCCACCAAAGACTGTCTCCCACCAAACCCACCAAAGACTGTCTCCCATCAAACAAATGCCAGGAGCAATGAGCAACCCTACCCATGTCACCCAGGGAGCAGTTGGGCAGGTAAGAGTCTTGCTCATTCACAATTCTGTCACATTCTGCCAGACCAGGGAACTGAATCTGTAACCTTCCAGTCACAGAGCTGGATCTCTAACCACCAGGCCACAGCTGCCCCATCAACGAACACGCTGCCGTACCAGACGTTTTATAAAAAATATCCGCTGTTGTCAAATATGGTGTATATGCTCGTATGGTTAAATGAAGGTGTGCATCTTTGTGTGTGGATACAGTATGTATTGCATGTTGTTCCCTTTTTGCCAGTAAAATCCAGCATAACTCAAAGGAGGAGGGTCAGCAGCTGGCCTCTAGATGTGACTATCCAGCACATAGGGAATGAGCTAGATCATGATTGATCATCACTCACATTGCTGTAATGGAAGTGAACGGGCCAGCCGGCTCTGTCACAAACCGTCTGGCTGCTCTGTCTCTTTGTCTCTCTCTCTCTCTCCCTCCCTCTCTCTTTCTCATACACACACTCTATGCTGGTCTCTATCTCTCTTTTTGTCCTTTCTTTTCAGGTTTGAAGCTTACTCAAAATTCTGTTACGTAAGAATAAAAAGCTTTCTTGACATATCATGTAGCTTCATCATTATGTTAATAACTCAGCAAGGAACAGCTGCCGATGAAATCAGTCCAAATGTCTCCTATTTTTTCTTTTTTTTTTGGAAAACATCTGTCTTCCAAGGTTAGACCCACTTTTATTATGCAATTACTATTCTCTTATTCCTGATGTTTGATAAAAAAATAATTTGGCAAGCAATGGTTTGGTTAGCGATTGAATGTGAAGAAAGGTAGTTCACAGCGGACAGACCTTTTCTGATCTGTGCGAATCGCTTGCACCATTGCTGTACTGGTGGAAACGCTTTTGTTTTCACATTAGAAGATCAGGAGATTGAATTGACTCAATACAAGTGACCTGTGATGTAGGATACGGCTTAGTCCATATTAGTCCATACATGGTCAATGTCCACCAACCCCTGGTCCCAGAGGCACCCCCTCCCAAGTCAACCCCTGACTTTAGCGGAATCCCTGCATGAACTGGCTGATGCTCAACCTGCATACAGACTCTGAGTGATCAGAGAGAGGGGGCGGGGCTGATGATCAACCTGCATACAGACTCTGAGTGATCAGAGAGAGGGGGCGGGGCTGATGATCAACCTGCATACAGACTCTGAGTGATCAGAGAGAGGGGGTGGGGCTGATGATCAACCTGCATACAGACTCTGACTGATCAGAGAGAGGGGGCGGAGCTGATGGTCAACCTGCATACAGACTCTGAGTGATCAGAGAGAGGGGGCGGGGCTGATGCTCAACCTGCATACAGACTCTGAGTGATCAGAGAGAGGGGGCGGGGCTGATGATCAACCTGCATACAGACTCTGACTGATCAGAGAGAGGGGGCGGGGCTGATGGTCAACCTGCATACAAACTGACTGATCAGAGAGAGGGGGCGGGGCTGATGCTCAACCTGCGTACTGACTGTGACTGATCAGAGAGAGGGGGCGGGGCTGATGACTTCACTGACAAACTTATTATTAATATAAAGTAATCAAACTACAAAGAGATCCCATGAGTTCTGAAGGTTAAAAGAAGCAGAAATATAGTTGAAACTGTGTTGATTTCTCCAAAATGATATGATAAAACTGTGGCAGACAAATAAGAATGAAATGGAAGAGCATGATATACATTAGATAACAGCAATTTCTCATTAGGCCTAAATGCATTTGTGGATGAAGCTGATAACTGTCTGCCACACAAACTCTGCCCTTGCCCTCGTCACTCTCTACTCCGAGGATATTCAAGGTCCACAGTAAGTGGCGACAGCAGCAGTGATTAGTGTTACTGCAGGTCAAGGTAGAGCATGGATGGGCCAGATGGGGTAGATGTAATGGTAAAAGGCCTCGTGGCAGAGTGCCAGTTGTTAAGATGAAGGCTCAGGTTCCAGCTGGAGGACTGAGAATAGCTCTCCTGCATCCATTCAAAGGCTTCTTGAGTCGTCTAATGAGGCTAGCCACTGGAGACGTCAAACAGAAAAACAAACAAATCTACACTTCCCACCGTGCGGACGAGAAAGGCCTCGAGGATCTACAGCAGGATTTGTGGCCTTTTTCATTTGTAAGGCTTGAAGTAAATCCACTCAACCACACTTTCAGACAGTTTGTATTTGCAGAGTCCCACTGGACATTGGCACATTGATTAGACAACGTGTCCCCACATTCCTCTAGTCAGTGTTCATCCAGTACTAAGTCAAGCAGCCACGTCAGATACATTGAACAATGAACTCATTGACCATTGAGTAGAGGTAACCATGCTTCTTTTTCTCAAAGAACCCACTGATGGTATCCACGCAGGACCAGCCTGGAAAAATTGAGTTCAGGGCCAATACAGCCAATATCTACAGTATTAATCACTGGTTTAGTAAACTGTATTTTTACTAACAGTTGATTTTCCACAATGAATTACTTGTAGATGCTTCACTTTCATTCCTGAGTTATAAAGCTGAGAAGACAGCTCAACCAAAAGATCTCCATGCTCCATCTAATCTTATTTGGGAGGAGAGTTGGGGATGAGGTGATGAGAGTCCAACATCCTGACCTCACTTATGCTTTTGTTGCTGAATGCAATCAAATCCTCATAACAATGCCCCCCAGAATAAAGTGAAAGCCTTTCCTGGACAGTGGAGACCATTCCTCCAAGAAAAGCGGGATAAACTCATTTAATAGCCTTGACTTCAGAAGAAACAGTGGATGAGCAGGTGTCCCAATACTTTTGTCCACATGCTATATTATTTGAGGTACGCTTTAGGTATAGATTTGGTACCAATGCCAACATACCAAAGCTATGGAAGATAAAGTCTTCTATTGCCATTAAAGCGATACCACATCTGGTGACATTCCTGCTCTGCCTTTGTCTTGGCTCTGCCTAAATAGGGGTCTGGTGATGAAATGGTTCCTCATTGGCTGGTTGGCAGTTTGAAATGGTTGCCCTCGGGATGTACTTACCTTGGAATCAATCTGGGATAATGTTACGACAGCAAATCTCCTCTGCTTAATACGGAAGATTAAGAGTCCTCTGCCAAAATTCGGTAAAACCGGATCTCTAAGAAATACAGAAGATTAATTTTATTAATATGATCCCAGAACAACTATTCCACTTCCTCACCACCTCTGCCTTCCCAACCAGCCAAACGGGGTAGATACAATAAATCTGAGCAGAAAAGCTTCACGTCAGGGCAGTTTCTTCACTCTCACCCCATTATGGGTCATAACCCGAGAGGGGGAACGTACTGAACCCCATCCCCATTCCGGACCCTTCCGGAGTTGCTCAGGAATCCTGTGGAGCAGTTGAGTTTCTTCACCCCCTTTTCATATACGTTGTTCATTCATTCATGTGTGTATGACGTACCGGTGTTATATACGTACCATAAAGTAGAGTTCTAACTCATTCGTTTACATAAGTAAGTTAAGTAAGCGTGACTCAAACGATCCAGGACTATCGTCTTCCATAAGACACGTACGTGAACTCCGAGGCTGCTGGGACGGAACAGTGTCTGCCCTCCTGTACAGCCGCTGTTAGTATGTGTGTTTGGAGTGGAGTGTAAGTAAGCTTGGCGCGGTCAGGTTTATCGGGTTACGCCGTGTTCTGACTCAGTGTCAACCCGCAGGTTTGGGTTTACACTGACACACCTGAAACCCTGAAACACAACACACCTCACCTGCATCCCTCACACAAACCCACACACATACACACACACACACACACACACACGTTCAGAACAGACTAAATTAAAACGAAGAAAACAAAACGGAACGAGTTCACAACAGCAGAGCAGTGTCCTTGAGTTGACCATTTGAGTTGCGCTTAATGAGACGCATTTAATGACTCAAATGTAAGATGAACGTTTTGTGATCATTTATCTGCATGAACTTGCTGATGCTGTAAGACTACAATGTCTCAATTCTATTAAAACATGTAATAATTTTATACAATTCATTATTTATTTAAATAAATGATGTAGTTATTCATATATACATGAAGAGACCAGAACTGCTCTAAAATTAATGTTAGTTAACCTTATTTTACATTATCTTGTCATTTGTAACCTTGGCCAATCTGTGTGTGTGTGTGTGTGTGTGTGTGTGTGTGTGTGTGTGTGTGTGTGTGTGTGTGTGTGTGTGTATTACTTCAACAGTGAGTGCTCATCATGTCTTTGATTATCTGTGTTTGTTCTCATATATTTCAAGAACTACCGTATTTTCCAGAATATAAGCAAGAAAATCCTGGAAAATAACATATATAAGAAGAAAAAGCAGCAACTCATTATAAGCCAGTTTAAAGTGTGGAATAAAAGTAGCAGCTTATAGTCCAGAAAATACGGTAAGTTATGAAAGGATGAATAATGTTTTACTTTTTGGAACTGATTTATTGTAACTGTGATCCTGGACGTTATTGTAAATGATTATGTTACTCAAATCAAATTTACAAATCAATACTAACAGTTCGTTAAAGACGGTTTTATTCTTTTTTTTTGCCATTTTTCCAATTTTTCACCCCTACTGATTTTAGACATGCCAATTACCCGTCCCCCCTAAGTACCACATTACACGCCCTGCTCTCGACGCTAGCGGGGAGAGATTGTCAGGACACCAGTTCACCAAAGGGTACCACACACCCTTTCACTCACATTTCCTGTATAGCATGGCCAGTTCACCCACATGCATGTTTGGGAGGCAGGAACAAACCAGAGTATCTGATGGAGATTTCCTGAGTTATAAGCTCTGACACGTCTCTCCTTCAGGAGGGGCTTGATATTAGG
Source organism: Acestrorhynchus altus (assembly GCA_034509495.1). Classification (NCBI taxonomy): domain Eukaryota; kingdom Metazoa; phylum Chordata; class Actinopteri; order Characiformes; family Acestrorhynchidae; genus Acestrorhynchus; species Acestrorhynchus altus. The sequence continues at coordinate 29,127,566 of CM067516.1, forward strand.
AATGCTGCAGTCGGACTCACTTTCCTGGAGACATCTGTGTCGGGGCTCCAGAAGCACTAACCCCGGCCTCAGTCCACTCCTTGTGAAGCTCTCACAGCTGTGGTCAGGGGGGAGAGATCGTCCACGTTTCCTCCGAGTCATGTGACAATAGCCTACCTCCTCTTTTCGAACTGCCGCCATTTGTATCGTTGCCAGGCAACCATCACAAGTCTTCGCTGTCTCTCGTGCACCTTTTCCCCTTCCAGTCCACTTTCCACTCATATGCTTTGATACAGCACACGGAGAACCGCTGGCAATGGCTCAAACGAAATGAAACACCAAACTCCTCACAGACAGTGACCTGAGATGATCGAACCCCCAACCCCAGGCCACAACCCCAGGTCTGCAGACGAGGCAATGACTTTGCTGTGCTTAGAGATCTTCTGTGGATGTCCACACACTCACATCTGCACTTTCAGGCAGCAGATGATCTTTTCTTTGGTGGCGTAAGTTGCAAAGCCTTGCAAAAAGGACATAAGCAGCAATCAAAGGGGCCATTCTTCCAAACTCACCGGGGCTGCAGCCCCAATCACTTCAAATGTAATGAAGTTTGATTTACGCGACTTCATCTCGCCGTCTAACACATCACCAACCAACCACCTCCACACCAAACACACACTGTTGCCATGGACACAAGGGTAGAAACCATGTACGTAATGATGGCATCCTGTGGATTGTGTGTGTGTGAGAAACACAGTGTGTGGGTCCCCCGAGACCTCTTGGTGAATGGAATGAGGACATGGCATGTGCCCGGCTGCTGGGCTAACTTGGTTTTGTTGAGTGTGCAGATTCTGCAATTACGCACATGCAGAGCGATGACTCCTCCTGATTAATGGTGCAGTTCTCCAGCCACAAGCAGATACATCACCTGCCCTACTGAAATATTACCCTGCAGTCTGGGGGCCAACCATACATTACAGATATATAGGCCAGCAGATACCAGTGCTATACATTTGGCCCATAATAGACTTTCCTTTTCTGCATTTTCCTTCTTCACCTCCTTCTTCCTTCCTGTTCTCTTTCTCATCCCTCACCTTCTTGAGGAACGTTTCTTGCCAGCTGCAGTTTTGGCAGTGGGAGATGACGTCTGGCAAGATCACATTCACATTTACTTTTATGTCATTGGGCAGAAGCTCTTATCCAGATTGTTTTGACACTAGAATCCAGATGTTCCTCAAGCGTCGATGCTGAAACACATGTCAGGCTGGAGACCTTGATTCCAACAAGCTTCAGTAGAATTATAATCCTTTAATGAGTTAAATGAGATGGATGCCCAGCTGATGCTGGAAGGGCTCTTGGTACAGATGGGTTTTGATCATTACCATCATGTATGGAGGGGCTGGTCCAGTTATGGCTTTGTAGACCAGCGGCAGGTTCTGAATCTGATGTTCAGCTTCAGGAAGCCAGTGAAGAGAAGCAGCAGAGGAGTTACATGACTGAACTTCAGAACACCGAAGACACACACACACACACACACATTCATCTCAATGAGGCTGTATTTACTGATTTTAACACCCAACGCTGTGTTTCTCCATCCTTTTATTTTGGGTGAATCTGTGTGAATTTCCTCATCTTCACATCTTCTGAAGGATGTTACATCACTCTCAGAACAGGGCACGGCGTCACAGCTCCACAGAGACAACCCCCCCCCCCCACACACACACACACACACACACACACATTCACCCCCACACACACTGACTCACTCATATCCGCGTGCACACGATAACAACTACACTCATTCACACACTCAATACACTCCCCATATATTTACACATTTAACCTCCCCCTCACTCACACACACACACACACACACACACACACACACACACACACACACACACACACACACAGTCATGTGTATGCATGAAAATTAGTAATGCATGATAAATGTTGTTGTCTCAGATGTTATTAGTGTAAATCTTATATCAGTACATGTGAGACAGTGATTACAGTAAACTGTGATGTATAACCGATTCAGTAATTACATCACTCTATCCTGTATCATTAATTGTCTCTCTCTCTCTCTCTTTCTCTCTCTCTCTCTCTCCTATATACACACACTCTGTCATTCCACCTTTTGCTGATTCGGTCTCTTTGGGTCTAAAGTGGAGCAGAGAGGGAAAAAAAAGAGAGAAAAGAGATGTAGAAAGAAAGAGGGGACAGAAGAGAGGAACAGAGAAGAAAATAGCAAGAGAATCAAGAAGGGGAGAGAAGAAAAGGATAGAGAATACAGAGAGGGATCTTCTCTTCAGCTCATCCCAGGTTTTGGGTTGAGGTCTCTGGACTGAGATGGCCAGATGGGAGATCATTTTGTGTCTGCAGAACCATGTTTGTGTAGATTTGATCATGTTTAGGGTCAAGATCCAGAAAGCTTTTGAGGCCACCAGATTCCAATTTAAAATGTCCTGGTATTCCAAAGAGTTCATGATGCCCCGGGAACCTTGTTAAGAAACAGTCATATTCATCACATCATGTTTATATCCCAGGGAAACAGGAAGTGATGAATTACTAATGAAAGGTTCTAGATACTCTGATCAACTTTATAAACCACAGTATAAATGACAGAAATGCTTCAATTCTATTAATTGTCTACAAATTGTGCAAATAATTGTGGGACGGGCGATTTTATGTAATTAATTATTGTCTCTTGTTTGTTTAGAGTTTGTGAGATTAGATCTTCATAAAAAAATGAATTCATTTTAAGGCCAGAGTTGCCAGTGATTGAAGACACTAAGTAATTTTTTGATTTTGATTTTTAAACTTAAAATGTCTCAAACCAAGACAAGCGATCATGATCCTTCTCAAAGGACCCTATTGGTCACTCTGTCTTGGTGGAAAAGGTAAAAAATGACGTCTTGCATGTTCAGGTCACAATAAAATTACATCGCGCGTAACCTTCAGCTGAAAGGAGTTGATGTATGTGCAGCAGTAACAGTGTTGTTACCTGTGACGCAAGGCCTTGATGGAGATTTAAATGCTAAAAGGCAAAGCTGTCTCCAGAAGAAGACCGATCGTGACTTCACTCACTTCTACAGATTTTCTGTCAGAGGAATGAGGCATGAGTTCAGCGCTCAGGTCAGTCATCCATTCATCCACACAGTTTACATTAAGAAAACTGGACCGAACACAGAGAGGAAATCAAGAGCTCAGGCCTGGTTAGATATCTAGACCAGGATGCAGGAGGACGACCTTCACTGTCTGCACAGTCCAAACCACAAAGGATAAATCACACATTAGACTACAGGATCGCATCTCTACCATGTTCATGCACCATCTAAACACCAGCCCAAAAGTCCTCTGAGCTCTCAGTTTAAATGAAAAGTCCTAATGAGCAAAGCTGCGGTTGTGCCAGTAGAAGCAGAGATTTGTGCACTTGGTTTTCTGGAGGTCCTCAAGAAACCAAGAAAAGTAACATTTTTCTAAACGTGATGAAAGAACAGCAAAGCGAGTCATGAAATCTCCAAACCTTGCTGAGACAACAAGAGTGGAGAACCAGTCTACAGTTGCTGTAGCACAGGGAACCCTGGTCCAGTTTGTTGGTTTCTCTGACCTGAAGGACCTGCCTCATCTAGCAATTAACAGGTGAGCTGATTCAGGTGTGTTTAAGCACCAAGAGAGCATCCAGAGAACATCTAGTCAAAGAGCAGGACTTCTGGAACAATGTGGTTTGAACAGATGAATCCAAAGATGAATTATTTGGACACAGTAACAGAAGACATGTCTGACAAACCAAACACAGCATTAGATCAGAAGAACTTCATAGCAGCTGAGAAGCATGGTGGTGGAAGTGTGATGGTTTGGAGCTGCTCTGCTGCAGCAGGGTGTGGAGATCTCTCCATCATAGAAACCACTATGAGATCTTTATTGTATCTGAGGGGGTTTGAGGAGAATGGAAGAGCGTCTGTACAAAGGCTGACTCTGAAATATGACAGAGCTGAAAGAATTCCGCATGGAGTGGGAACGTCTGTCTTCCAGTCGAGGTCAGAGACGATAGACGGTTATAGAAACATCTCACTGACGTTAATTCAGACAAAGGAGGAGATACAGATATTAGGACAGAGGGGTCTGAACTTCTATTAATTATGTTTTATAAATGATGTTTTAAAGACTTCTCTTCAGTTCTTCTCTCGGCATGAAGATCAAATGTCCCTGATTACATGTTCATGTCACATGACTGTATTATAGCTGTATCTGCAGACAAAGTTCTACTGAAGGCCTGCGCTTAAAGCCAGTCTGCCTAGAAACAAGCGGTGAGTGAAAGTCCAGCCTTGTGATTGGAAGGTTGCCGGTTCGATTCCCTGAACTGGCAGGACTTGCCTGAAGTTCACTTGAGCGAGACCCTTAATTCGACAGCTGCTCCCTGGGCACTGTGGATAGGGCTGCCCACCAGTCTGGGCATGTCTGCTCACTGCCCCCTAGTGAGTGTGTGTCCCTGTGTGTGGATGGGTTAAATGCAGAGGACAAATTCCCACAGTGGGTCTATATGTGCACGTTTATGATTTCTATTAACATTATATCAGCAAGCTTAACGTCTTTCCCGGAAGAAGGTCTTCTCAGTAAAAGGTGACGGCTTTAAGGAGACGGTGGTTTTAGAAATGCTCCAAAATCAGAGACAGAGACAATATGAACAGTACAAAAGGCAGCAGAATAAAGCAGTAAGCTTTTTTAGCTGTGCTTTGTGGGGCTTTGGTGTGTGTGTGTGTGTGTGTGTGTGTGACTTGTCTGTTTAACTGAAACCTTCTATGACATTTGTGTCTCTAAATGACCCTGCCAGCAGGCCTCTACCGCAACATTAATATGATTTTTTTTATGTATAATCTCTGAGCTCCATACACACAGGGCTGGACCAGCTGGAGGTGACCAGATGTTCATGATTACTAAGAATACAAAATGATTCTGGATTTTGGCATCATTAGGGGGGAAAGGGGGGCTATGAGGGAGAGAGAGAGAGAGAGAGAGGGCTTTAGAGTTTTTTGTTTTGTTTATTTTCTGGCCTTGACGCAGTGAAGCACACAGGAAACCCCTCCGTGTTTCAGGCCTCTCGTTTAATCACAGCTGATAAGGTGAAGTTAGACTGTTGCCTGAACTGCCGTTACATAATTCCAGATGTTTGAGAGATTGAGAGAGAGAGAGAGAGAGAGAGAGAGAGAGAGAATGCTTAACCCTTGTCTTAGTATGCTGTATACACCCCGTGTCCTAAGGGTCAAAAATGACCTGCTTCACTTAAAACAAAATGGCTTAATTGGGTTTTAAAGCCTCAGGTGGATTAGAACAATTCAGCCGTCTGAACAACTTTCACAGCTGCAGCAGAGACTCGCAATTACCATGGGTTCATGTGTGTGTGTGTGTGTGTGTGTGTGTGTGTGTGTGTGTGTGTGTGTGTGTGTGTGTTTGGTTTTTATAAACATCTGATTATAATAAGATTTAATGTAATCATCATCATCATCATCATCATCATCATCATAATTAACTAAAGGTTAAAAACAAAAATATGTAAATGTGTGTGTGTGTGTGTGTGTGTGTGTGTGTGTGTGTGTGTGTGTGTGTGGGTGTGTGCATGATCAATGAGGGAGGTTTTCTCTTTTAAAAACGCAGGTCATTTTTGACCCCTAAAGCAACCCAAGGGTTGAGTGAGTGAGATGGAATAAAGAGAGAGAAAAAAAGTAACCCTGCGACACTGACATGGTGGTGGTGTGTTAGTGTGTGTTGAGCTGGTACGAGTGGTTCAGACACAGCAGTGCTGCTGGAGTGTTTAAACCCCTCAGTGTCACTGCTGGACCGAGAACAGTCCACCAACCAGAAACGTCCAGCCGACAGCGTCCTGTGGGCAGTGTCCTGTGAGCACCGATGAAGGACTAGAGGACGACCAACACAAACTGTGCAGAAACAGATGAGCTTCTGTCTCTGACTTTACATCTACAAGGTGGAGACACTCGGTGGGAGGGTCTCATAGAGTGAACAGTGAGTGGACACAGTGTCTGATGAGAGAAAATTTATTTATTAACATCTGATTATAACATTTAAACAACATAAACAGTATAATTGGATGCAATCATAAAACTGTGTAGATGTTTATGAATTATGAAGCGTGTCAGCCGCAGTATGACTGACGTGTATTAGTCTGTATTGAGTGTGTAGCTCCTTTTACACGTTCTTTTATCTGGTGTTGTTAAAGGGAGGTGCTGAGTGTAGAAAGTGATTAGAGTTATTAAACACAGTAAATTGTTCTGTGCTCGGGATCCTCTGAGATCTCCCAGAGGACAGAGCAGCTCTAGTCTCCCGGCAAGGCCAATCAGCCGTGTGTGTGTGTGTGTGTGTGTGTGTGTGTGTGTGTCCGTGTCCCATTCAGCAGTGTTCAGATTTGCATAGCATCATTAATAGTTCATTAATGAAGCTTCATGGGTCAGTGATGGGTCAACCTGCTGAAGGATGAGTGAAAGGAAACCTCATCTGCCCCTACAGGAGTGGACAGTGAGAGTAGAAACAAGGAGGTGGTCATAATGTTGTGGTTGACTGTAATCCAGTAGAACAGCATTAACAACGTAATATATGGACACTACCGGTCAGATGTCTCCGAACACATTCTCTGATTTGTGCTGATTGTATGAGGTTGCTGAACTGGGTTCGGATGAGTAAATGACCTTCACCCACCAACTGGGTCTCGGTGACTTGGTCGGGGTGGACCACAGGGGTCACACTCACAAGCTGAACAAATGTGAACGATGGTGGGTTTTAAGAAGATGTTTCTTCTCGTGAACAGTTTGGACATATGTTTTAACTCTGTGGTGTCAAACCGGGTCAGAAACGGTCCCTTCTCTTTCTGTATCACTGTCCTCCACCAGTCCAGCACCAGTACTGAGCAGGCCACGCCACTGGTTGATCTTAAAAAAGGCTGAACCTCTCTCCCAACCACATGGACTAACGGAAATCAGGCAATTAAACAGCGACACCTAATCGAATTAAACCCAGTCTGGGCCTCCTGCGTCTGTGGTGCTGCTGGTGGAGGACGACGGCTCTGTGTTTGACAGAAGACAAATGTGTCAGTTGATTTGTTAAAGCCCGAGTGTCCCTGTCTGACGTGACAAGAAACACACACTTGACTACAGTGACACACACACACACACACACACACACACACACACAGTTGAGTGAGGTGTCCGCATCCCGTGTTTTTGGGCACGTCACTCTGTCACATCACCCTGTGAAACGTTAGAGAGTCTGGCGCTGCCCTGCAGACACCTCGGGTCATCCTGCTCTGAAACTGGACACTGCACTTAGCCATTTGAACAAACACCGCACATGCAAAGCAGCGCACTAGCCACCACCAGGCCTCACCTTACAGCCAGAACATTACAACCATCCTCTTGTTTTGTTCTACACACAAGAGCTCTTTGTAGTTCTATAATTACAGACTGTAGATCATCTGTTTCTCTCCTCCTTTCACCCTGATCTTCAATGATCAGGACCCCACAGGACCACCACATAGCAGGGATTATGTCCCACCCTTCACGTTTTCCTCTATAGTCGTCCTGGGTGATGTCATTAGCCCCGCCCCCTCTCGCAGATCAGTCAGAGTCTATATGCAGGTTGATGTGTATCATGTCTGAAGGTTATGCTGAGTTATGAAGCTTAGATTAATAATAACAAAAATCCACATGCAACAAATCTCTGACCACCACCAACAGACACACACACACACACACACACACACACACACACACACACATACACCTGCACAACACTGGTCACCCTTCCCAATGAAAAATTCATCAAAGTGTGACTAAAGGCCAGTCACTTATTCCACTGGGTCCACTGTCCACACACACACACACACACACACACACACACACACACACACACACACTGTCAAACAAACATCAGAACAAGTTCTTCAGAGAACCTCTAGACAAAGAGCAGGACTTCTGGAACAATGCACTTTGGACAGACAAATCCAAAGCTGAATTATTTGGACACAGTAACAGAAGACATGTTTCAGCACAAGACCCTCAGAGCAGCTGTGAAGAATGGTGGTGGATGTGTGATGGTTTGGAGCTGCTGTGCTGCAGCAGGGTGTGGAGATCTCTCCCTCATAGAAACCACTATGAGATCTTTATTGTATCAGAGGGGGTTTGAGGAGAACAAAGACTGACGCTGAAACATCACGGAGCTGAAAGAATTCTGCTTCACTACATTCAGCCAATCTTCATATGTTCACATTTAATTAATAGATTTTATGTTTATATGTTTGGATGTAAATGCGTTTCGAGGAATGGTCATACAGATCAAAGGGAACATCGACTGTCCACTGTTACTGCAGTCACTTTACGCTGCTTTGAAGCAGCTTAAAATCCAAGCCAAATGAAGCGTCTCACTAATGAACACATCAAAGTCACAGACTGGAACTAAAACAACACAAACTTTCACACAAACCCCCCCAAGACTCAAAACTAACAGCCCATATGCTGCCGCACTGCAGCTCAGACACTCTGTGTGTGTGTGTGTGTGTGTGTGTGCTGCGTATGAAGATGACCGTTGGTTGTGGTTTAAGCTCTACTGAATGCATTCAGTGAGCAAAAACATGCCTTTACATCTTACTAGTGCCTGGAGACCCACAGACACATGCACAATAACGATGTGTCCTGTAGGTGTTCTACACGCAGTAGTACCTAATTTCAGGCCCCCTGTAAAGCGATACCCCCAAATAAAGTCCAGTGTGACCAACTGCTGTTCTGTGAAGGCTTTAGAAGTTTGTTAGAGAACATTAGTGATCAAACATCATCATGAAGTTGTGAAGTTTAAAGCAGGATTAGGTTCAAAAAATATCCCAATCTATGAACCTCCAAGCACTGTTCAATCCACCATCTGAAAATAAAAGGAGTACGGCACAACTGCAACCTACAAAGACATGGACGTCCACCTAAAGTGTCAGCCTAGGCAAGAACGGTACTAATTAGAGCAGCAACCAAGAGGTCCATGATCACTCTGGAGAAGCTGTAGAGATCCAATGCTCAGGCAGGAGAATCTATCTACATGACAGCTATTAGTCATGTTCTCCAGAAATCTGGCCTTTATCGAAGAATGGCAAGAAGACATTGATTTTTGAAAGCAAGTCTTCAGAAGTCCTGTTTGCAGTTTGCCACAAGCCATGTAGGGGACACAGCAAACACGCTGAAGAAGGTTCTCTCTGAACGTGCGTTCTGCCCAAAATTCAACACACTCATCACCCTGAACACACCATCCACACTGTGAAACGTGGTGGTGGCAGCATCATGCTGTGGGGATGCTTTACTTCAGCAGGGACGGGGAAGCTGGTCAGAGTTGATGGGACGATGTATGGAGCTAAAAACAGGGCAATCCTGGAGCAACACCTTTTAGAGGCTGACCCTGAGGGGGCCTAAACCTCTACTTCAGGCTATTTACCCTTATTTTGATTAAATATGCAAATACACAAATGCAGGATGTCAGTCTATAACTCTGTATCTACTCTAATGGCAGTTTGTCTGTCCCAGGTGTGCAAATAGGTGCTCATCATCTGTCCAAGAATGTGCCTCCTCTGTGAGTTTAATTGTGTTCCATATGTGCACGTCTGTGTATAATGTGGTTCATTACCTGTGGGCACGTTCCTGGTCTCTGGCATATGTGTGTGAAAATACAGTGATTTTTATTAATAGCACAATTCCATGTTCAGCTGTAGATTAATAATAAGCTTTCTGCATTTTCTCTGCTCTGCTGCTTGTGATAGTTAATAGAGGTTCAAGACAAAGTTGGTGTTTCTGTTGCATTGTTTTCATTTGATCCAATTAGCTCTGGTCACCCATTGTACTTTAACAAGTGCAAAGAACTCGTGGAGGGTCAGAAGGCTGGCACCCTTTCCAAGGAGCTGGGCCTACTTGTCTCCACCGTTGGGAGCATCATCTAGAAGAGGAAGGCTTATGGAACTACTGTTATCCTTCCATGGCCTGGACAGGATTTCAAAATTTCCTCCTGAGATGGCTTGTCCGAAAGGTCAAGGCTGACCCAAGGACATAAAGGAGGGTGCTCCAGGAAGATGGTCGGGACATTGGTTTCATTGAATACCATATATAACATACTCCAACTCAATGGTCTCCATTCCAGCACAAAAGGTACCGTTACTTTCAAAGCGTCATGTCAAGACCCATCTAAAGTTTGCCCTTGATGACTTGGAGGACTCCGACACCGGTTCAAGGTTCTCTGGTCGGATGAGACCAAGATCAAACTCTTTGGAGCGTTATGGCACTGCATACAACCCCAAGAATACCATCCAACAGTGAAGCATGGTGGTGGCAGCATCATGTTATAGGGGCTGCTTCTCAGCAAAGGGGCCTGGCCATCTTGTCCTCATCCATGGGAAGATGGATAGCATGTTCTTCCTGGAGATACTAAGCAAAAACCTCCTCCATCAAGGATCCTAAGATGGGTCATTTCATCTTCCAACAGGACAACGACCCCAAGCATGTGGTCAAGAAAACCAAGGTCTGGTTTAAGAGGGAAAAGATCAAGGTGTTGCCGTGGCCTGGTCAGTCTCCTGACCTTGACCCAACTGAAAAGTTGTGAAAGGAAAGTCCACAATAGATGCCCAAATAATCTAGATGATTTGGAGATGATCTGCATGTAAGAGGGGACCAGAATTACTCCAGAATTATCACAATTAATCTACATGTAAACTGACCAACCATAACATTATGACCACAACCTCCTTGTTTCTACAATCACAGAGCAGCTATTATGTGGGTGGTGGGTCATTCTCAGCACTGCAGTGGATCAGTATCTTCTGGAGTGTTTAAACCTTGTGTCCACTCTATCAGACACTCCTACCGAGTGTCTCCACCTTGTAGATGTAAAGTCAGAGACAGAAGCTCATCTGTTTCTGCAGTTTGTGTTGGTCATCCTCTAGTCCTTCATCAGTGCTCACAGGACGCTGCTCACAGGACGCTGCTCACAGGACGCTGTCGACTGGACGTTTCTGGTTGGTGGTGATGGGACTGAAGTGCTCCACCAAATCCACCACATTTTGGTGTTCAGGATGTTTTTGACATCAAAAAGAACGATTTTGATAATGATGAGACTCTGTAGCTGGTATATGACATACTTTGTGTCACTTCAGTCAAAACATACACACACACACACACACACACACACTCACACACACTCACACACTCTCTCAGTGCTGCACTTACTCACCCGTAGCTTCCGGCCTGTGGGTGGGCAGAATGTGGCCTCCTGGGGGGTCAATCACTGACTGTATTATGTTAAGATCTGACATTTGAAGAAATGCGACACACGCAAGCCATCAGGCATTGCAAACTACACCACAGTGACACACACACACACACACACACACACACACACACACACACACACATCAAAGCTTAGCAGCCTTTAACCCTTAAATAAGCTTTTGCATTTTAATCCCGGTCTGCTGCATCGCAGTCTGAGGTTATAGTTGATGAGTGGAGGGAAGGCAGGCCACCGTAAACTGATACAGTAACTGATTAGAGCACAGAATTCAACCCAACGTTTGAGCTCTGAATGGCTCAGCAATCAGCACTCAGCACTACCACCATGATCTGAGGATCGCAGGTTCAAATCCTGGGTCATGCTGCTCGCCATCAGCAGCTGGAGTTTCTCTGAGTCTGTAGATGGCGCTCTTGGCACAGGCGTCTGTCAGCCACTGTATCGGATGTGTTCGCCCTCGTCCTCATACACGTGAAACCAGCCACCACCTCTCTCCAAGCTTTGCATTGATCTGGTTGCATTGCTGGGCAGCCAACGTGCTCGGAGGAAAGCGTCCAGTCCCCAGCTCCGATACAACAGCTAACAGACACCTGTGCTGACCAGTATCTCACTGGGTGTGGTGTGGGGTGACAGCCTCATCTACCCACCCAGATAGAGCGTGGCCAGTTTTGCTCTCTTGGACTCGAACAGCCTAAGACTCCCAGACCCCACGTTGACTGGTTAAAGGGTTCTTCAGACTGGTGATGGTCATTCTATAGACCAGTGGTCTACATAATATTATTTCCCTGCTCCCACCACACCTGACTCAACTAATAAGGATGTGCTGGGCAGGGGTGCCTCCAGGACCAGGGTTGAGAAACAATAGTACAGAGCACCAAGAAGTGTTCTACTCTCGTTCCGAGTCATTTTTAGCACTTTATTGAACCCTTTTCGATTCGACTCGCTGATGCACGTGATTCTAATGAGCATTTCCACGTGAATCATACGCAAAACACATCCATCTTACCTTTCAGTCTCTGCACTTTCACCAGTTACTGTGTTGATATAGCCTTTATTATTCATGTGCAAATGATGTCGATGTTCAAGTACGTTTTATGAAAGCCAGGTTTGGACCAGTGCTCAGTTCTCAGCCTCTTTTGATTTGAATTGAATTCCACAGGCCTGCTCATATTATCATTTTAATCATGATCTTCATCCAGTTAGTAGGAGTTCATGAACGCAAGCTGAGTCACCTAACCATGATTTATAGCCTGCAGACAACAAGCCAAAATTCCCCCTCGCAGCCAGCAGACGTACGCTGACCTGGCTCGGTTACAGCCGCAGCACTGCAAATGACCTGAACTGCCAAATCTGTGCATGTAGCTTTCAGAGCCGGTTCTCGGAGCAATCACCTAACAAGCTTTGACATAAACGGGCCCTGGCGCATTAACATATTTACCCTGTTTGTAATGTGCACATATTACAGTGCATATCTCCTCTGGCCTGCCGGCTCTCAGTGCAGATTAGATCTGATTAGTAAAAGGTTCTAAAGCTGTCCGTCTGAACCAGATCGTTCCTAAACACATGATCAGGTTCATTGATTTGGGGGATAATTGCATTAATTGTAATTTAATGTGGCTGTGTCTCCTGATCTGCACACACCACATTTAACCCATCCATGCAGTGAAGCACACACACACTAGGGGGCAGTGAGCACACACACCCAGAGGAGTGGGCACCCCACGGTGCCCGGGGTGCAGCGTATCTTGAGCAAGGCTACTTCAGTCATGTCCTGCCAGTTCAGGGAATCAAACCCGCAACCTTCCAGCTCAAAGGCTGGTTCCTGAACCACCAGACCACAGCTTCCCTCTGAGATACTGAAGAAACTGACCACCAAAATAAATACGCTTGGATTTCTTCAACGCCAACAAGCAAGAAATCAAGGAGTGACTTTTAACTGATTTTAATTTTAGGTCTCAGTTACGAATTATCACAAAAACAACATTTTATCGTTTGAAGAACATCTGTTCAGGTCATGAAGTAATGCATATAATCACTTCGTTAATTCAGAATTCTGCTGCACGAGTAACGACTAAACCCAGAATCAGAGCTCACAATGCATCTGTTTTAAAAATACACTGGATGCCTGTTAGTTATTACACTGATTATAAAGTTATTTTATCAGTTTATTCATCATTACCTGCTCCAGCACCAGATGACGTCTTCATTGCTTTCGGTTTATGAAGCATGAAGATCTCTGAGATCCTCCAGTGCCTCCCTATTAGTTGCTTCTTCAAGTAGGACAAGAGGTTTTGGTGATGTTGCTTCAGCCGTTATGCTCCAAACCGCTGGAACAGCCTTGAAAAATATAGACATCTGGCTTTTAATCAGTGTTTTATAAATATTTTATGGTCTTAATTTCTCAATAATGTTCTATTTAATTTACTTTAATTAAAAATTATGTTATTCGAATTTAATCAACTGTAAATTTTATTACTATTTATTTCAAGCTGTTATTTTATATATTTTTTAAACCCATTGTTTCATTTTTTTTTTATTATCTTTTCTATTTTAGTTTTAATTTGATTTGGTCTGAAAAGTGCTGTATAAATAAAGCTTTGATTGACTGTTTGGTTGATTGATTAATTATAACTTTTAATGTTGTTTTCTTAAAAGTAAGGCAGACAGGGGTCACCGACCCTGCTCCTGGAGAGCTGCTGTCCAGCAGGTTTTGACTCCAACCCAAATTTAATGCTGCCCAATCAGCCAATCACGAACTTCTGAAGGCAGTAAAAGGTTTGATTAGATGGGGGAATATGGTTGAATCTAAAGTCTGCATGAAGGTAACTCTCCAAACAGGGGACAGAGCCGGGGTGGTCAGTGGTGTCCAAGGCTCTCCAGGACCACGGTTGGTCATGCTTTAAAAAACTGTCCTTAAAAACACTGTTTGACCAGCAGATCTATGTGTTTGAGCAGTTCAGTAGGTTTTAGATGGATTTCATGAATTTATAATGATTAGGTTTTATGCCAGTGTTCAAAGCTCAACATGCATACAGACTCTGACTGATCAGAGATAGGGGGCGTGGCTAATGATATCACTGACCCAGATATTATGGAGACAAATGGGAAGGGATAAGGAACATCTCATCATCCCACAAAACTGTCTGAGTTCTGTTATTTTAAGATAAAAAATCTACAAAAATGTTGCTTTAACTGGATTCTGATTCCAGTCATTTGGATGAACAATGTTCATTTCCACCGTGTTACCTCCCGGTCCCCCTGTGCCTTGGTCTACTAAGTAGGATCATTATTTTTCCTTGCTGCAGCAAACTTGCCTGCTTTGCTGAATGGCACTTTTGTTCCTGTGCTCGTCACTCTGACTTTTATCCTTCTCCTGGAGGAAAGTTCTCCACGAGCTGTTCTGCAGCACTGCCAGTTTACCATATCTGAACTTGTACAAGCTGAGATAATGACACGTTCTCCTCTTCCAGGGGGGAATTTCAGTACCCAGGGGCTCTGATCACACACCAAGTCCTCCTTACGGACCTTAAACAGCAGAAAAAGGTTTAATATAGACTAAAATATGTTTCATAATGTTCTTCATGCCTAAAGCTGTCAATAAATTACATGCTCATCCAAAAAAATCTGAATCTGTCAATTCTCCAGAGAAGAGCCAAAAATCCATGGATGTAGGACAGGAGGAGGATGAGGAGGAGAAGGAGGAGGAGACCTACACATTTCAATGGGATTTGCTCAGCAGGGACTCCTGGCAGTGCATATCGTGGGTACCTTTATCATCTTTGGGTTTTTCATCTTCTGGCTCCACAAAGAAAATCACATGTTGATCATGGAAGCAACATCAACTGGTCCATCTACAGACCTACAACCTCAAATATCATTCAGTCAGATAAAGACTTTTCAATAAAAGTCCAGAGAAACATTTAGGGTTCATGTAGGTGCACAACTAGGACCAAGCAAATCCTGTCCTCTGGGAATTAAAAATGATGTGGACCACCAACTGCATATCCAACCAGCCAGGACGAAATTGTTGTCCAATCATGCAGGATGTCCAAAGTGCTGGTGATGGTCAACCTGCATACTGACTCTGACTGATCAGAGAGAGGGGGCGGGGCTGATGCTCAACCTGCATACTGACTCTGACTGATCAGAGAGAGGGGGCGGGGCTGTTGCTCAACCTGCATACAGACTCTGACTGATCAGACAGAGGGGGCGGGGCTGATGCTCAACCTTCATACAGACTCTGACTGATCAGAGAGAGGGGGCGGGGTTAATAACATCATTGGGTTATAGAGGAAAATGAGAAGGGAGGGGCTGTTTGCTCTCTTTCTTTGCTCACACAGTGTTCAAATTTCAGAATAAAAGTAATATTGATTCATACATAACGATGATCAGTTGATGATCATAATGGACAATCCATTTCCAACAGGATTTCTGAGCTGTAAAGTGTTTTTATACAAATATTTTAGGTGCAAAGTGATCAAAATATTATCAAATTCATACAAATGCTTAAATTCCCTTAATATTTACATCTCAAATGAAGACATTTGAGTCTCCTATAAATAGTTGTCTGGTCTTTTTGGTGAATCAAAGGACATCCAACTACAAAAACGTCCCACAAAATTGGTGTAGAGTTCTAAAGGACAAGTCAAGCTTAGTAATGAGTTCTATGTGATTGTGTTTGCTGGACCCAAGTGACCCTTATGTCTTATGTGTCTAGAGTAAAGACCCTCACACCGACTGACTGCTTGAGTGAGTGAAAGTCAGCAGTGTTATGACAGCTACTATTCCTGACGACAGAACTGTGCTGCATTTAGACGCAGCAGACCCGAGAAGAGAGACGAGAAGAAGAAGAGAAGAAGGAGAAAGAAGAAACAGGAGAAGAGACCAAACAAGGGAAACAGAAGCCTTGAAATCACAACATGGCCCGAATAGCAGAATGACAGACATCTGACCTAGAAAATGTACATAAACACCAATCGGCCATAACATTACAACCACAGGCAGGTGAAGTGAGTAACACTGATCAGTTACAGTTACACCTGTCTAGGGGTGAGATGTTTAGTACTCATGTTCATCGGCAAGTGAACAGTCAGATCTTGAAGTGGATGTGCTGGAGTCTCTGACATTAGGGAGGTCTTATGGGTTGATCCTGGTATGCAGCAGTCAGTACCTGCCAAAAGTACCCCGAAGAACAACCAGACAACCAGCCACAGGGTCCTGTACAGGGAAGGGAACCGGAATTAGATAAGGCACAGATCAAAGCATCTCCAGAAAGTGTCGAGTAAATCAGATACTTTGATAATCCATGAGTGATTGAGACATTTGGGTCAAATTTGGGCACGTATGGCTCAATTGTGGGCCTTCAGAGGTCCTGTGGAGTGTCTCGATGGGACAGAGCTGAGGTGATGGGGTGTGGTGACACACACAGGTGGTTTTAATATTATGGCTAATTGGTGTTTATTACAGTATATGATTTCAGCATGAATGAATGCCATCATAAGATTCAAATACTCTCTCAATATTACTACAGTACTGTTCTCAGATTCCATACAGTCATTGTGTTTGTGCCTCTCTCTCTCTCTCTCTCTCTCTCTCTCTCTCTCTCTCTCTCCATCAAAACAGCTAAAAATTCACAGCAGTTTAAGTCCTGCTGCCCTGTGCATGGTATTTTTAACACCAGTCTTCCATTTTGTTGCTGAGGACAGAGGTGTTATGGTCATTCTCCAGTGTTAAGGAGCCATCCTGTGGTCAGAGAGGGTTTTACAGCCACAGTCAGCGTAATTCCTGAGCTATTGATGAGAGCAAATAGTGTAATTCCATGTTCCTTCCAGTAAAACCTATGAAACTCGTGTTCCTGCTGTAAAACCCACCTCAATACCAGCTTTGATCTAGTTCCAGATGGCCTAAGCTGACCAAATATGGTCAAAGTGTTTGAAAATTGGTCATCTGGGTGAAAACATACTCTGTACTGGTACACAAGCCGGTTAAACGTGTTTTGAACAGCATACTGGTTATGCTGGTTGACCAGCATGGTCTTGCTTATTATGCTACTCAACTAATTTGTGTAGAATCATGCTGTTCAACCAACTTGGATGTTTGGTCAAGCTGGTCAACAAGCTTGGTCTTGCTGGTCATGCTGGTTGATCATCTTGCCCTTGCTGGTCTTGCTTGCTGACCAAACTAGTCAAACTGGTTGATCAGACTGTTCATGCTGGTCATGCTGGTTGATCATCTTGGTCTTGCTGATCATGCTGTTCCACCAGCTTGGTCTTGCTCTGTAATGTTGGTAGACCATCGTCATACTGGCTTAGACATTGTGGTTGTCTAGTTTGGTCAAGACCAAACTGGCAGACCAGCTAAACCATCAAATATAATACATTTACATTTACATTTGCGGCATTTATCAGACGCCCTTTTCCAGAGCGACTTACAAAAGTGCTTTGCTGTTTACTCAGAACATCCTTAGCTAGTAGACGAGGCTGGAATCTAGAGATTCCACACATTTAGACCATGTTGAAACAAAACTCTTTATGGAGTTAAATACTCCTGAAACAGATGATCTTCAGTCTGCGTTTGAGGACCTTCAGGGGAAGTTCGTTCCACCATTTTGGTGCCAGAACAGAAAACAGTCTGGATGCATGTTCTCCTTGTGTTTTGAGGGACGGTGGGTCAAGTCGAGCTGTACTTGAAGCTCAAAGGGCTCTTGGTACAGCTCGAGTTTTGACCATTGCCATCATGTATGGAGGGACTGGTCCATTTTTGGCTTTGTAGGTCAGCATCAAGGTTCTGAATCTGATGTTCAGCTACAGGGAGCCAATGAAGGGAACGCAGCAGAGGAGTTACGTGACTGATAATAATATATATTATAATATATAGATCAATTCTTGTCTCTCTGTACTATACTGGGTTTAAATCTTACAAATGCAGCCCTTTCATTGGTCACTGGGTGAAAGAAACAATACGATCAGCCAAAGAATGTCCAGAGAGACATCTGGACAAATATAAATGTATGTTCACTCATTTATAATTAACTAGACAGACTTTGTGGAGCAGTTAAGTAAGTGTAAACTGATGCATTTCATCTTATCTGCAAAGATCTCTGACGTAAACACTGTTAATTACACAGCAGACACTTTCATGAAGCTCAGGGTTGGAAGTTCACACTGAACAGCTCAGTTCTGCTCTGTAAAGCTGCTTTGTGACATCAGATGTAAAAAAGGATACAGTAAGGGTACAGACAGAGGGACCAAAGGAACCGAGCATGCCTCCTTTTATGAATACATAAAAGTCCTCCGGACCGGATCATTTCCCCCCCGCGGGCTGAGCAGCGGGTTTGGATCTCTGCAGCCAAGCTGACGGAACAGCTCATGTTCAGACTCAAATGAAACCAACTCTCTCAGAGGCTTTTTGATCTCTTTGGAATTTGCCGTCTCATCTCTTTGCCGGCTGCTCGGAATGAATTGCAGATATTTGTGAGCTGTTGAATGGAAGTTAACGTACCGTGGGATGTTTGAGGCTGTACTTGGTCTCTGGGCTTGATTTAATCAACTCAAGTAGCTCAATTACAATAAGTGGAAACATCCAGTTAACATATTCATTTCATCTGCGTTGCTGATGAGTGGCTTCATTTTTATATTTTGTGTTAAACATTAAAGCAGCATCATGCAGCGTTTTACTGAAAAGTAATGGCTTTATTGACAAAGACCAACTCACCATTGATGTTGGACACGTAGAATTTGGCACACACACACACACACACATGGCAGACAGGAAGTAAGACAAATAATATTATACAATATCTATTATATATATTTTTGTTACTATACTCTGAAACAGCTGTCATTGTATTGAGGGAGGTTTCATGTCTAAATTGGAGCAGCCTGGTGTCCAATCTTCATTAACTGCACCAGTAAGAGCAGAGTGTGAAGGTTCAATCAGCAGGTAAGAGCACAGTTCTGCTCCAAATATTGCAATGAACACAACATTATGGGGGACATACCAGAGTTCAAAAGAGGACAAACTGTTGGTGCACGTCTTGCTGGCGCATCTGTGACCAAGAGAGCAAGTCTTTGTGATGTATCAAGAGCCACGGTATCCAGGGTAACATCAGCACCACCAAGAAGGACCAATCACATCCAACAGGACTAACTGTGGACGCAAGAGGAAGCTGTATGAAAGGGATGTTGGGGTGTTAACACGGATTGTATCCAAAAAATGTCTCTGCCAAGACGAATTGACGCTGTATTGGCTGCAAAAGGAGACCCTAGTTCACCATAATAATCAATTATTGTGGTCTAAAACCAGGTGTTTCAGTTTCATTGTCCAACCCCTGTAGTGTATCTGTACTTTACTATACTTTATCTATTTCTGTCCTGCTCATTCTCCAGTCTGTTAGTTAACGGCTGAACCATCCAGTGCACAGCAAAGGATGATGAATGAGGTCCAGGCATCTGGCAAATCTAAACCGAAAACCACTAGCTTGGCTTATACACTTCAGTGAACTCATGTCTTGATTCACTCGAGAGCCAGTGAGGAGCATTCCTCTAAGGGTAACCACAGGTCAGCTGGTGGTCAGCTGCAGCTGAAATCATTGTTGAACTAATTGGGTACCTCCACCTGCCACATACACCTCTCGATCTGAGGGTCTGGTCACACCTGATATTAACATAACACAACGTACAGACTCAAACCACTCCTGTCTCTGTTCTCTAGGGACGTTTCCATTTGGTTTATACAGATCTGGACATCTGGACATTTTGTAAAATATGGTCCACGTTTTTTGACTGGTACTGTAAATACTGTGATGGACTGGCGCCCTGTCCAGGGGATATTGCAGCCTTCCATCCAATGATTCTGGGTTGACTCCAGACCCACATGACCCTGAAAGTCCTGAAAGCAAAAATCTGTAAAGTGTGGCGTGCATTTGTATTCAGTCCCCCTGAGTCAGTGCTCTCTGGGACCACCGTTCACAGCAGTTCCAGCTGCAGATCTTTTGGGGTCTGTCTCTACCAGCTCTGCTCATCTAGAGGGTGAAGTTTCTGCTGGTTCTTGTTCACAGAACAGCTGAAGCTCAGTCAGGTTGTGAACAGCAAGTCCTGCCACAGATCCTCACTGGGATTGAGGTCTGGACTCACATGAACATGCTTCGATCTAAACCGGTCCATTGTAGCTCTGGCTGTATGTTTAGGGTCGTTGTCCAGCTGGAAGGTGAAGCTCCCAGTCTCAAGTCTTCTGGAGCCTCTAACAGGTTTTGCTGGCCAGATTTATGGAGCATGTGACTAATAGTTGTCCTGGGGACAGATTCTTCCACCTGATGTGTGGATCTCTGCAGCTCCTCCAGAGTGATGATAGACCTTTTGGCTGCTGCTTTAATTAGTGCTCTCCTTGCCTGAGCTTTCAGTTTAGGTGGACGGCCATGTCTCGGTAGGTTTGCAGTTGTGCCGTACTCCTTTCACTGTCAGATGATGGAGCCACAACATCCTAAACACAGCAGACAACAGTGTCCTCCCCGAGTGTCCTCCTTTTGGAAGACACACTCTCTCCACTATATGTCCAAATATTTGTGCATACACTGTCTAATTCAGCATTCAGCTACTTTAAGTTGCAACCATTGCTGACAGAAATGTGCAAATGCACACACACAGCTTGTCAAGTCCCTGTGGAGAAGTACTGCCAATAGATTAGGACTCTCTGGAGCAGATAAGCATGAACCTATTGGCACTATGTCTTGTAGTCTTAACATGGGTTAGAGGGGTATAAAGTGAAACTGTGAATGATGGAGCTCCATCCAGAACTTTTGAGATGAGTGAGATACCAGGACTTTGAATGTGAAACACAGAGAAACACTGCAGTTTTTCCTCACAATGAAGATGAGTTCCAGATGAAGACATGAGGAAATAATTTCTACAAAGTTCAGGCTTCAGTGTCGTATGGTTGCATCATCCATCGAAGGTGTTGCTCCCGATAATAAGGCTTAAACAGTTTGAAACAAGTTTGAAATTCTTTCAGAAGTTTCTGCCAGATGATAAAGTCTGATGGAAGAGACGCATCTTAATCTCATCTCCATCTACTGTCTAACATAAACAGCTCGCTGTTGACTCATCTGTTGGCATGGACAGTGCTGGCTGAGCTTCCAAACAACCTTCTCTGCAGTGCTGAGGAACCTTTGCATGAAGAGAAAATGTGATTGAATACATGCTGTGTAGGATTACGCTTGGAAGTGTTCATTGGCAGAAATTTTTATTTATTCGCCTGAAGGACGGAGACGGAGGGAACTGATATACCGGAAAGCCTTCCTAGTTTATTTTAACTATTCTTTTCTGTTTCAGTTTATTTTCTTCATGACTTAAATATGTTTCATTGAGGTTTTTTTTTACTGAATTAAATTGAATTAAAATTCTTTGTTTAACTTTAGAACCCTAAACCAGTTTTGTGGGATGTTTTCATAGTTTGATGTACATTTATTCTCCAAAAAACTCAGTATTCATACGAAACACATTCCAGGGATTGTTATTTTCAGGTTTTCCTGAATTTTTAACACATATATTGATCTGTTTCAGAGTCAAATTATTGGCTTCAAGCAGAGAAAACATCTAAGGAGAGGCTGAAACGACTAAAATCAGGGTCAGAACTGACCATTGCTTTATTAAACAGTGGAAGGACGGTGGAGAAACATCATCTTCCAGGAAGGAATGTGGTGGGAATAAATCCTGAATGATGGTGATCGGTGGAGAAACATCATCTTCCAGGAAGGAATGTGGTGGGAATAAATCCTGAATGATGGTGATCAGTGTTTGGTGAAATCAGATGGTAGAAGAACAGCAGCAGATCTCAGGGATCTGTTTAAAAGTGAAAGTAAGAGCATTTCCACGCTCACTGCGAAGGGAATTGAAGGGATTGGGACTAAACCGCTGATCAGTGAGACTGACCAGCAAAAACGGCTTCAATCTGCTCGGGAGTGTAAAGACTGGACTCTGGAGCGATGGAAGAAGGTCATGTGGTCTGAGGAGTCCAGATTGACCCTAGTCCAGAGTAATGGACATCAGGGCTCATCATGCCTAATGCTGACCGTACCTGTCTGTTGGACAGTGCTCTGATGCAGTTGGTCAGGTCGACGTTCTGTAACGTTATGAGCCCAAAGAATGAGGTCAGCTGACCACCTGAACATACTGACCAGGTTCTTCCATGAATGGATTTTTCTCCCCTGATGATACAGGCATATTCCAAGATGACAATGCCAGGATTCATAAGCTCAGATGAAAGAGAGGTCCAGGGAGCAGGAGACATCATTTTCACACATGGATCGGCCACCACAGAGTCCAGACCCAACCCCATTGAGATCTTTGGGATGTGCAGGAGAAGACTTTGCTCAGTGGCCCAAATCTCCCATCACCAACACTAGATCTTGGAGATAAAATTATTGGAACTCTGAACAGAAATGAATGCTGTGACGCTGCAGAAGCTTGTGTGTGCTGTAATCACGGCTGAAGGCCGTCCAACGAGTGTGTGACCTATGTTCAGGCCAGGTAGCGTATAACAGTAGATACGATTAGTATTTTACTGTTATACAACATGGACTTTGACAGACTGGGTGTCAGTTCATTTCCAGCCACTGGATGGCACCAAAGTGGAGATGATGAAGTTCTCCAGGGTTTTGGAAGCCGTGGGCTCTGGGACGTTTATCTAAAGCCGAAATCCTGAGTAAATAAGGTCAATCAAACACAATTATCTTAGAAACATATTAAACCTGTTACGACTTTCTAGACCTTGTCCTGTGAGGTCAGCGGTCATCTAACAGCTTTAATGACCAGCAGGGGTCAAGGTATAGGGCCTGGTGATGACCCTTCTTAGAGAATTTGACCGCACTGTTTGGCATTGTGTGTCTAAGCCGTGTAACGAGGCGAGAAACAAGGTAACGCATACACACATACATTATAAACAAGATTAAAATATCTGGTGAAGAAGAACCAAAAGTCACGCTGACTTTTGGTTCTTCTTCACCAGATATTTTAATCTTGTTCATACTCACTCACACTCTGGAGGAGCTGAAGTTCTACATTCAAGGGCCCAACAGTGATACAAGTTAGGACACCCCGTTAAAACCTATGTCTTATTTTTAAACATAGACATCTTATCTTCATTTGGGATCTCTGGGTCTCACTATACTGATCCCGCTCACTTTAACGATCAAGAGCACACCAAACTAATGTCTGAGGTTTGAATAAGACAGGCTCCTCTAAAGTCCTCTCAGGTTCTAGACATCTGCAGCTGATTATAATCTATTCAATATAGTTATCAGATCTGTAGATCCACATGTTTATATGTCTTATAAATGATGAAGGATTTCAAAGGTTAGAGGTTCTTCACAGGTTCTTCAGTAAAAAAAAAGGTCCTATAGAACCCTCTACAGCACATTCTCTATCAATGTAAAGAACTCTTTCACAATGCAATGCCTTTACTCATGCAAAGGGTTCTTTGGGTTTTCATGGTTCTATACAGAACCATTTTCTTTACAGGAGAACCCACTGAAGAACCCTACATTTTAAGCGTATGGATGAATTTGAGTGGAAAACTGTATTCCCTGTTAAAGCTGTGAATAAAGCAAACAGGAACAGCAAGTGTGACTGGCTATCAAAAGTCCTTGCTTGTGTGGGAACCAGAGCAGAACCAGGGTTATGTGGGTTCCAGGGGAACAGGAGCGGGTTTATAGATGTATTGTTATTGGGAGCCAGTTGGGCTTCCCAAAGGGGCCCAATGGTTACAGCTCAGTTTAATCTCACATGGGTCCCATTTAGGCCCCAGGTGCAGTGTACGACCCAGAGGGGGCCCGTGTTTAACCCTTCCCATCACTGACCATCATGGTCATCCATATGTGGAGCCAACATGGAACCGTTCTGGTTTCTCAATTTTTAACATACTGTGAAACTGGTCGTTCTTTGCGTTCTTTTTATGATGATGGACGAATATGATTGTTTTGAGTAGGGTTGGATTCCTGGCTACTGCATTGTGGAACTTTGGTGGAGCTTCTTGAGAACCTCTTACCAGACCTGTGTGATGCTGAATAACCAGAGTCAGATTTGTGCTTCTTCCACTTCAGACGCTTAGGTGGTTCTCACGTCCCAGCTGTTGCTGAGTGGTTATTAAAGCATTGCTATGGTGATATATTTGTATATTTGTATTTAGCTGATGCTCCAGAGCGACTTACGAGGTTCCTCATATTCCAGAGGAGGGTTGGAGAAGAGTCTTAACAAAGGACTCTGATTGGTGCAGCACAGCACAGCTATTTATATGTCCAGTCAAAAGTTTGGATACACTACTGAAGGAACCAGAAATCTCAAATCATGAATATATATATACAACACACACACACACACACACACACACACACACACACACACACACACACACACACAGAGTATATATAAAACACACCTGACATCTAGTGCCCACAAAGTGCTAAATGCATAATTCCTTTCACTCACACACACACACACACACACACACACACACACACACACACACACACACACAAAACTCTCTCTCTCTCTCTCTCTCTCTCTCTCTCTCTCTCTCACACACACACACACACACACACACACACACACTTTAGGACTTTGCAGGAGGTCCTAACCAATCAGACACTGCTCCACTCAGCCCGAGGAGAAGAAGGGAATAAGAGAGGAGAGACAGAGAGTGAGTGAGAGAGAGAGAGAGAGAGACAGAGAGAGAGAGAGAGAGATGCTGGGTCTGGTGGTCGTGTGCGCGCTGCTGACCCCCTCAGCGCACTGGACTTTCCGCGAGGAGAGGGACGGCGAGGACAGGTAAAGTCCGCGCGTAGTGACCGGGGCGCGCTGACCCCCGCGCGCGCTCCCGCTGCGGTCAGTGTGCAGTGACCCGCTGTTGTGTTGCAGGGAGGTGTGCTCAGAGAACCACATCGCCACCACAGAGTACCGCTGCGTGAAGGCCACGGGGGAGCTGACCACCTGCTACAGGTACCGCTCTCATCTGCATATGCAAATATCCGAATATGCAAAGCAGCGCAGGTGTGTCTGACTGAGGGGCGGTGACTTATTCCTAATGAGTTTTACCTTCTGCTGCTGAACATCATCCCTGAAAAACTGCTCACTGGTTCCACATCCAGCCAAAACATGCCCTACACTGGAACCTGGGGTGGTTCCTAGGGTGTTACTGTGAGGTTCCTATGGTGTTCTTTAATGGGTCCTAGGGTGTTACTATGAGGTTCCTGTGGGGTTCTTTAATGGTTCCAGTGGTGTTCTTTAGTGGTTCCTATGGTGTTACTAAGAGGTTCATATTTTGTTCTTTAGTGGTTCCTATGGTGTTACTAAGAGGTTGCTATGGTGTTACTAAAGGCTATGATGACTATGATGTTACTACGTGATGATGTGTTAATGGTGCTTTGAATGTAACTACTACACCCACCCTGAATCTGCAGGTGGGGGAGACATATAACCTGTTGAAGGTGAAGGATTAAGGAGGTGGAAGTGGATAAACAGGCCCAGACACTGACAGGTCTAGTGGCACAACTTAAGCCCACTGTGACAGCTGGACTTTTGTTGCAGTCGGCTGCTCAACACAGGCCTGGTTACATGATCAGCTTGTTTTCTTAGCAGCAGCATCATCCCCTCTGCTTCAGAAGATGTTTATCCAAAAGAAACGACAGCTGAAGAAGATTCTTCAAACACAAATAGTGTCTGAATTGTTTTTGGACCGAAGGAAAATTCCAGCCTCGATTGGAAAACAAATAGATTTGGATATATTTTATTCCATAGCTCTGAAATATGATTACGATAAAGATTTTTTGTATTGATTTTTTTAATGTTGTTGTTACTTTGGGCTTCGTTCTCCAATATCTATGAAGTGCAGAATTGTTCACAGCTCTGCTTTTATAACGACGGATTCACTCGTCCTCATAAACTGAACAAATCCCAAAAAAGGAAACAGCGCTGAAGATCAGAATCTTTGTGAAAAAGTTTAAAGAAGAAATGTCTTTGTAAGAAAGGCTGGTGAGGCTTTTTTTGTTGTGTTGCTTGGCAACCACAACCTACTGTTTATGATCTACATTGCTTGGCCTGCAGTTGTTAGGCATGGATACTATTAATACGTGTAAAATATATATTTGGTGTCATTTGAGGCCGTGTGATGTTACTGCACATCACACAACATTTAGATTTCTGGCATTTAGATCTTGTCCCCAAAATTCTTCTCGATATAGTGTCCTTGATCCTTCTGTCACTGGTGTCCGAGACTGTGCTATAATAATAATAATAATAATAATAATAATAATAATAATAACAATAACAATAATAATAATAATAATATTTTAATTAGGTTAAAATATGATTATTAAAAATGTGAGAAATGTAGAAACAAAAAATACAAATAAGAAACAAAAATATAAGCATACGTATAAAATATGAGTCACAAGTAAATAAGATTAATTTACTTTAAATAAATTATAAAATTTACTATAATTTAAAGCATTCTTATTTACTATATCTTACTATAAATAGATAGATAGATAGATAGATAGATAGATAGATAGATAGATAGATAGTAAACACTATAAAAATATAAAGATATATAATATTAATATATATATCAAACATATCCTTTAACACAGCATTTTGCAACAGTTGGTAATTAAGTTGGTAATTAAGCATTAAAATCTGTTCAGAGATGTTATTTGAAGGTAACAACACAACATAATGTTGCTTTGACGCAAACGAAACATCTGCACCCTTTTTATTCTTTCTCTCTCCTCTCTTTCATTCTCGCATTATCCCTAACCTCTTTCTTTTGCCCTTCTTTCATGATCCCTTTCACTCTGTCTGTTCTATTCTGTGGGTGCATTTGAGTCGACCTGCATCCAGCTCGGTGCAAGTTAACACATGACCGAACGCAGGTTTCCTTCGTTTCAGACAGTGTTGACGTGAGGCACTTTGGAACGTTTGCCAAAATCTACCTTCAAGCTTTTGGCCATAAACTGTGTGTGTGTGTGTGTGTGTGTGTGTGTGTGTGTGTGTGTGGGCCACACATTCTCAAGCATATATGTCTCAGATGGTCGAGCTTTCACCACCATCTGTGCTGCAGTACATCTTCTAAATCACAGATTCCTGCTCTGATATGACTTCCCGACAGAACACACCTCAATTAAAGGGACAGTCACTGTCCACTCTATTAGACACTCCTACTCTGAGTGTCTCCACCTTGTAGATGTAAAGTCAGAGACAGAAGCTCATCTGTTTCTGCACAGTTTGTGTTGGTCTAGTCCTTCATCAGTGCTGAGAATGACCCACCACCCACATCATAGCTGCTCTGTGGTGGTCCTGTGGGGTCCTGATCATTGAAGATCAGGGTGAAAGGAGAATAAAGTCTGCAGAGAAACAGATGATGTACTGTCTGGAATTTTAGAGCTACAAAGAGCTCCTATGTGGTCAGAGGAGCTGATAGGATGGACAGTGATATTATGGCTGGTTGATGTATGTTGAGCATCAATATGACTAAACGTATCACTATACAATAATTTATTGCCCACCAGAGGATGATTGATTCCATTTTTTCACTTTTGGTTCCTTTCAAGGCCTTGTTGCTCCTTGCTTGCACAGAAAGGGGAGATCTGGAGCTTCAGCAGATTAAGGACTGAAGATAAAAATTAGATTCATCTAGAAAGGTTAATTATGTCTGAGCTGAAGTTTGTGAGAAGGTAGATCTCCAGGAGCAGAACTGACCACTGACTTAATCCCTTTAAGCCTTTAAAGCCCACACAGTCAGAACACAGCTAAAATTCACTCGTTTCCAGCTGAATTAAATCCCAGTTTAAACACCAAAAGAGCTTCCAGTGCATGTTTACTGCTCTGTCCACGTGAACATGATCAACCTGCATACAGACTCTGACTGATCAGAGAGAGGGGGCGGGGCTGATGCTCAACCTGCATACAGACTCTGACTGATCAGAGAGAGGGGGCGGGGTTGTCAACCTGCATACAGACTCTGACTGATCAGAGAGAGGTGGGCGGAGCTGATGATCAATCCCGTATACAGACTCCTGGACTGATCAGGAGAGAGGGGGCGAGCTGATGCTCTCAACCTGCATACAGACTCCTGACTGATCAGGAGAGAGGGGCGGGCTGATGCTCAACCTGCATACAGACTCTGGACTGATCAGAGAGAGGGGCGAGCTGAGGATCAACCTGCATACAGACTCTGACTGATCAGAGAGAGGGGCGGGCTGATAATCAACCTGCATAACAGATTCTGACTGAACTCTAACCTGTTCAAAATACTTCCAAACTAAGACACTCACGAATTGGCCTCCGATGTTCTGCTGGTTAAGAGGTTAAAGGATCTGCTGATCCAGATGCTGGATGTTGATAAAAAAAACCTCTGAACATTCCTTAAATGATGTCATTAATTTAATACTGTTTGCTCATCAGCTTCACAGGTTTCAGCCACTATAGTTGTGTTTAATTCTTGAAAGCGAGGGATCGTAAATAACGCACGGGTGTCCAGTAATACGGTCTTAGGCCAGGCTTCATCCTCTTGGTGCTCTGTCGGCTGAAGGAGGGAATTAGAAGCGGATGCAGAGTTTCAAGCCCGTTGACATGGATGTGAAAGTACAGGTTGCTCCAAATCCGTGGCTCGATTCTTGACCCTTCCTCTGCTTCTGAAAGTCTCAGGCGTGTGCTATTTACGAGGCTCCCCTTTGCTTCTGCAAGTCAGCAGATGATCTTATGACGGAGTTGTGAGGTTTATAGGAGGATGCTTTCTCTAGCTGAGGTTGAGTGTTTGCTGTGGTGTTTAATAGCCTGTCTGTTAAATGAGGCATGGTCTTTAAAGCAGGCTCGTATTGTTTTCTAATTACAGCTCATTAAAGCTGGCGATGTGGCGCCAGTCAGTGGAATCTTACTTTTTATTTATGATATATTGTTGCTCTATTGTCATGTGTGTAAATATGTATTGTTATTTTCTAAATATCTTTAATGGTCTTTGTCCATGATGTTTTGTCCCCTGTACTTAGTACTTTTTACTTCTATGTACATCCTAATGAAAAAGGGATTCTACACCTTCCTGAAAAGGAGTATTTTAACCTTTTAACCTTAGAATCTTAAATAACCCTTATTTATAGCTGATAGTTTTCACTTGAGATGTAACACAATAGAATTTAAATATTTGTATGACTTGGACCATGTTTTGGATCAAAAATGTACCTGCCCCTACAATTGTTTATGTTATTTAAGGACTTAAAACTCTTACATCTCAGAAATCCTGTCTGCTTCTTTTATTTGATTTTGTTGTGCTGATCTTTGATAATTGAGGTTTTGAGCACATTTCATGCCAGTGTCGATTGGCTGTTACTGAGGACACCATTAATCCTGAGCTGCAGTCCAACTAATGATTGGCTGTGTTTGGGGTTGAGGTTTTAACCTTTAAATCTGAGGCATTCCAGTAGATAGAGCAGAGGCCATGTCACCAACAGCTTCATGGGTTTCAAATGTTTGCCCGACTCCCTTGAAGCACCAGCAGCCACAAACCCGCATGTGCAGTTCATCTGACCTCTTATTTATCTGCTGGAGAAGAAGATCTGCTGTTTGCTCAAAGCTCATGCAGCCTAATCCAGATATGCTCTCCTTCTTCTGTTCTTTCTTGCCCACAAAAACTAAAATCTATTCACATTGTTCTAGGACGTTCTAACTTATTCAGAATGTTCTACAATTTTAGAATAATACTTTCCATTCAATCAAGGTTAGGGTTGTTTAGGCTGTGGTTATGTTAGGTTAGCTTAGGTTAGGTTAGGGTTAGAGTTTGTGTTAGGGTTAGGGTTAGGGTTAGTTAGGGTTAGGGTTAGGGTTAGGTTGAAGGTTTAGGTTGCTTAGGCTGTATAAGGTTAGTTAGGGTTGCTTAGGTTGTGTTGTTAGGTTAGTTATGTGTGTAGGTTGCTTAGGCTGTGTTAAGGTTAGGTTAGGTTGTTTAGGTTGCTTTAGTTGTGGTTAAGTGTTAGGTTAGGTTGCTTGTGTTGTGGTTAAGGTTAGGGTTGTTTAGGTTGTTTAGGCTGTAGTTAAGTGTTAGGTTAGGTTGTTTAGGTTGTTTAGGTTGTATATGTTAGGCTAGGCCGTTTGTGGCTGTACAAGGTTGTGTTGTGCTGTTTAGGTTGTGTTAAGGTTAGGCTAGTTGTTTAGGTTGCTTAGGCTGTGGTTAAGTACTAGGTTAGGCTGCTTTAGGTTGTATATGTTGAAGAAGAAGCTGTTTAGGCTGTGTTGGGCGTTGTGCTAGGCTGTTTGTGCTGTGGTTAAGGTTGTGCTAGGCTGTTTAGGTTGTTTGTGTTGTGGTTGCAGTTAGGTTAGGTTGTTTAGGTTGTGGTTAGCGTGAAGTTAGTTGTTTAGGTTGTTTAGGTTGTGGTTACAATAAAGTTAGGTTGTTTGTGTTGTTGTTAGGTTGCTTGCAGTTGTGGCTAGGTTGTTTAGGCCAGGTTGCTGCTAGGTTAGGCTGTTTGAGGTTGTTGTTAGGTTGTTTTGGTTGTTTATGTTTTAAGTTAAGGTTAGGATTGCTTAGGTAGTGGTTAAAGTTGTTTAGGTTGTTGTTGTGTTGTTTTGGGTTGTTTATGTGTTTTGTTAGGGTTGTTTAGGTTGTGGTTAAGGTTAGGGTTAGGGTTGTTTAGGTTGTTGTTAGGGTTGTTTTGGTTGTTTATGTTTTGGTTAAGGTTAGGATTGTTTAGGTAGTGGTTAGGGTTAGGGTTGTTTGGGTTGTGGTTAGGGTTTTTTAGGTTGTGGTTAAGGTTACGGTTGTTTGGGTTGTGGTTAATGATAGGTTTAGGGTTGTTTAGGTTGTGGTTAAGGTTAGGGTTAGGGTTGTTTAGGTTGTGGTTAAGGTTGTTTAGGTTGTGGTTAAGGTTATGGTTGTTTAGGATGTGGTTAAGGTGAGCGTTAGGTTAAGGTTAGGTTAAGGTTAGGTTAAGGTTCGTTGAGGTATGAGTTCAGATGATTAGACTGGTTGCTTTGTTTTGTTCTCTTTTGAAATCATTAGAAGTCTGTGTCTGTTGGTCACATATGACTTTTTCTGGAGCCAGGCTGTATAATTCACATTGTTCTCCAATGTTCTCCTTTAACAGTGGGCATCTGACAGCTCTGTAACAGTAAACAGCTGGCGACCAACATTGGAGTGTTGAATGCTGGGCAATGAGAGTCACGAGAAAATCCAATTAAGATCAAATCCACTAAAAGCTTGAGTTTTTCATGTATAAATTGTTTCCAAGCCTGATCAGATATGTAATCAAAGGAAGCAGGGTCAGTGGGGGACATTCCCTTCAATATTGACAGCAGAAATACAATATCCTTAAATATAAATAAAATATGTCATGGTCTTAAAGAAACACCACAGTTTTACCTTAAATGGCTCATAATTACTGCAGTAACATTTAGAGGACAGTGGTGTTTATTGTGCTGTGTTCAATGTTATATGACTTCTCAAGATAGATAGATAGATAGATTGATTGATCATCATCAGCCATCATCTGACGCTTTCTGGGGTCCTGGTCGTGGGGCAGCAGCCTAAGCAAAGAGGCCCGAACCCAAACCATGTTCCCAGCCACCTCTTCCAGCTTCAAGCCCAGTCTTCCCAGACATGCCTGGAACACCTCATAAGGGAGGCTTCCAGGAGGCATCCAAACCAGATGCTTGAACCACCTCAGTTGGCTCCTCTTTATGTGGAGGATCGATGTGGATGTTCTCCGATCTACCCTCCAGGGTGATTGAATTCCTCACCTTATCTGTAAGGGAGATTCCAGCAGCCCTGCAGAGAAAGCTTATTTCAGGATCTTGGGATCTCATTCTTTCAGTCCCTACACAAAGCTTGTGGCCAGAGGTGAGGGCTTGAACATAGATCGGTAAATTGAGACCCTTGCCTTTTGGCAGCTCTCTCTTTACCAGAACCATCCATCTCAGGGTCCACAGCACTTAAGATGCCCGTCAACCTCCCACTCCATCTTTCCATCACTCGTGAACAAAATCCTGAGAACTTCACTTGTGGCAGGAACTTATTCCCAACCTGGAGGGGGAATCATTATTAGCGTTTATTAAAATGTGGCCTTGAACCTGAAACCTTTGGCTGATTCTGAAAAGCACTGTAGATAAATGCAGCTCTGTCTTCAGTCAAAAGGTCTTTTCACTGTAAACAAGAAGATTCCTCACAGTCCTTTGCCATCTGTTCGATTGATTCAGAGTTGAGCTCTGATTTACCGCCGCTGGCTGTTGGCGTCGTCTGAGTACGCGCAGTTCGACGTGTCATGATGTCATATGTCCTGTTGCTGTTCTTCTCTCACTTGTTTCCCCTCCAAATGGCTTTAAATATCTCCAAATGTCTCCAGTCGGCTCTCTACGAGAGGAGGAGGTGGTCTGGATGAGGCATGGTCTTGCTAAATCCTGCCGACATGGCAGCCTTCAGCCTTCTGTTCCTTTATTTTTGTGCACCACATTTATTGTTTGCTCCCTTGGCAATGAGGGCGATATTTGAGTCTTCGCTTTGCTGTTAATGTGAAGTTATGTAAGCCCTTCACGGAAAGGGGAAGGGGAAGGGGTGATGAAGGGACAAATACACCGGAGGAAAACTGAACGTCGGAATCAGTTCTTTTCTGCTGGCGGCGGAATTAAGCATCGCGTTTCAGACTGATTGTTACTTCTCCACTTGTTCCATTGTGCTCTGTTCTTCTGTTTTTACTCAGACTAATAAGCCTTGATTCGGATGAAGGGTCTTCTAAATCAGCTGCATGATTTCAATCCTTCAAATTTAGTTGGACTGCTGGAACCCAGGGTTGAACACACTTATGAGTGACAGGTTCTCCGGCACAGTATCCCCAAAGGAATGAT
Source organism: Acestrorhynchus altus (assembly GCA_034509495.1). NCBI lineage: Eukaryota > Metazoa > Chordata > Actinopteri > Characiformes > Acestrorhynchidae > Acestrorhynchus > Acestrorhynchus altus. The sequence continues at coordinate 29,160,742 of CM067516.1, forward strand.
GGAATATATCATTTAATTTGGAGCAAAACAGTCCTGTCTGAAAGGGAATGAAATGCACAATAACGTTGCTGTTTAATTGCCAGAATAGTCCAAATCTCTGTTACATATTCCACCAGAATCTTTCAGTGAAGGGTTTATGTTCCCCTAAACACGATCAAAAGCAGCATTCAGAAGAGTCATGGCGAATAATTCGGTTAAGGAGTGATGATTTTGACCATATATCAGTCCTCAGGGAACCTTGTGCGTTAGTCCTTTAAGAGTTGGACGGAAATATTAGGCAATTTAACAATGATTAACATTCTTCCTTGCCTTCCAGATGTTTTTTATTAGTCAAAGGGTTTATCATTAGGCAACTGCATGATAGATTTCGTTGAAAAGCACTGTCATCCACACCATTTGGCCCAGTCTGACTCCTCTGGTATTGAGCAACGGTGCCCTGGTGCTGTGTCTGCACTGCTGTCAAGCGTGTAACGATTTTGACCATTGGGTAACATTGGGTAACAGGATGCCCTTTAGATCCATCACTGTTGCCTGGCTCTTTGAAGATTCATGGCATGAAACCTAAGCCATGTCCAGTCCAATCCACACTGACGTTATTACTGTCTGTTTGGTCATGTTTACACACATTCCTTTTCATTTATCTCACTCTCGTGACAGGCTCTCATTAAGCTGATTAAGAGAGCAGCGTGGCTTTTCGAGTGTGTTTGTGTACGGCTGTGTACACCTACGGTTGGAGACGAGGCGCCATCAGCAGAATGTACGAGAGTCGGCATCACCAAGCTCAATTTCTACACCACATCAATTTCCAGTTTTTAGTCCCCCCCCATAAACTCAACAGTGCATAAAATGAATTGCACGTCATTTTATTGCTTTTATAAAAAAATTAAAGGCCATAAATTTGCCTTTTGCATTGTGTGCAAATTTCACAATGAGTGGTGCAATAGACATGGTTGGTAATGCTTTATTTTAAGGAACACAAATTAGGGGCTTATTAATGCCTTGTTTGTTGTCCAATAAAACCTGTATTATTCAAATAGACATATTATAAATGACTAATTCACTAGGCATTAAACTTTATTTAGTGACCTTTATTAGTATAAAGTTAGAGGAAGTGGACAATAATGGCCAATAAACACTTTAACACCATGTTCTGTTTGTTATTGAGCATGAATTATTGCTTTTTGTAAATACAAATCGTGCATCCAGAAAGTATTCACAGCCCTTCACTTTTTCCACATTTTGTTATGTTACAGCCTTATTCCAAACTGGATTTAATTCATTTTTTCCTAGAATTCTACACACAATATTGGCCCATATTCTACACTTTTACTTCTTTTTAATGTCATTATGAAGCCAGTATCTTACAAATAATAGGCAAAGTTATCTCCCACATCACGTGCCTGCTCCCGACGCCAGGGAGGAGAGATTGTCCACATGTTTCCTCCGAGTCATGTGACGATAGCCTACCGCCTCTTTTTGAACTGCTGTCATTTGCAACGTTGCCGGGCAGCCACTTGGAGGAGAGTTCCAGATCCTAGTTCTGACGCAATGGTCAGCAGACGCCTGTGCCGACCAACTGTGGGAAGAGCACCTGATGAATATCAGACTTGTTTGGTCTCTTTCTGATGGGAGATGCTGCACGTTGACATTGGCTATAGATCCCGTGATTAACATTTCAAGGTTGTTGGATAATTGTCTTATTGGTAAATTTCTTCCAAGACTAGTTTCTACAGCCTTATTTCTGAAGGCCTCAGAGAGTTCTTTGGATGTTGCCTTGGTGATAATGCTCAATTCAAAAATCAAAACCAAACCAAACTAATGTCTGAGATTTAAATAAGACCCCTTCAATTCCAGGCATTTAAAGGTTTTTTTAAAGACAAAACCAAGACTGACTGAGATAAAGGATAGGACAGTGTGGCACCTAACATCTCCAATGTCTCCAGTATGAAATAATTCAATAGATGTAAGAGGAGGAAATTCAAAGTGTTTAAATCAGTTAATAGATGTTCATAAATAGACCAGGGGTGGTCAGCATAAGCCACTATTTGAGGCTGTGCCAGACTGAATCACACAAGGTTAAGGAGAGTTCTGGAGTAAGACTGAGCTGAGCAGGAGAGAGAGGCAGGAAGAGAGAGACTGAGTAAGTGAGTGAGCAAGCGAGAGGTAATCTTAGATCAGTGGAGTTGGCAGAAGAGTCAGGAGTGTGGATGGAACAGACTCAGAAAGCATTTCACAACAGCCTCTGGAGCTGAGATGAGGTGTACCAAAGCGCTGATGGCTTTGTTGATAAGCAGTGATGAAAATGGTGCCAGAGATAAAACACACCTTGCATTTCAACACATTCCTCTGCAAGTTTCCCCTATAAATATGTAATAGCTACGACCTGCCGTCAGCTTTTGAGCGAAGACATACGTGGGTGCGGGCCCTCCGTGGTGGAGTGGACTTTTCAGCAAGCTTTCACCTCACATTTCAAAACCAAACCCTTTCCGAGTCACTTAAGCTTTACCAAATGGGACTAAAGGTGAAAATGAGACTAATAGACAACATTCATCTCAAATTCCAAGTTTAAATTGCGTTCATTACACTGCAATGGGATGTTTTGTCCACATCCGTCAGTGCAGTTCTACCAAATTCACAAATCCAGTTACTAAGTCAGAAAGGAATTCTTCAGCAAAAATCTGTTTTACTCGCTTTATGACAGTTGTAGTTCTTCAGCCAAAAATGAACAAACTGTCTTCTCCTGGTGTCTCCAGTGATGGACTGGCCATTGGGAAGACTGGGAAAAATCCCAGTGGTCCACTATGGGTGTAGACGGCTGAGAGGGTGATGGGTCGCTCAACAAAGGGACAAAGTGGCACTCCCGGTCGGCAAAACGAAACCAATCAAAAGGTGACCACCTGTCGCCCCCATTGGATGTGGGCCAGCCAACGTACATTTGTGCTTTATAATAGATAAAGGTTTGTCATATAGTTTGTGGGGAATATGTGGAGTTTCCTAATTTTCCAAAAGAAACCACGTGGTGCAAAATCTGTTGTTGATGGCGGGGTATGGTGTCAGGATTCTGAGTTCACATGTACATGGAGCAAAAAGGGGCAGGGGCAACAAGTGAACTGAGCATCCTGACAGCCTGGTGGATGAAGCTGTCCCCGTGGAATGGGTGGGAAGGATCACCAGCCTTTTGGAGGGCTTTCTGGGTGAGGTGGGTGCTATTCATGTCTTGGAGGGAGGGGAGAGAGGTGCCAACAACCTTGTTAGCTGCTCTCCTGATGCGCTGATGGGTCTTAAGGCAGGACAAGGCTGGTCAGGATGCTCTTGTTGCACCTCCGTAGAAGCTACGCATTATGGGGGTTGGGGGGTGTCTGGTGATGCTGTGTTGTTGCTCCAGAGCAGGTCTTCTGAGACATGCACTCACAACCTTGGTGCTGCTCACCCTCTCCATGGCAGAACCTTTGATGGACAGAGGAGCATGCAGTTCTCCTGTAGTCCACAACAATCTCAGAGATGTTCGGAGAGAGATTGTTGTGAGTGCACCGCAAGGTCAAGCGGCTCACCTCGCTTCTGTAGTTGTGGCTGATAAGACCCACTACCGTCGCGTTGTCTGCAAACTTGAAGCTGAGCAACGGTGTGCAGCCATGTGTCAGCAGAGTGAACTGAAGGGGGATCAACACACATCCTTGGGGGGCTCCTGTGTTCAGTGTGATGTTACTGGATGTGTTGCTGGACTAGGAGCTTTCCAAAGTTGTTCAGAACTTTCCCAAGTGCTTTCCAAAGTTGTTCAGATTACTCAGCGTGGAGGTGGTGCTGTCACCGGTCAGCTGGGGGGCTTGTTGTCTATGATGGTCTGTATCCCCCACCACAGACTCTGTGTATCTCTGCTGTGACTGAAGCGGTGAGCTATCCCCTTGGAGTACTGCTTCTTGGCCTTTCTGATGCGCTGGGAAAGGTTGTCCTCTGTTCCTGGCCTTCTGGTGGCCATAGACCTCACCTATCAGCCACATCTGCGGTGCTGTTGAAGGTGGCAGCGTTTTTGAACACATTCCAGTCCGTGGTGTTGAAACAGTGCCTCTGAAGAGCCCCCAGGTCACACTCCTACCTGGTTCTGAACTGGTTTGGTGACTTTGTCCAGTGGTCTGCATGCTGGCATTAACATAAGAGTGAGGTGGTCAGAGGTGCCGATGTGGGGGAGGGGATGAACCTTGTAAGCTCCACTCTGAGTGGTGTAAACTTGGTAAACTTCGGTCCAGTGTGTTGGAAAGTCTTTGGAAACACACTCTTTGGCTCTGCATGCTTGATATCACCAGCCAGGATGAGAGAAGCATCTGGGTGGTCTGTCTGCTGCTCACTGATGTGCTGATACTCTTCATACAGTACCTCACAACTATGGCGAGATGAAGGAGTGGGGGTCAGTGATGATGGTCTCTTGAGCAGACTGCAGGCTCACACGTAATGTTTAAATTACAATTAAATAAATTATTCCTCAAGGTCGACCAAATTCCCTGATCATTTTTTGTAATTGAGGAATCGTTTCAGCCCTAAAAGTGAGTAACTTTAATTCCCTTTTTAATCTATTTTGGATTTATCTAAGGCCGCTGCCCTGGACCCTGGATAAGTGGCAGAAGGTGGATGTCATGTTTTGGTCCCCATCACAAACCACAAGTAAGCACGGTCTAAAAAAGAACCTGGTTCCAGGTGTCAGGTACCAAATGGTACAATTAGAAAAGTGTCGTTACAGGGCTTAAAGGATCTGCTGTTAATGTCTTGGTGCCAGATACCACAGATGTTATGGCTGAAATGTGTTTGTTAGAACATGTTGAACAAAAAGTCATATGTATGATTCCAAACCCAGTCCAGATAAAGTTTGGATTCACCCTGTAGCTCCTGTGAAAACGATATATGATAGCCAGAGACAGCAGCATGTCTGATTGTGTACATCTGGGCTAAGAGAGGAACTATGTAAATAGGACTTCTTGCCAGACGCTACTTTAAAGAGTACACTGTAGGGGCTTCATGAACAAACACCATATGTCTCATAATCTGCGTCCAAAACATTTTTTTAAACGTTTATATGACAAACGACCTGCCACTGTTAACTACCGTTGTTGTGAGTCGGGTAATGACATCTATCTCGCTGTTCACAAAACAGGTCCTGTAAGTAGCTATTAATTACAGCTGTTATTGGAGTGATTAGAAGAAACAGTAGTCTGTTCTTCGTCATGGAGGGAGGCGAGCTGCTTAGACAGGTCCATCATGGTTTGTCTCTGCAATGCGGGGGTCAGAAGTCAACAGCTCAGATCAGAGGGGCCTGCTGTGGAGCATTTGGAACATCATGTAATTGTTTTGCTGGAGTTCTAGGCATCTAGATAAGCGCTCCTCTCAGAGTTTCCTAACCCGACGTGATACGTTGCACGTGTCTGAAATTACTGTCGGATTGTTGTCAATATCGGTGGCGTCAACTTGTTTGTCTTGGACTTTCCTGTAGGATACTTGTCAAGAGGTCAACCGCTGTGGTTTGACATCTCCTTATCATTACAAGCTGCCCTCGATAACAGTTTTGCGCTCGGTCACCAGAAGGCCAGCTTCTCCAAGCTTAACCCGGGGAAGTTCAAGCATGTTGGGGGTTTTGTTTATAATTTGTCACTTCTAACTCCCTGGAATAGGCAGAGAAGTTCGCCTGAAAGTGGAAATTTTATACGTTGAATAGAAATGACGCAGGATTATTTCACTGAAAGAAAAGCTCAACAAACACCAACAATGTTGAAACAAACACCAAACAGTCCGAAGAGCAGGACGTAAATCAACAATAATTGATTTTGTAATAAATCTAATTCCCAGCAGGTTAGAACTCACTCTGTCACACGATGTTCCCACAATGGTGCACTCTTGACTGTATGAGCAGTTAGGCAGTTGCGCCACTCTTCTTAATCTGAGTCTTAACTGTAAAAATTAGTAATGGAGAAATTCTGATAGATAGATACAGAACATCCAGAAATAATTCTCAGAGCTTCACTTTTTGCTCATTTTATGTTACGCGCTTATTCTAAAATGGATTAAATTAAATTTTTCCCTCTAAATTCTACACTCAAAACTCCACGATGACAAAGGGAGAAAAGTTTGACAAAGTGACAAAGTTTGTTTGAAATCTCAAATTTCTAAAAAAATTAAAAAAGCATAAAATTATAACATGCATACGTTTTCACAGCCTTTGCTCAATTCTTTGTTGAAGCTCCTTTGTCTTTTTGAGGATGATGCTACAAGCTTAGGACCTGTTTTTGGGAAGGTTCTCCCATTCTTCTTTGCAGAACCACTCAAGCTCCATCAGACTGAATGGGGAGTGTCAGTGCACAGACATTTTTAAGATATCTCCAGAGATGTTCAACTAGTTCAAGTCTGGGCTTTGGCTAGGTCACTGAAGGGCATTCACAGATTTGTCCTGAAGCCACTCCTTTGTTATCATGGCTGTGTCTTTAGGGTCGTTGATGAACCTTCATCCCGGTCTGAGGTCCAGAGTGCTCTGGAGCAGGTTATCATCAAGGATGTCTTTGTACTTTAATGCAGTCATCTTTCCCTTGGTCTTGAAACATCTGGGCTCTTTAATATTCTGCCAGGTATAGAAGGCATGGCCGGAGCAAACCCCTGGATGACTAACGGGACTGACCTGCTGGTGGCGGTTAGGAAGGAGGATGGAGGGAGGTGGAACAGCATCTGTAAAGCAGTGAAGGGGAGGTCTCAAAGCCAGCTTTCTTTACAGTGTAGATCTTTAGAGGTTAACTCTGCATCACACTGATGATTCGCTGCCAGTGACTCTCTCATTGAGAAAGTTCGCTTCCAGATTTCATGCCAAAACAAATGTCAACTCCTTTGGCTGGTCTATCTCCAGAGAGACTGAAAGAATGGTCATTCATGCATGTTTTTCACTATAGAAAGGAATGACCAGTAGTGGGCTGAGGAGCGCTGCTTTTCCGTGGCTTCCTGAGTGAGATTTCGGGCAGCTGGGGGTCCGGGTTTCTATCTTGGCAGAGTTGTGGGGAGAGAATGTTTTGATTGTGTTCTGGAGAATTCTTCAGTGGTGTGTGTTTTGCATCCCCGCTCTGCTTTTACTCCTTTCTAGCGTGACTTACTCTGTATGTGGACCTTCTGTCTTTTTCTGATTGTTTAATATAAATAAACAGAAACACAATGTTAAACTGAATACTCTTTAGATTTTGCCTTAAAAGGTGTTTAAACAATAATTTTTACAGTAGATTAATAATAATAATAATAATAATAATAATAATAATAATAATAATAATAATAATAATAATAATAATAATCCTAAACCTTGGTGTAGTGGTGGATGACCAGTTATCGTTCTCGGCTCATGTTGCAAACCAGGCTTGATCAGGAGAATTTGACATTTCCTGTCTAGAGAGGAGCTCAGGTGCTTGTTCAGTCTCTCATCATTTCAAGACTTGACCTTCTAGCTGGTCTATCTATGCGACCATCAGACCCTTCAGATGATCCAGAAAACAGCAGCGTGGCTCGACTTCAAAGTTCTCAGGTTCAGACATGTAACTCCTCTGCTGCTTCTCTTCATTAGCTTCCTATAGCTGAACATCAGATTCAGAACCCTGATGCTGGCTTACAAAGCCCAAACTGGACCAGCCCCTCTGTACTTGAAGGCAAGGTCAAAACTCGATCTTAACCAAGAACCCTTCCAGCATCAAGTACAACTCAGCTTGACCCACCATCCTTCAAGATGCAGGAAGATGAGCATCCAGACTCTTCTGTTCTGGAACCAAAGTGGGGAAGAACTTCTCCTGGGGGTCCGAACAGCTGGGTCACTCGCTGTCTTCAAACTCAGACTGAAGATCATCTCTTTCAGAGGATTATAATTAAACTGAATCTTATTGGTATCGAGGTCCTAACTGTCATCTGTATTTGGTTCATCTAAGCTTGAGAAACATCTGGATTCCAGTCTATAAACTAGTTCGTGAAGCACTTCTGTAAGTCGCCCTGATAAGAGGTTCTTCCAATGTAAATGTGAATGTAATCCTAATCCTAATAATGAAGAAGCTGGACATTATTCATTGTTATACTGCGTGATTCAGCCCTCAGAAAGGCGGTGGACATCTGGAGTATCCCTCTCCCTCGGCATCCCCCACCAGCAGAGAGACCCGGGCTTGGACAGAGCTAAGAGGGAGAACTTGTGAAGAAACGAATTCCCTGATTAGTGAGCTGTTTGCTTCAGCAGTAAAAGTGTTTATGTTGGGAGGCTCTGAGACGTCTGTCCTTATCGTAGCACTTCAGACACAGTCAGTCAGTCCAACACTACAGTCCAGAGAGAGGAGGCAGCAGAAAAGGAAACGATAGGCCAGGCCTCACAGCGGCGAGGTTTAATGAACTCTGAGCAAATATCAAAACCAGAGTTTCCAGACGGCGCTATCAGCAGGACTTTTAGTCACGGTTGTCCAACGGGAGACTAAATTACAGGGCATTGGATATTTTGCAACTCGCCTTTTTTAACCGCAGATAAAATCATTGTGTAATCTGCACTTGATCAGACTCTACTATGCTTTAAGGCTTGTTTTTTTCCACTCTGGCTTTCCTGGTTATTAAACTTCAGTGCATTTTTTCAGAGTCATAAATAAAACGGGAATTTGTCACTTTTTTGGACGATGTTCAGCATATTAGTTTCTAACAGAGCTATTTCATTTCATACCATATAAAAGTACTTTCCAGTGTTTCTGCCGTGTTTTAACGGCACTTTCTGGAAAGATATTAATGCAGGCAAAAAAGAAATGTGCAGCCACGACATGATTTGATGGTTTCTGGAGGCCTAAATGCCCTCGTCTCAGATGATCTACAGGACCTGTTTTGATTTAGACAGATCTACAGATCTACTCTTTTCCATGTGTGTTTGTGTCAAAGGCTGTTAACTCTTAGATCTGCACTTTACGGGCAGTTACATACCATTTTGTAGGCTTCATATCTCAGGATCAGCGCAACCTTCAGACATGATCTCAAAAAATTAGAATGTTGTGAAAGTGTTTTATGTTCATAATTTAATTTAAACGGAATTTAATGTTATATTTCTTACATTTTAAGTGATTGATTTCAAGCATTCTTTTGTTTTAATTTTGATTTTTTAAATTAGAATTTGCCTTTATGACATCATTTCATGTTTTTTTAGAGGCCTAAATGCCCTCGTCTCAGATTATCTACAGGAACTGTGTTAATTAAGACGCATCTACGTACTCAGTCCTTTCCATATGAGTTTCTGTCAGAGACTATTAACTCTTAGATCCTCACTTTGTGGGCAGTTTGGGTTTTTGGATTATAATTTAATTCAAACTGTCTTATATGTTTCATTCCTTTTCCATTTAAAGTGATATATTTCAAACTTTCTTTCATTTAAATTTTGATTCTGTCGGTTATTTAATCAAACCTGAAATGAAATATTCTTAGAATTTAAGATTTCTGGTTTTCATGAGCCACAAAGATCAATGTTAAAACACAAAAGATATGAAATGTCACTTTATATATCCATCCATTCACATTATTCCAATTTTTTGAGATGAACTAGTATCAGAAGAAAGTGCAAAATGTATTATTATAAATTATTATAATGATTATAATTATAAATTATATAAAATAATTGTAAATTATTAAGTTATTATTATTATCATAAATATCCTTGTCAATCGAACCATTAATTCATGAAATTTAAAAAATCTTACACTTACAGTTTAAAAACAGAAAACTGTACAATTAAATATTTGATCAAAATTCAAACAAACATTTCAATTCTGTTCATATGTTCATGTGAAATGAAGAGATTTTAGATTAGACTAGGATCTCCTAGGTTTGATGTGATGACCGTCTCCTGTAAATACTTTTCAGGTGAATGAAAGGACGTCAAACTACGAAAACATCCCACAGAATTGGCTTTGAGTTCTAAAGGTTAAACATTCATTCATTCATTAAAGCAGATTTTTAAGGATTCTTTAGAATAAACAACCATAATAACTCAAAGATGTCTCTGGACCAGACAAGCTGCAGACCTCACATCTGCCGTACATAAAGCATGTGATCTTACCTACCAGACCACTCTGTTTTTAAAATGAATACATAGACGTTGCAGGGATGGTTTCATACCACATTATGCCTCGTATGTATCGTGACTGACAACTTGTTATGGAATGTTTTCATAAGAATCATTTTCGTAAAGGTTATTTAAAGTTACACACAGATTCTCCGTCGTTTCTTTTATTGCACTTCCTGAAAAGTTATTAAAGAAAGCTAGAAAAACGTGATGTCATGTCACAGTCAGTCATGAAGGCCCTCATCTAGGACCATGTACAGGAACTGTTTTGATTACGATGGTTCTGCAAATCGACTGCTTTCATTTTGGTCATTTTTGTGCGTCTCACTTTGGGAATTTTACTCTGACAGTGATTGATGTTCTGTGAATTTGATTAGAAAATCCTTCCTCGTAGACACCCGTTAGATCAAAGGCAGTCGGTTTCGTGCCAAATGTGAGAGGTTAATCAGCGAGATGTAATAAATGAAGGAAAAGTGGGTTTTGACACGCTGTAATTACTCCAAGAAATAATGGATGTCACCCAGTTGGAATGATGACAGAGTGTGTATTAGTGTGGACTCACCCCGCAGATGGCTTTATGCCTGTAACTCCGTGTTTAAGGGGCGTGTAAGAAGTGCTATATCAGTGGCACAGCGGGAAAACACGTGGTACGCCACAGCCTTGGCAAACCAACCAAGTAACAGTCGTACGTCTTCACTTAGTCACATACATCACCTTGGGCCTGCTCTCAGTCAGAACCGTCCCGGCCTGCTGAGGCAGCTTTAGAGGGAGACAAAGCACATTCTTTATTTGAGCCTTACGTTAATACTGCACCGTCTAAAGCTGGAGAAACAATACTGCGTTCAATAGGACGTCTATTAGAAGCCGCTTGACGTCACGACTGCGCTTTCTAAGCTGCTCGGCCTTGGTGTTTCATATAGACCGGGCTTAAAAAAATACAGCGGTACTTAACAGCGGTGCACCGTGGTTTTTATTGGACGTATGTATGTATTGTTTGTAGCTCTAAGGTTACTTGTATTTATTGGTCCATGAGTATGAATGCACTTCACACCACACTTACGCTCTTCTAGGAAGACGAATTACACTCATTTTAAATGTTTCATGTCATCTTGCATGTAATTTAACTTGTGGACAGTGTTGTTTTTTGGAACCCTTTGTCAGGATTAAAGGGCCTGTATCACTTAAAACTGGATTTTGGAAAAATGGCTTTTGTGTTCACTGTGGAAATGAAGCTGCAAAAGCAGCCTGGTTTTACTTATGCAATGTACACTCATGCTATTCCCAGTCCGATTGGGAAGGGAGATGAAGGTTACACTAGGGGGCAGTGAGCCCAGAGAGGTGGGAGTTCAGTGTCTTGCTCAAGGGCACTTCAGTCATGTCCTACCAGTTCAGGGAATCAAACCAGCAACCTTCCAGTCACGAGACTGGTTCCCGAACCACCAGTTCATGGCCGCTTCATACAGAAGTGTCTCTCAATGTGGTGTCGGGTATAAAGCAACATGCCATACGCTAAAGCTACATGACCAGTATGGCCCACAATACGTCAAAAAGACCATTGCATGTCCAACTCTTCCAACTGCTCAAATGCTACCAACACAAAAGCTCGAGTCAGGATGGAAAGCATGCGCAGTGAGATGACCTTATATAGTCAGCAAATTTGGAAAATGGTCATGTAAAAATATCAAATCTAATAGAGACGTTTGGCATAAAACAAGACAAAAATGTGGCAGAAAATGAAATATAGTCATGATTGGTATCAACACAGCATGGAAGACACTTTAAATATGTACAAAAATGAAATCAAAAATCAAATGATCTCCATCCTGTCCATCAGTTAATGTGTTAAAGTGTCAGATTTTATGTTCATTACATGTAAAGTGACATCCACAACATTTCTACTGGTTAAGGTCTGGACTTTGACTGGGTCATTGCAGAACATTCACTTTATTCTTCTTTTAACATTCCTTTGTAGAACCACTTGTGTGGTGAGAGTCATTGTCTTGGTGCATGACCCACATTCTCTTGAGCTGCAGTTCACTGTAGGCCTCCATACTCAAACCCGACCTAGTTGGATCCCAAACAGAACCTGGACTTTGTGCTAAAGGTGATGTGGTTCCAGTCCACAGGTGTCCAGGGTTCTCGTTCAAAGTTTCATTGAAATGACCTTCCTGCTTTACTCAGTCCAGTGATGCACCGTGTCTCCAAGCCTGTCCTCATCTACCTTAACATCCACCTGCATGTCCAGTTTTACAGCAGTGGGGTGTTGTTTTATGTACACAATTACATAAAGTTAATTATATAACTATAATTATACAAACATCGGTAAACCATGCATGCAGAGTCGTACTGCGTGGAATTCACTGCTCCATTACCGCGCTTGTGCTTGGAGCATCTAATCGTGATGATGGTAATGACCTTAAGTGATGTTTACAAACGCTCCAGCTCTCTTTGCTTTTGCCCTCTGGGGTCGAGGTTCAGCACTACAAAGAAGAGCGTGAAGAAAAGCAGCCCGTCAGTCTAAGCGGAGATAATTGGGTCTCTCTGGGTGGCTGCCATCTTCATACTCTGCCTGCTTGTATCTCTGAACAAAGACGTTTTGGGTTTTATTTCCGAGATTAATAGTTTAAAAGGCTCACTGATTTCGCTCCTAGTGGATTGTGCTGTCAGTGGTTCAAGAAAGCGTTTTAAAAGGCCGTTTGTAGTAAAAGCTTAAATAAATGGTGCGTAAAGCCCAAGAAACCAATGTTGGTAAACCAGTGCCACGATTAAGGAGTTAATTTATGATATTCTTTGCCTTCTTTTGTGCCTGACACAAGCTGCCTAGACCTGTCATCCAGGCCCTGCGCTCTTCTCTAATCCAGGCCTCTGAGCAGGCCAGGTAGGATATGACCAAGCATGTTGGAAGCTATAATATTTCTCTTGCGTTCTAGATAAGGAGCATTGGAATCAGACTGCTTCCTGTACTTTAGTGCTTTAAAATCAGCTTTTTTAAACATAGATTAGTTTTAAACGTTCACACCGATTTACCAAATGTTACCAACCTGAATGGATCCATGATCCACCCTGATTGTATTCCAGAATCTCTGGTTCTCCTTTTTCCCAGCCATTTGGAGGTTCACCTCCATGTCCACGGCTTCTTGTGCTCAGCAGGTCGCGGTTTCATTTTCGAATGAACTGATGCTGAGAATTTTTGGTAGCCAATCCTGGTCTTTCGGCACATTCGGGGAATCCCATTCTTGCATCTCACCGTGTTTTCCATGTTGTCCATTTTCTCTTTCAGCTCCTTAATTTGCTCATCTCTCCCTCCTTTCCTGAAACTTCTTGCAGCCTGACATCAATGGCAGCTTGATCCGTGTGAATTTTTTAAATGATGCCACCAAACCTGCCGAGACAGTTATCCACCATGTCTTGAATTTTCAGTTTTCCATTTGAGAAAGGAGGTGGTGGTGAGCAGTTTGTCAGTTTGTCTAATAGATCTGTCTCCTTTTTCTGGCCTTTTCAAGTTTCAGACGAGAACAATGAAGTCCTAAGTGTTTAAAACCAAGTTTGAAGAACTACTGCATTGGTTAAGAGGGTTTTATAAAGACAGTGTCACAGAGCTGATCGATGGGTGTCTGTAAGTATCTCAGCTTATGGCTCAATTAAAATTTTACATTTAACATGTAGAACCCTACACAGACACACATGCCAGATATTATTTTCAGGATCTCTTCAGTCAGAGTCTGTATGCAGGTTGAGCATCAGCCCCGCCCCCTCTCTCTGATCAGTCAGAGTCTGTATGCAGGTTGAGCATCAGCCCCGCCCCCTCTCTGTGATCAGTCAGTGTCTGTATGCAGGTTGAGCATCAGCCCCGCCCCCTCTCTGTGATCAGTCAGTGTCTGTATGCAGGTTGAGCATCAGCCCCGCCCCCTCTCTGTGATCAGTCAGTGTCTGTATGCAGGTTGAGCATCAGCCCCGCCCCCTCTCTCTGATCAGTCAGAGTCTGTATGCAGGTTGATCATGTTCATGTGGACAGAGCAGTAAATATGCACTGGAAGCTCCTTTGGTATTTCAACTTGGATTCCCACAATGATCAGATCATCATCGTTAGTAATGATGTGTATCAGTCTGTAGGTTACTCTGATCCTGAGATATGAATCCTATTAAACGTTGTGTGTTTTCTGAGTTTAGATAACGGTTGTTCAGTTATTACTAATCATAGGAACCATCTCATATTGACCACTCAGACTAATTGCATGCAGTTATGAAACGCCTCAGGGTATGAAGAATGGCCAGTGTGTTTGCGTAGTTGACCTCACGGAGCCCATACAGTGCAGTCAGGGCTGTTTGCGTGTGTAGTTTGGCAGGGTTACAGTGTTGGGTTTATGGTGAAAGCACTCATACAGTGTTTAGATAAGTGTCACTATGCACTGACTGCAGAGGAATGAAGGCAGAATTATGCAACTCAGGCTTTGGCTTGTGGCCTGTGGTTTTGTGGGCAACTGTCTGCTTACCTGTAAACCATGACAGCCAAGAAAAACACATCGGCACACTTTGGATTAATCTCTCTAGAACAACAGAGAACGCTGACATGTACCTCCTGCTTTCATGTCAAGGCGTCAGATCCCAGAACAGCCTGCAAGTTTGTATTTGCTGCATCTGTGTTGTTTTATTGATTATCACGGACAATCATCTGGACGTGGTTTTCCCCTGTTTTCGGAAATGAACAGAACATCCACTGACATTAAACACACTTATAATAGAAGCCATTCAGTCTAATGGGTCTGAAGTCTTTGGCACAAGGCAGGGAACACCGCCTGGACTGGTCCTTAGGACATCATAGGTTCGAGACCATATAAAGTAAAGGATGAAAGTATATTTAAAGGTAGAGGTTTGAGGATGAGACATACAGAGACCGATGCTGATCTTATGATGTCAAACTTTCCAAAACTAAAGCAACACAGGTCCAGGTCACTATGGTTTTCCAGTATCAGTGTGTGAAAACTCAGCACACTCCGTTACAATGGCAATGAATTATTGCAAATGTATCCCTCCGGAAAACTGACCCGGAGTTACAGCTGAACATAAGCTCGCCTGGAAAAACAAAAAGGCCACAAGCATCATTTTTTCAACCACTTGCCTTAATAATAATGGAACTGGATTCATTAATAAGGAAAACAATTCTGTCAGTTAATGAATGAAGTTACACTTATAAAGTGCCGTTCTAGATACCCAAGAACACTTTACAACCAGCACTCTTCACAGTCACACTCGACCAGCGTACACTTCTTACGATGTAATCTGGCCCATGTTGGTCATTTTGGGTTGTACTCTTTAACTTTTAGAAGCTTAGGCTGAACCTTTGGTATGTTCTTATAGTTTAACAGATTTTTATTCACCAAAAATCTTAAATGCATTGACAGTAGACAGTCACACATGACAGATATCGTCAGGAGATCATAGGGTACTCAAATTGGAGATGTGAAAATGACCAGAATTTGAATATCTGTGAATGTTTTGTTGAAAATTGTACTGTATTGTATGTAGGTTGATCATCAGCTCCGCCCCCTCTCTCTGATCAGTCAGAGTGTGTATGCAGGTTGATCATCAGCCCGCCCCCTCTCTCTGATCAGTCAGAGTCTGTATGCAGGTTGATCATCAGCCCCGCCCCCTCTCTCTGATCAGTCAGAGTCTGTATGCAGGTTGATCATGTACACGTGGACAGAGCAGTAAACATGCACTTGAATCACATCATAGTAACCACTTAGGAGGTGGTGTTGCTAGATGGTTGCTGTGGTATCATAAGTGGTTATTGTAGTATCCCAGGTGGTTGCTATGGTGTTGCCAAAGGGCTGCTGTAATAAGGCTTTGTGGTTGTTGACGTTGCTAAGCGGTTGCTTGATGGTTGCTATCAGTCATATTGCAATACACAACTGTAATAAAAACTCAACCCAAACGTTGGTAGATGAAAGCACTGGGCATTTCCTTCAGTTCTTCCTTGGTCATTCTCTAACTATGCCGAGAAAACCTCCGGTTATTTTCCTTTGCATGAGAAACAGCTCTGTCACCCATTCTCCGCACACTCCTATTTTTAACTCTGTTTTGTGCGAATGTAATTTACTCCTGCAGAGCGCTCTCTCGCGAAGGCCTTTCAGCTGAGTAGATGCCAGTGGCAGCCTCCTGGAATCTGGGCCTCTGAGAGCCGGCCTTGCTGAAGAGAAGCAGATGTTGGGTTGGCTGGAATTGGAACAGGATGGCCCAGACGCAGGTTGCTGACGGCTTCGAGTGTAACCACATGCCCTCCGTCTGTATGTCCACTACACTGAGTGTTTAATAACACGGCTACTACGGAGGAGCAACTGATAAATAGTGAGGCTGGAGTAGAGATCTGAGGGCACGTGGGACTTTACACACTTCAGCAGCGTGACCCCTCGGTGCACTCTTAGAACAGCGAGGGTGTTTAGGAACGTGGTTTTCATGCTTGAGCCAGCAGCAGTACACTGTGGGCTCCAGATTTCATGCTTCAGTGTGGAATACTGACAGGCAAACGCCTTTAATGTTGCTCCATTGTTGATGTGCCATTGATTGCTTCTGCGTGCAGTTAGGAGAACCTCGATTCAAGAACGTGTCTCTCTTTTTTTCTGTTCCTTCGTCATGCTGGGGGGGGGGGTGCGTAAAGTGCATATTAGTGAGACAGAATGCTATTTTTCATTTTGGTTCAGTTGGACGACATGCCGCGTATTGGCAAGCTTGGATTTCACCCCTTGCACGGTGGTGCTTACCGTCCCCTTGCACTGGCATTCTGTTTGATTGAAGTTTATGGGATAATAAAGTCAAATGCAATTAGATGTGAAGTGCAGTTGGTGAGGTGTGTATGTGGGAGGTTTCACAACCCACTACAGGAAGGTCTAGGGATGTGTTTTGAATTGCTAGAACGCCTTGGTTTGGGATTTGCTATGGATGTATATCCTTCAGGCAGCAGTCCAGTCCTGCTTTGGTCTTGCACTTTCACACACTTTGCGGTCATTTGAACTCTTAATTTATTCTCCCATTAGGAAAAGACAACAATTTATCAGCCCTCCAGGACCTCGACCAAGCCAAAGGAAATGTTCTGCCGCACCAGCACCTTCTACTGCTAACAGCATGCCGTTCATGCCTAACAAGACAATTCAAGCCTCAGTTAGGCTGACCGCGAATGCAGTCTGTAGGGAACGCTGTCAGAAACTGACCCAAGACTTTCCTTCCATAAATGTTACCCGATACTCTTATATGTGGGACTCCCATGATAGCTGCATACGTTGAACCCAAACAAAGCAAGATGTTCTGATGTTAAAGGATGTCATCACTGTTGGATGTGGTCCACTGCAGAACATAACCTCCACATTTAACCCATCCATGGCAGTGAACTCAAACCTGTGTATGGTGCAGAGAGCATGCACCCAGTGTGGTGGTCCACACTCCATCTGTTGAGCAACTGAAGGTTAGTTGATGTGCTCAAGGGTATCTAAGCCATAAAATGAGGAAGTGCTTTTCCTGTACTCCCATTCACTCCCCCAATCCCTGTTGTATTGAACCAGTGGCCTTCTGGTCCCAAGCCTGTTTGTCCGACCATTAGGCCATGGCAAATATACAGTTGTCAAAATAGCTTAACTCTCAGCCCGGAATGTTGGCTCACTCTTCAGTTTTAATCAGCATATCTAGCAGAAAGAGTCTAGAGCAAGATTTTACAAATTTGCAATGCTACAATAAATAGAATTAAGGACTTTGATGAAGGTAATCATTGACCAGAGGTCTCAAGGACACTTGTCCCTGCTGTATGTGGTGAGCAGGGGCAGAGTCAAACCCCCTGGCAACAGGGCTGGACCAAACTGAAGGTGGTGGGGGAAGGAGGGGAAAAACGACAAGACATCGGCACCAGAAAGCAGCAGAGAGAGTGTGTGAGTGACGTTCTTTTAAAGACAGGTTTCGAGTCATCTGGTACAACTTATGCTAAATGGCTGTGGGCAGCCATGACCTGGTGGTTCGGGAACCAGTCTCATGACTGGAAGGTTGCCAGTTTGATTCCCTGAACTGGCAGGACATGACTTAAGTGCCCTTGAGCAAGGCCCTTAAATTCCCAGCTGCTCCCACTCGCTGTGGGTAGGGCTGCTAACCGCTCCCTAGTGAGTGTATGTGTGATGGGTTAAATGTGTCTGTCCACAAAACATGCTCTGGATAAATACCATAACAATAAACATAGTGTTCAAAATGTGGTACCCGAATCCAGTAGACAAGAGTTATGGGGGAACAGTGACTGTGGGGGGTGAGGTAGTTAGGGTCTTGGGATATTTATCTTGTTCTTGTTAACTACTTTTTCTCCTACAACTCCAAACACCAAACTCCAGGAAACTCCTAACAGTGTAATATATCTCAATCCATCTCTCCTGTTCTCCTCTCGCTCACCACACACTCAGTGTGCACCTCCCTAGTGGGTTCAGGACTGTAGAACCGAAACAGTGGATTCAACCATTCTGCATAGTGAAGTTTTGGATCATATTTATATTATGTTGACTGTATTTCTACTCAGTCTTTCGACATCAAACGTCAACAGTCATGGCAGTTACAGCCAGCACTGTGCTGTGACGTCTGGACCCGGCCATGGTTTGACCATCCTGGCTTTTTGAGGACATTTACATTCACATGCACTCAGTAATTCGCTCATCTAAACAGCATACTCAGATTACGGTCTGCAAATCCTATAAATAGAGCTCGATTTTACTCGGATTTCTTAGGACATGTCCCTTGGACCTCGTAGTCTTTGAATGTGCGAAATCAGACCGTGGAACAAGAAGTAGCGTTACTGAAAGGAAGGATTTAAATTTTCTTCAACTTTAAAAGGACGTATGTTCGTATGGTGGTGACTGAGCAACAGTCGTGGGTTACACCGCTTTAGCTATGAAATAACGAACCTTACTTTACGATAAATTCAATAAATTATAATCTATTAACTAAACCATAAATCAAATTTGATTTTGAGCTTGTGATCTGAACCTGAACAGGAGCTTGTGTATAAAATGTTCATTGGTGCTCTCACCTCAGCCCAGAGTCCAGCGTCCAGTGGTTAATGACCTGTGAGGTTATTGGCTGGTTGCAAAGTAGATACCTGATTACTGCCTGACCAGTGCAGGCCTAGAGTTCCCCATTCCCACTCGAGCATGTTCACATGTTGCTCAAAAAATCGGATGTTCTTTAGATTTCTGGATGCACTCGGTGGGTCAGTCAGGGACAGTGACTATGAGGAGGGAGTTCAGGACATGAAGTATGTGGAGAGTCCATTAGGGACTTTAACTGTGGGGAGTCAATGAACCAGTTCAGTTGGACTGTGAACCAGCACAGTTTTCATGGATGCATTGTTTCAGTTTCTGACGTATTGTGCTGATATTCCAATAAACTTTTCAATAAATCTCAATACACATGCCTCAACTGACCTATAAAAAAGCAAGCAGTAAGTCAGTTGACTGACTAAGGTGGGGTCAGTTTATTACAAAAGTATTTATACAATATTACACACATTTTGTCTTCATTAAAGATTAGGATTAAGATAAGGATTAAACACTTTATGCGTCAGAAATCCTGTTGGAAATTGATCATGCAGAGTGTTTTTGAGCTGAAAATTGAAGAATTTCAATTGAAAGGAATATTTATAATAACAGGTTCTTCTACTTGACAAATTGAATATCTTTATTATTATTATTATTATTATTATTATTATTATTATTATTATTAAAGTATCAGTATTATCCCTTCTCAGGACTTTTATTTTAAAATTTCAACACTCTGTGAGCAAAGAAAGAGAGCAAACAGCCCCTCCATCTCATTTTCCTCTGTAACACAATATCTGGGTCAGTGATGTCATCAGCCCCGCCCCTCTCTGATCAGTCAGAGTCTGTATGCAGGTTGAGCATCAGCCCCGCCCCCTCTCTCTGATCAGTCAGAGTCTGTATGCAGTTTGAACATCAGCCC
Organism: Acestrorhynchus altus; assembly: GCA_034509495.1. Taxonomy (NCBI): domain Eukaryota; kingdom Metazoa; phylum Chordata; class Actinopteri; order Characiformes; family Acestrorhynchidae; genus Acestrorhynchus; species Acestrorhynchus altus. Next base: position 29,180,804 of record CM067516.1, read on the forward strand.
CACCCCCTCTCTCTGATCAGTCAGAGTCTGTATGCAGGTTGATCATCAGCCCCGCCCCCTCTCTCTGATCAGTCAGTCTGTAGGCAGGTTGAGCATCAGCCCCGCCCCCTCTCTCTGATCAGTCAGAGTCTGTATGCAGGTTGATCATGTTCACATGGACAGAGCAGTAAACATGCACTGGAAGCTCCTTCGGTATTTAAACTGGGATTTAATTCAGTTGAAAACGAGCGAATAGAGAACAGCATGTAAATGTGGATCTCAGGTTCCAAGAGTTAACATTGCTGGTGATTCATGCAGTCGTTCGGTTAGTCAGTGCTTCAGTCACTCTTTCCAAAAGGGACACTGACTGATGTAGGGTTAGTCAGTAAGTCAACTGCGCAGTCATTCAGTCAGTTAAGGACACAGAGTACGATTGGCTGACCTGCTCGGCAGTCTGGTAGTAAAGCCATTGCAGTCCCATATCTGCTTTCATTGCTGTCTGGTATGACTGACCCTGAGTCAGTGTTTCAGTAATGCAGGTCCACTGACGAATGCTTGTTGTCCATCAGATTGAGACGGGCTTCGTTCTGGCTTGTGGAAGTGCTGGGGTGTTTGCCAGGCCATGCACATTAAATCTAGTGCTCACACTAATGATTGTTGGAGCTGCAGAAGTTTTCCTCCAGAACCTTGCAGCTCATATCATGTGCATGTCTGATGAACAGCATATTGTTTCGTTTTGTGCTGTCTTACAAATTCCCCAGGAAACCATCGGTCAGCGAACACGCCACAAGACGTCAACTCTCCTGCAAAGCAGGGAATAAAACTATCTGCTCCTGTTGAACATGCTTAGAGTTGGTTGAACATGCTTAGAGTTGTGCTCTGTCAACACGTCACACTCTGGTTTTACTGTTGAGGAGTGTGAGCAGGTTGGCTGACATCACTTTTGCGCTGTTTTTTCTTGACTGTGTAATTGCGCACTGAATAGGAAATTTAACGAGTGTCCGGTTACGCTCTCGTGCTTAGGTAGGTTCACCTTTCTGGAGGTCAGTAGGTCAGCTCCAGTGGGATCTTGAGTGTCAGAACTTTGTTCAGCAGACTTTTCCACTGTGTGATGTGAACACAGACCTACACTGTGTCCTGCAGACTCATTCAGGGTATGATCTGCGGTAACGCTGAGCCTGCCTGCAGCACCTTGCAGGATTTTATAGATTCCCAGACTTGGCTCTGCTTTGCTCACGGAAAGCTTTTTGTGCTCCCTCAATCTGCTCTCAGCTTCTGCTCTTCTCTGCTCCCCTCCACCCCCATTCCTGCTCTCACATACACACTATGGAGGGGACATAAAACATAGTGTGTATGAATAAGAAATGAAGATCAAATTTCAATATATTTCAGTACACTTCTTTGACACAGTGGTGGCATCCACCATCTTTTATGGAGTGGTCTGCTGGGACAGCAGTATTTTGACGGCAGACAGGAAGAGACTGAACTCATTAAGGAGGTCGGTTCTGTCCTGGGAAGCTCCTTAGACCCAGTGTAGGTGGTGCGAGACAGAAGGATGGTAGCTAAAGTGGCATGCAGGCTGGAGAACAACTACCACCCCATGCATGAGGCTCTGGCAGCACTGGTTCCCCCTAAGTCTGTGAAGGAGCGGTATCACAGCTCCTTCCTCCCTGCTGCTGTTACACTCTACAACCAGCACTGGTCTCAGCAGACCACGGACAAGCTCACTTTTGTTGTTTCTTTATTTAGACCACAGTATTTTGAAGAACTTATTATCATAAATATCCTTGTCAATCTAATCAGTACAAAGAATTCTTCAAAATTCTTCTTCAGGATCTCCTGAAAAGAATACCTGGTATGTGGGACTGTCTCCTGTAAAGGTTTTTCTAATTTAAAAGTACAAATAAAAATTGGCGTAGGGTTCTAAAGGTTAACCTCCGAATGAGCACGGTCACGGTCTCGTGCTCAGGTAGGTTCACCTTTCTGGAGGTCAGTAGGTCAGCTCCGGTGGGATCTTGAGTGTCCGAATGTTCCACTGTGTGACGTTAACAGAGCTACATTGTGTCCTGCAGACTCATTTATGGTATGAGACCACAGCTGTTTTACAAACGCTGTCTCTTTGAATGCTGAGCTAAAGCTCTCGTCTGCTGCACCCTGGAGCGTTTTCCTGATCCCGAGACTTGGCTCTGCTGTTCTGCACGTCTGGTTTTTGCGGAGCTGTTAAAGTGCATTGATCACACTGGGTATTACAGGAAGTCTTAAATCAGAGACGATATTCCGCGAAGTAGACGAATGTTCATTTCTCTCTGAGATGTAGCAGCTGATCCCTGCTGTTCTTTTGATATCGGTTAAGGAGATGGCAGTAGGCCATGTAAGTGCCTTGCTTTGGTCATGTTTGATTATGTTTTATTATATCATGCCTCACCAATTCATAATGGGATATGAATCTCCCAGAACAGCCTGGTCTCATTCAAACAAATGGGACTAAAATGGCATTTTAAGTCTGAGCACGATATTCCATACACTACAGTATTCCGTACAGCCGACCATTCCCCTGGATTTAAACAACAAACTACTTGCAGGTCATTGTCATTTATTCCTCTGCCCATAAAAATGGTTTCTGACCACCCATGTTGTATTTTACCCTTAAATCCTGGTTTGTAGCGAGAAACTACGGAAGTGTTCGGAATGCTAAAGCTCTATTTATCCTGGTCTTCTTTAAAACATTGTCCAAAATCAACCAATCAAAATTTTGGTTGCAGGGCAGTTATTCCATAGCTCAATCATTTCTGCCTGTATGACTTCAGACATTTCCACAATATCCATGGAAAGGTGGAAAATTCCATGAGGTGGTATGGAATACTGTTCTCCTACATTACTAAACAGATTGCAGTCAGACAACTATGGGGCCAGCTGGAACGCCAGCTTCAGCAACCTACGAGTTTGCAGGATCTACAGGCCCAGCTGCAACATGTGTGGGTAAATGTGCTTGCATCTGATTACTGTTCTGGCACCAAAGTGGTGGAACGAACTTCTCCTGGGGGTCCAAACAGCTGAGTCATTCGTGGTCTTCAAACGTAGACTGAAGACCATCTCTCTCAGAGCATTTAACTCAATAAAGGATTATAATTAAACTCAATCTTGTTGGAATCGAGGTCCAACCTGACATTTATTTGGTTCATCTAAGCTCGAGGAACCTCTGGATTCTAGTCTCTATAAACTAGTTGAGGATATTTTCTGAGTGACCAGGGAAGCACTTCTGGAAAAGAGGGTCTGTCATAAATGTAAATGTGACTGTAAATCTCCAGGCTAGAGGAGCCCAGGTACCAGAACCTGCTTTCAATTGTACATTTTTCCCCAAAACACTCATCCTCATTTGTGCAGGATATTCTCTAATGCCTCTAATGGCAGCTATAGAATTCCACTGTTTATGGGCTGTTTAGGGTCATTGAAAGATCTGCCAACTTAGAGGACAGTTGTGGTGGAGGCTGTAGACTGCTGCTGGAGGACCTGAGAGTATGAGGAGCACTGTAAGGTTAATGGAGCTCTTCGAGATATAAGGGCCATGGAGCTCTTTGGAAGTAGTGAGCACTACATTGTATGTGGGGTAACTGATAGCTTTGCTATAAATCACCAGTCGTGCTACAGATGTTCCAGTGAGGTGAAGGTTGCGAATGGTTTTAGAGGAGGAACCAGTAAAAAGAGAGTTACAGAAATCAGCAGCAGATTTCATCAATGATCAAAGTGTCATCAGTAAACCATATTATACCAGATCAGGCAAAATTATTTCATTTAGAGCTTCGAGGCTTATTTTGTGGAATGTTTCCTTAAATAAATTTGAAAAGTCTGATGGTTCGGGAACCAGCCTTGTGACTGGAATGTTGCCGGTTCGATTCCCTGAACTGGCAGGAAATGACTGAAGTGCCCTTGAGCAAAGCACTGAACTCCCCAGTTGCTCCCTGGGCACTGAGGATAGGGCTGCCCACCACTCCGGGCACGTGTGCTCACTGCCCCCTGGTGTTTGATTGTTGATTGTTTTTGAGTTTGCAAGAATTTTGATGATTCAATTGACAGAGATATTTATAATTATGAGTTCTTACATTTCTGATGTGCCGCTGCTGAGAATGAGCCACCACCCACATATTAGCTGCTCTGTGGTGGTCCTGTGGGGTCCTGATCGTTGAAGATCAGGGTGAAAGGAGAACTACTGAGAAACAGATGAACTACAGATTGAATTATAGAACTACAAAGAGCTCCTCTGTGATCAGAGGAGCCGATAAGATGGATTGTAAACCAGTAAAACAAATCAATTTCAGACGGTCGTGGGATGTGATCTCACTGATCTGTAAAATCAATCTACAATAGAGGACAGACTCTGAGCGGCCATTGGTTCAATGGTGTTTCGCTAATGCGCACCATTGGACAGAGAGGAATAAAGATAAGACGGATACATTAAGAGAGGGAGGTTGATATGAAACAGTCAGGGCTGTGTGATGGTTAACTCACTATAGTGGCATTGCAGAACTGTGCCAGACAAGAGACGCTGGATGAGATCGGCTGGGAATCATTACATTCGTTGAGGATCTTGTTCAGTATGATAAGAGATGATGGGAATGGGAATCCTTCCAGCTTTTCTAGAGGAGGTTTTAGATCTATCAAACCGAAAAGGGAAGGTTTGACTAATGCTGCGTTGGTTCTTCTCCAGAGGGTCAAGGCGAGCCATCGTTCATTTCTGTAATTGCCTTCAAAATGAATCAGAAATGTAACTCCGAGATTTGACATGACCTACCATTTTTCCAAAGTAACGTTATTTAGTGTTTAACCTTTAAAAGACAGCTTCAGGATCATGCTGACGCTCTGCTGAACTGGAATATGGAGAATCGCTCATCTATTGCTGTTACTCCGGAATCCACTAACTACATGCTGCCCTATTACTGCGCCACCTCAGTCCACGTGCTTCCTTCCTTCACTTCCTTGCTTTAGGAGTGGCTTAAAGCACAAATTCCCCTTTCTGACTCTAGGAGGAGCCTCGGAGCAAGAAAGGCCAAATCTAATGTATGTAATGAATGAAGTTTTGTTTCATTTTTTGGTTGTGTCAAAGTAAACCATCGTGAACATTAAGACATAAGAGCAACACCAGAGGCCTTTTAGCGCCACCTTCCTCTGGTCATTCGGGACCAAGCCTTGTGACTAGAAGGTGGCCAGTTTGATTCCCTGAGCTGGCAGGATATGACTGTAGTGCCCTTGACCAAAGCTCTCCATGCATAGGGTTGCCCTCCACTCCGGGCACGTGTGCTCACTGCCCCCTGATGTGTGGATTCACAGTATGTCGATGGGCACCTTTACTGCTGTGTTAACATGCCAGCTATGGACCTTGTACCATTTTGAAACCTGGGCCCTTCGCCCCGCTCGAGTCATGTGATCTAAACCTAACACTGTCCTGAGACTTTTTGTTGGAGATTTGCAGGCAAACACTGTGTTTTCCTACATTTTTAGTCACTGACAGTTTTAGTAATCAAATCAAATCCTCACAGCAATGTTCCAGAATCTAGTAGAAAGTCTTGTCTGGACAGTAGAGACAGTAACTCCAACATAAGCAGGCATCCCAGGACTTTTGTCCATATAGAGTCCATATATTTCAGTAATATCAGAACCCTTTAAGGCGGACATCACATCTACTCTTAACGAGGGAAACAAAGATGATGTCTACAAGCATCATCTTGTCCATATTGTGCAAAAACGATAAGAGCATAATGGTTTGTAAACGTCCAGATGGTCTGCTTTGTGTCTCTACCACCTTCCTGAAGATGTGTTATACATCAGAACGTGTTTCCTGCGATGTCTGGGGCGCTTATGGTGAGCTCGCCGTGGATTTGGCCTGGGGCCTGTGGAGTGTATGGTTTGAGTTATGGTGAGAAGAGGACGTCCTAAACGTGTGTTCAGTGGAACAGCGTACGGACAGCCATGTTCGCTGTAATTTCCGGGGTTGTCATGGTGAAACACTCTGTGGAGTCTGAGTTGTGTGCCAGGATCTAAAGCAAAGATACCTGAACTTCCTCTGTTGACTGGATATTGGAACCAGACGAAGTGGCGAAGTACCCCGAGTCCTCCTTGGCTTGTTTTCTTTGCGTTTCACGGCTTTGCTGGGCCAGACGTGCCACACATGTTTTTCGGAGTTTATTGAGGGCTTGGAGAAGATAGCTCTTGGTATTTAGATGCTGCAGATAAACAAAGAGAGAGAGATAGATAGAGCGAGATTGCATTTATTACAGACTCGGTCTCAGCTAACCACAACCACATGGCAAATGGGGTCCAATTTGGAACCTTCTCGCAGTCGACAGGGCAAGAAGAAGAAAACGCAAATGTGAGGGTACGCGTGCGGCATAACAATGGCAGACGGACCATATCTTCTCAGGCTGGGTCTTGATTGAGCAGAAAAACAGGACCCCACACCATATCCACATAAATTCTCTCGCACTGCTGTCAGCTGCCTACGAGCTGAAGCATAAATCAGATATAGATTCGATTATGTAAGCAGTTTTTAGAGTCTGTTTCCAATGAGACACTGGAGCAGTGTGAATTTTGGGGGCTTTGCAGGAGGGCCAAAGTGATGATGTGTCCAGAAGAAGTGTTGATATGGTCAGGCAGCTCCCATCCATGATCGAGGCTGTATGTCTTTAAACGTTTGGTAGAACTTCAGCGGCCTAGGACATTGAGCCTAGTCCTGGACTGTATTGTCCTTTCAGCTGAGAGTCTCATTCAGAATGGTGCGCAGTTTAGGACCAACCCTAAACCATAGAAGTCTAGAGTTTCACTGTTGTTTTGCTGTATATTGTTTGTGTTAGATTGTTAATGGTGTATGGTTGGTAGTAGTGCTGGACGATATGACCTCAAACTAATATTGTGATTAATTGAACATTTAACCTCGATTACGATTCATGAAAGATTCTTTTATTTGTTTTTTTTCTCTCTTCACTAAATACAAAACATGTCCAAACAATGGATAAAGCTGCTTAAGTTGCTCAGTTGCCTCCAGGCTGCTCCACGTTGTGGACTGGACAGAGCAGAGACCACGTACAACAGTGGGGCAAAGTATTAACAGAACTTAACAGAAAAAATTTAAAAAAAAGAAATGAGCAAGATTAGGTCAGTTTCTGAATATCAATTTCAAATCATTTTCAATGAAATGTCCAGCCATAGTTGGTAGAGTGAAGTGTGTTGCCCTATGTAGTTAAATTATTCATACTTTTGTAATATGAGTCGTTATGGATATGAGTTACATTATAACGAACTATAATATAATACAGTCATATGTAAAGTTAAGAAACCCCTTGTCTTTTTTAAAAAATAGCATTTGTTCTTTATTTTAACAAAACTGCGGGACAAGAGGTGACATAATAAACAGCATGACTAAACTTTTGTTTATAAAATGGAATTAATAGAAATACAATTTTCGTGTGTGGAAAACTACTTCAAATTGTAGACAGACAAGAGTCTTTCAATACTTGTTTAAGGGTTTTTCATCCATTCTTTATTGCAAAAAAAGGTCCTTCAGTTTTAAGTTTTAAAGTTTTTCAGTTCTATTTCTCTGGGATAAATTAAGAGTAACCCTCAGTTCCCATATATATATATATATATATATATATATATATATATATATATATATATATATATATAAACCAATAATAAAGAAACAAAAATAAATTAATAGTTAAGATGCTATAAAATGAATAATAGAGGTTTGAATAAAAATAATATTAAAAGTAAATGATAATAAAATGAAATATATATAATATATACACAAAGCATGTTGAGCTAAGATAGGAAGAATAATGTGATATGAATTGAAAGTTTTAAATATCTGAACAATTTGTAAGAAGTTGTTTAAGTCACACACACCAGACAGAACCTCAGAGGGACTGAAACGAAACACATGGGAAGGAAGGTTACGCTTTTTAAATGGAAGTAGAACTCTGCAGATTCATATCGTGTGGTTTTTCGCGCATATTCAGGCGCGTTTAGTTGTTGGATGGGCCGGGTTCTTCGGGACTGGTGGGAATTTATTGACTGTCAGCATGAAGAGGTGTCGGGTTGAGGTAGTCACAGAGCTAAAGGTGGACATTATTTCCCATTAAAACCTCCTTTTTTTCCACAGAAATTCCTTGTTATGAAAAATAGCTGACAATGAAAATGGAGTCTCTAAGTCCCCTGTATCCTGTACCCAAGTGGCTTAATTTATTATAAGTGGGCTCACTGAAAATGATCTATACGCCCAAATTACCAGCTGGACCTCTTTCCCGTCCGCTGTGGCACTTTTTTTGTGGGTGATGTCATCAACCCACTCCCAGGAACCCAATGTTTGGACTGGATTTGGCTGTAAAATGATTGTGAGGTTTTTATTCCAGTATAAAAATAACAATCACCAGTTTTATCACAGATACATGTACGCAAAATGTGCTCCAGTTGCACTAACATTTGGATTCGCTTGTACGCGTATCTCCACGCTCCACTGAAGGTGTTCTGAAGTTTCTACAGTATTAGTTTAATGGGAGTGATGGGACACTCCTGGACTGGTCAGCTTTCGTTCTCCTCATTTGTCTCCGTCTCCACTTTAGTTAAAAACAGTTTTGACCCGATTTTCACCTTTTTTTTAACCCTTGTTTCAATGTGAAGAATGTTGTCTATCAAAACCGAAAATTCATAAATCACTTCAGTCTCTTCTGATGTGATCTAACAGTAGACAGTGTAAACCTCCTGTTATACCGACGAAAGGAAGGGGTACTGTATAGGTTGTTCTGTGTAGGTGCTAGGCAGCTGCTTAGAAGAACCCATGGATGCTGTTTTTTTTGGGACAAGGTTAGAATCAATCAATCAACCTTTATTTTCATTTGGAGATCATTGAAGGTCACCCTGATTTCCACTGCAGCACATTTACAGCCCAAAGGGACTGAAAACAGGTCATAAGACGTCTCTGCATGGAGGTGTAGAGGTTCCTAATGGTGTCCTGTGATGATCCATCCCAGCTTGAATGTTTCACTCAGTCTCAGATGGTGTGGGAGGGGTGAAGTGTTGATAGAGCATCCAAAAGCGTTCATCCAGCAAGACAAAAGTGGGTCTTCCTCACTTAAGATGACCCACTGCCATTCCCAGTGACTCCATGACACTCTGTCACCACACCATTTCAGTCTTCTTGCAGATGTAGATGTAGATGCTCTTGCTGTAGTTCACTGCAGGTTAGTGTTAATCTCAGTTACAGTGGAATCACCAGTACCAGCCATACTGTCCCATGAGGAAGGGGACCTGTGGCTTCAAAAGCCGCCCTTATCCACTTGGTGCTAATGGGTGACAGTAGCCTTCCTGCATCATTGTAGTTCTAAGACATCCAAAAATGTTTTCAAACAAACTGATCCAGACAAAGAACACCTCTTTAGGTTGGACCAAATTTTGGTTCTTTGGACTGGAGCCTGATCTACGGCACCTTTCACACCAGCTTTTTAGGTTTGGATCAAAGTGGAAGGTCTGAAGATGGGTGTGAAAGCACCATGATCTTTCTGCCAACATGTCTACAAACCAATCAATGTCGGCATAGAGAGACTCTGATTTAGGTGATGGTGACCGACTGTAGTAAAGTTCTTAGGTCACTAAACTGGCAGTGTGAATCTGAATGAACAGGACCACAATGCAACAAGAACCTGTAACTGTCATGATAATTTAATAGATACACTGGCGAGTCACTGTTATTATACACTGAGTTATAAACACATCTTATACAGTCAGACAAGATTATTTATTTTACAATCGTATAGATTGACTTGCAGCACAGCGTGGATCAGTCCTCTGGACTGCATTTGAATGACGAGCGCTCAGGAATGTGACATTTTAAGCCGGAATAATTAGGTCCAGTGCAGCCCCTGCACTAAGTTATGCACAATCGTTGTCTCCGACGGGTCTCCTCTCGTCCACAGATGTAATATCACCTTTCAAGACAAATTATCCCGCTCTCTGTCCGAAAACACAATCGAGCGTAATTATATTATAATTGCCAAAGAAAATCCGACGGCGCTGAGTTTACTTTAGAAATCCCAAGACACCTAATCGGGGAAAGACCTTTGGACAAAATGGATCAAAGAAGGGGAGTTTTGGAGATGTGACTTACACCGATGGGAAGGGGAATCTGGTATGATTACATGTTTTCATAAAGATGATATAAAAATGCTCATAATCAAGGTTTTGTCGTATTCTCTCCGTTGGTCCTTACGCTCTTTTTGCATTTTGTCACGGTGGAGTTATTTCAGTCCGAATCCAAAAGTGAAAAAAGTGAAATGGAAAACTCAAAGGAATCCAAATGTTTTTCAGAAGTAACCTTCATTTCCTAATTTATGTCTTCCTGCGGAACTATTCCCAGCACGCTCTGTTGTTTTGGAGACCTGGTTCTCGTGTAGGAGAGCTTCCACAGACGTCCCGAGTGGACCACCTTCACCCCCGTGGATTCCCGAGCGTCTTCTACATCAGACGTGTTTCTGACAGGCAGTTTTTATCTAAGTGAGTTATCTGAGCAGGTTGTCCAAATCGAGCAGGATTTACAGGAACACAGGGGCCGTGATTCTCAAACCTAAGTCTCAGTTCTCCCATTGATGGTCGAGGATATTCTTTCCTTGTAGCCTGTGATGGTATCGAGATGCCGCAGTGTGTTTGATCTGCATGTACAGTATAGACCGTTCAGTCACCTTCAAGACGAACAAAGTGGACGAATAAATGAAGAAAAATGAGTAAATACAGTGTTTATCTACTGAGCGAAACACTAATATTAGAAAATATAGAAATAACCTTCCTGCAAAACGTGGTGGTTTTACATTATTGTGCTCCTTTAACCTTTAGAACTTGTGTTTTTTTGTAGTTTTACATGAACCTGTTCTGACCATGTTCTGACCAACAAATTTAAAAAGAGACGGACGAATGGGGTCAACTTGTTCTCTCTCTGGCTCTTTATTCAACCTGCACATAAATGTAAACAATCCCTTCAGCGGTCAGTTCTCTGCAACCTGAGGGAGTCTCCCGCATCACCCGCCAGCTCACCTGAAGCTACGGATTACACTACGTTTACATCTCAAATAATATATATATATATATATATATAAATATATAGTTCTTTGGTGATTATAGTAATTTTTTAGCAATTAACAAACAAAAACTTAAAATAATATGGACCACAACATACCTGCACATAAATGTAAACAATCTCACACGAGCACACTGTTAGCTCCAACCTACAACGCGTCATCAGCGTTTGGCGCCTAAACACATGGGACACGGGATCCACTAACATCCTCTATAAACACACGGAGGAATGACTAAAACAGAGGTGAAGATCATTTCTCTCCATTAACTCAACATACACATGTATATTTCTTCACTCACACACGGAGCTCCACCTCTACTCACCTGCCGCACCACCCGCCAGCTCACCTGAAGCTACGGACGCCACAGAGGCTAATATGCGGTTGCAGAGTAGGTGCAGGGAGTTGTAGTCCAAAGTAAAATACATAAAAATGAACCAAAACAAAACAATATTAACTAATTTAACTGTACTAGTTTTGTCAGAATACACAAGAAAATATCATTCTTATTAACTATACATAATTTTTAACTCTTGCACCTACAATTTTGGACTAAAAATCTTTATAGTTGATCATCCAGTGAGTGCAAGATGCAAGATTTTTATAATAATTTCTTCAAAATACTTGACAATCATCCAAATAAAACTAAAGTACAACCGGAACATCCTCTGTTATTTTGTCATTTTTATACTGTTCTGTGCAAAAGGTTTAGGCAGATAAGAACACTAATTTAAATCATTAATATGATGATATGAAATAAGAGATTCTGACCTGTTAAAACAGCACGCCGGGTAAACAAAAATGCAGCAAAGAGGAAGAAGGATTTCTCATTCAGAAGAAAGTAGATCTTCTGAGCTGGTCCAGCCAGCGCCTGGATGTGTTCATTTCCATCTGCAGCACACCTGATTTATCATCACTAAACTGATTTACTGCAGGTGTTGATGAGACTATAACAAAACGGTAATCTCTGGAGAAATTGAGCACAGAGCTAAAACACTACTATTTTTTATGAATTATTTTTCTAATAATTCTGGGGTAAATTTACTGAGCAAATACACATTTACTGTGCAGATATTTGAGCATCAGCCCCGCCCCCTCTCTCTGATCAGTCAGAGTCTGTATGCAGGTTGATCATCAGCCCCGCCTCTCTCTTCTCTCTGGATCAGTCAGAGTCTGTATGCAGGTTGACATCAGCCCGCCCCTCTGATCATCAGTCGTGGTCTGTATGCAGGTTGATCATCAGCCCCGCCTCTCTCTGATCAGTCAGAGCTCAGGCGCAGGTTGGAGCATCAGCCCCACTCTCTCTCTGATCAGTCAGAGTCTGTATGCAGGTTGATCATCAGCCCGCTCTCTCTGACTCAACAGAGTCTGTATGCAGGTTGAGCATCAGCCTCGCCTCCCTCTCTCTCTGATCAGTCAGAGTCTGTATGCAGGTTGGAGCATCAGCCTCACTCTCTCTCTGGATCAGTCAGAGTCTGTATGCAGGTTGAGCATCAGCTCCCACCCCTCTCTGGATCAGTCAGGAGTCTGTATGCAGGTTGAGCATCGTTTCTGCCCCTCTCTCTGATCAGTCAGAGTCTGTATGCAGGTTGAGCATCAGCCCCGCTCCCTCTCTCTGATCAGTCAGAGTCTGTATGCAGGTTGAGCATCAGCCCCGCCCCCCCTCTCTGATCAGTCAGAGTCTGTATGCAGGTTGATCATCAGCCCCGCCCCCTCTCTCTGATCAGTCAGAGTTCACGCAGGTTGATCATCAGCCCCGCCCCTCTGACTGGGTCAGGGAGTCTGTACGCAGGTTGATCATCAGCCCCGCCCCCTCTCTCTGATCAGTCAGAGTCTGTATGCAGGTTGATCATCAGCCCCGCCCTCTCTGATCAGTCAGGAGTCTGTATGCAGGTTGACCATCAGCCCCGCCCCTCTCTCTGGATTTCCCCTGATATACAGTATAAAGAGTTTTTCATAATGGTGATGATTTGAGTCTGTTTTATTATAATGATCATTTGCTGGTGTTACAGGTATATATTATATATCCTGCACATTGTTGACAGTCGCATTGCAGCTCTGTTTCAGACTGTTACGTAGAGAGGATGTGCTGTTAAAACCGCTTCACAGAAATGGGACATGTGGCAAAATATTTACAGAAAGCAGCTCCTCTGAATGACTGACTGCATTTTATTTGTTTTGACCTATGAATGAGATTTCTGTTCGTTTGTGTACATTGTTGTAGTTGGATAAGCCCACACATGTGTAGTTACACACACTCGTATAACTGTGTGTGTGTGTGTGTGTGTGTGTGTTTATTCTGCTGGTCTATACGCTTCTTACGACTGATTTGCACTGGCTTTCTATTTTCATTGTGCGTTTATATGTGGAGGCAGTGACGACTAACCTGGAGAGACTGTCTCACTGTAGGACAGCAGAGACGTGCAGGGACGTCTTCATTCAGCGGTGGAGCTGTAGACCATTAGGACTTCGGTTAAGGCTTATTCGGGAATATAAACTATGTGTCCAAATGTTTTTGGGAAAACGTCCATTTAGGGAATGCATTCAGATACTTTGTTGACACAGATGTGGCAAATGCACACGAGATTGTGTAACTCTGTAGAAGTACTGCAATAGAATAGGACTTTAGAGCAGATAAATGCATATCTATTGACACCGCATTCTCTAATATATGTATGTCTTAAAATATGTATGTCTCAATGTCTTATATTGATAATGAAACATAAAATGTGACTCGTTCAAACTCCTTCACATCAATTATAGGAAGTCATAGACACTGATCCAACCATCAAACTTCTCATAAAGAATTTCAGAAATCCTGTCCAAATGTTTGTGACACCCCTTCTAATGAATGCATTCACCTCTTTTAAGTTGTGCCCATCGCTGACACAGCTTGTCTCGTCCCTGTAGAGACGAATGGATTAATTTTTAAGGCCTTAGATTCTCACTTCCCCATAACATGACGCTGCCACCCCCATGTTTTACCACGTAGTGGGATCTATTTACCTTCAGCAATGTCTTTGTTCTAGCTGCCCTCCAGCACAGACCAGCTCAGTGCCAAGCTCTCCATATCACTGACTGGTGCACCTTTGCTCCAGTATGAGTCACTGAACTCCGTAAATCCTCCAACTTGATTAATGCTGAGTTTTGAGGAATGGCCGTGTCTGGGCAGTGCCTGGGTGGAATGAGATGCATCTTTCCATTCACACTGCTGATCCAGCACTGCTCAGTGGGGGATCCAAAACCTCTGGATTTTGTTGCCACAGACGGCTGAGTTGACTTCATTCAGGTTCATGATCTAACCAGTGAAACTGAGTCATGTTTTTTTTATATGAAGCAGAAACTGTGTTTTAATGATTTCATTTAATTCTAATCATTTTTGTTACATAAAACCATTATTTACATGGCTTCATTCCAGTGATCAATCAATCAATCAATCAATCAATCAATCAATCAATCAATCAATCAATCAATCAATCAATGTTTTTTTATATATATAAGGTGTTTGTCACAAAGCAGCTTTACAGAAACCAAGCCTGAATTGAGCAGCCAGCAGCAACAGTGGCAGGAAAAACTCCCTCAGACGAGGAGGAAGAAACCTTGAGAGGAACCAAGGCTCCTCTGGTCAATGGACGTGTTCAATTCCATCACCAGCTCATCTGATTTAACACCATTAACCTTTAGAACTTCAGGCCAATTTTGTGGGATACATTTATTCACTAAAAAATGCTAGATATTGTTATTTTCTGTGGATTCTATTTAAATATTTGTATGAATTTGACCATGTTTTGATTATTTTTGCTTATAAGGACAAAAATCCTGTTTTTAAATTGATCATCCAGAGTGTTTTTAGCTGCAAATTAATTGTAATGATTTGATTGATAATATTATAATAAGTTGTTCAGTACAAAAACATCAACCTGAATGTCCTTCATGTCAGTCCCTTCTCATTTTCCTTGTATAACCTAACATCTGGGTCACGCCCCCGCCTCCCTCTCTGATCAGTCAGAGTCTGTATGCAGGTTGACTCATCAGCCCCGCCTCTCTGGATCAGTCAGAGTCTGTATGCAGGTTGATCATCAGCCCGCCTCTCTCTCTGATCAGTCAGAGTCTGTATGCAGGTTGATCATCAGCCCCGCCTCTCTCTCTGGATCAGTCAGAGTCTGTATCGCAGGTTGATTCATCAGCCCCCGCCCTCTCTGATCAGTCAGAGTCTGTATGCAGGTTGATCATCAGCTCCCGCTTCCTGATCAGTCAGAGTCTGTATGCAGGTTGACCATCAGCCTCGCCTCTCTCTGGATCAGTCAGAGTTCCATGCAGGTTGATCATCAGCCCCGCCCCTCTCTCTGGATCAGTCAGAGTCTGTATGCAGGTTGACCATCAGCCCTCGCCTCCCCTCTCTCTCTGATCAGCCAGAGTCTGTATGCAGGTTGGATCATCGCCCCGCCTCTCTCTCTCTGATCAGTCAGAGTCTGTATGCAGGTTGATCATGTTCATGTGGACAGAGCAGTAAACATGCACTAGAAGTTCCTTTGGTATTTAAACTGATTTCGAACTATAAATAGTTCTGTATGAATGTTATTTGTATTAATTATAATTATAATATCAGTATTTTACAAGTAAATAAACTTTACTGCCCAAAAAAGGAGCTTTTTCATTCTAATTCTAAATTTAGCAGTTAATGCAAAACAACAGGGTGAAGGATATTAAAAGCATTTAGAAACAGTAGTGTCCCTGCCTCTGACAGTCAGCGATTTTACATGGAAATAAAGCAGCTCCATTCTGCTGTTTATTGCTTTGGGAGCTTTAGTTGTTTACAGGAAACAGGAACGTCATGTGTGCAGGAAATAAAGTGCGGAGTGTACGAAAAAAAACAGATCAGCTTTCTGCCAAAACTTCCTCTCCAACCTGCCAGAGCTCATGCGCGCTTTCATTTACAGGCCTTCATTTCACAGTACATACAGAATTGCTATTTGCTATCAATTGCATTTACATTTCATTTGGTTGTGAATCAAAATGAAAAACAACAAAACATTTTTATACATAACAATAACTATTCATCTCAAGTCTCCCGTGAATTTAAGCAAAACACATTCTGCATGCATATATCAATAATATATATCTGTGACACCGTATCATCACGTGATATTAATATTATTATTATTATAATACACCTCACTTTTCTTGGAGTCGTGTGAAGGTGCTGAGTTTGAGACTGTGATCAATAAATATCAACACAATTACATGACGTTTATCTAAATATATTTCGACTATCCCTCCGTTCAGGCAGCTTGTTGGTATCGGTTGGTAATATAACCTTTATTTATTTATTATTTAATTAATTAATTAATGTGAAGCTATTTTTACTGCTCATTTAGCATAAGTGTATGCCTTGAGGTCAGAGTACTGGGCTGAAAACTTGCAGGACAAAGTATTTCAAAAGTTTACTACTATTAGCTGAAAATGCTGTTACACAATGAGACAGGAGGTTGCTGGTGTTATGTACAGATTTCACTAGTTTTCACTCACTCACTAACTGTGAACCAGGGTTGGAGCCCGGGTTAACATCTACCGCCTCCGGTGCCGGTGGAAATTGGACTACTGTCGGTCGATGATTGGCTGAGGAGGAGAGGATGGTTGGTAAGAGTAGAGGAGGCAGGATAGTGCAAGATGGGAGGCAGATGATCCGCTGTGGCTTAATTGCAAAGGAGCAGTCAAAGAAGAAGAAGAAGAAGAAGAAGAAGACGCTATAACTGACAGCATTTTCGACCAATAGGAGTAACTTTCGACACACCCACCATTTTCAGCCAATGGGAGTAACCTTTGGACCTGCTCACATTTTGCGGCTCTTAATGTAATGTATGAAACATGTCTGGTGTCTGTTAGGAGACAAGTCTGCTTCTGTAGCTTTGCCTGGAGCTACAGCAGGGCTGTGAACCTGGATGCCTTAATCAGATTCCACTTGATCAGTAATGTGGAGTAAATGACATTAAGGAGCAAAGTGCTTTACAGTCTGTGGAGCATTAAAGCCTGTCGGGGTTCTATTGTAATGTCAGTGTCAGTCTATCCAGCAGGATAAATGCCGTACGGAACCTTATTTCATTTCATTTCTATTGAGCTCACCCTCAGTCAGCACAGTGGAGGTGCTGACAGGTGGAGTTTACCTTGGCTGAAGCTTTCAGTCCACCTAAACAACCACCTTCCAACCCCCACCTCTCCAAAACAGCCATTAAATCAACTCTGTCCTCTTTCATCAGTGACATCTGGGCTTAATTTGTAAAAATGTGTGTGTGTTTGTGTGTGTGTGTGTGTGTGTGTGTGTGTGTGTGTGTGTGTGTGTGTGTGTGTGTGTGTGTGTGTTGGGTCAGTCGGTAGAGGCTCATGTTTAGAGTAAAGAGAGATCAGGTGAGTTTTCTGTTGTTCACTCTGTAAAAACACTGGTAAGACCAGTGGTCTCAAACCCTTCTCCTCTACCTTCCCACAGAACTGATCCAAACGCATCCCACCTGATCACCTAAAGCCCCGGGTTCACTACGACATTTAAAGTCGGGTAGGATTGAAAACAGACTGGCTGCCTCCTCACTTCCCAGCAAGCTTTTGCAGATTTTTATGGTGAATTAAAAAACATCCGTCTAACACTGAACCACTAGAGACCACACGCTCAGAGTCGGTCAGACTGAGTCTCTGACCAGTATACGCTACTAGATTACCTTCAGAGTCGGTCAGACCGAGTCTCTGACCAGTATACACTAATGGATTACTCTCAGAGTCGGGTCAGACCGAGTCTCTGACCAGTATACGCTACTAGATTACTCTCAGAGTCCAGTCAGACTGAGTCTCTGACCAGTATACGGGACCTCCAGTCCTCCCAGAGGAAGGTTGGAGCCTTTAACTCATCTACAGACATCAATCAGCCCATTAGAGGCATTGTAGTGCTGATCACAGCGGAGGTTGCGTTAATCTGAGTTTCTGTTTTTCTCAGAACCACAGCTCTGGTCCAGAAGTGTAAAATGTTCAGCACGTGGCCCAATCAGGTACAAAGAGCTTCTCTGAATATCTGATCTTCATCCAAGTTACAAAACCATACATGAGCACACGTTTTTTTTCCATGTAATAAAACCCTTTTCCAAACAAGACCGACTTTATTTATTGGGTTTAGATTAAGAAGAAGATTAGATCACCATTTCTCCAGAAATCCAGATAATTCCAAAAAGTGACAAGATCCCAGACGTTCTCACAGCTGCATCCATCTCTGTTAGGGGTGAATTTTTAAGATAAGTGTCTGAAGGCCACCTGGTGGTTTCCCAGGTGATTTCTGTCTGCTATAGTGTTGCTAAGAGGTTGCTATGGAGTTGCAAGGCAGTTGATAGGCTGCTTCTTTGGAATCCCAGGTGGTTTCTCTTTGGTTGCTATGGTGTTGCTAAGTGGTCCCTGTAGTATTTCGCAGTGGTTGGTATGGAACCCTTCAGTGGTTCCAGCAAAGTTTCCAAATATATATTTTTTTCACACGCTACACACACACACTACACACACACACTACACACACACACTACACACACACTCCACACAGCCGTGCTGATGCAGCAAATCCCGGGAAATAGATCAAACACATTCACGTTCACACACAGCATCCTGCCATGTGTTTCTGTCTCCACTCCCTCACGTCCTCTGTATCACTTACTGGCTGCTGAAACGGCTAATAATACAAGCAACGTTTGGCAGGAGCTCCGACTGAGACAAACATAGTCCAGAGAGAAGTGTACATATTTATACACAGAATACAGTCGATACTCGCGCTGACCGAACAGCGGAAAACGTCCTGGATCCGTTTAAAATGCTGATTTGCTGTGAAGAGTTAACCGTCAATGATGGTTAAGACGACGTGTTTCTGTGTGTTTCTTCAGGAATCCCAGGTTTTGCGGTTCCTATGGTGCTGCTGAGTGGTTGCTATAAATTCCTAAGGCTGCTATGGTGTATCTAAAGGGTTGTTATGGAGATGCTTGGTAGGCTATTTCTTCAGAATCCCAGGTGGTTTCTATGTGGTTGCTGTGGTGTTGCTAAGAGGTATTTTGTTGATGGTTGCTATGGAGTAATTTAATGATTCTTGCATTCTATTTTCTCTATATAAAATTAATTACAAAATTCACACATACACACACACATGCACACATACACACACACACACACACACACACACACACACACACACACACACACACATATATATATATATATATATATATTTCAGGATAAAATCAAGAGAATACTGAAATAATTCAAAAGCTCTAGATATCATCTGAAAGTTCAACATTTTTTCACACTCAGCTTCTATGAACAAAATGCTCCATTCATGGTGTCGCCATGGTTCTCGACTTGTTCCTCAGGGATCCCTGCCGATCCAGATTCAGATCCAGACACACAGGTCAGAGCAAAACAGAACTGTCTGGTAGTCTGTGAGTCCTCGAGGAGCAGTGTGTGAGACGCTGCTTCAGAGAACATGGCATCTGGAGTGTCGTGGTGTTTTCAGAGGGTTACACAGGCGTTTCCACCTGTCCTGCAGTTTTAGATCTGGGGTGATTTGAGTGTCAGTGTGCAGGAGTGAGCTCTTTGTGTTCATTGTTTGACACCTTGTCTGCAGTGTGTGTCTGGTGTAAGTAGGGAGGATTAAAGGTCACACAAACCTGCGTCTGGACTGTGGCCTGTAACTCGATCCCTAATCAGTGTGAGGAGTGAAGTAAAGTGTGAAGGGAGACACACACAGGTGCTTTCACACTCACTAATTAAAGCGGACTTGTGTCACAGAGCTGCTGGAGTGTTTAAACCCCTCAGTGTCACTGCTGGACCAAGAACAGTCCACCAACCAGAAACGTCCAGTCGACAGTGTCCTGTGAGCAGCGCCCTGTGAGCGCTGATGAAGGACTAGAGGACGACCAACACAAAATGTGCAGAAACAGATGAGCTTCTGTCTCTGACTTCTTTACATCTACAAGGTGAGACACTGCAGGGAGTGTCTGATAGAGTGGACATCTATCTATCTGTCTGTCTGTCTGTCTGTCTGTCTGTCTGTCTGTCTGTCTGTCTGTCCATCCATCCATCCATCCATACCCCCAAAGACTGTGTGTGAGGGTGGTTTTTTCATTGTAACTGAGTTAGGCCACTGCCTTATTATGGAGACGTGGCTCTAATTCAACATCAGCATTAGCTCCAGATGTGTCTCAGACTCCCGATGAGAGCTGGCATCATTAAACTCATCAGAAATGAAAATGAAACACTCGTGATCCAAGTATTTCAGCTATTGATCCATTTCTCCAGCGTTTTATTGGACAGTTGATGCAGAACCATTAAGAATCAGTTGATGCTGACTGTGGTGCCAGATAACCCACTGTGGCCGGGACGTGGAGGTCTGACAGATGCACGTTCTTCTGCAGAAGTTTGCTCTAGAATTTCATTTAGATAAGAGCTTCTGTCCAATGACATCAATGTAAAATGTGAACTTGTTCATTTTATGTTATTTAATTTCCTTTAAAAACCCGTGGATTCTCTAGGCAAGGAAATGATCAAGCCCTAGTGGATTATAGAGTCTCTCTCTCTCTCTTCTCTCTCTCTCTCTCTCTCTCTCTCTCTCTCTCTCTTCTTCCCTCTCTCGCTCCCTCTCTCACACGACTCTCAACTCTCTCTTTTTCTTTTTTCCTCTTTCTCTCTCTCTCTCGCCTCCTCTCTCTCTCTCTCACTCTCTCTCCTCTGTCTTTCTCCATCCTCTCTTCCTCTCTCTCTCTCTCTCTCCCTTCTCTTTCTCTCCTCGCCCCTCTCTCTCTCTCACTCTCTCTTCTCTCTCTCCGTCTCTCTCTCTCTCTCTCTCTCTGTAGTATGGATTTAAGGTCAGAAGGTTATTTTCTTGATGATTTGACCTTGGCTAATTTGTTTCAAATATGTTAAATCTCCGAGTGTGTCCACATCTGGAACCACAGCCCCCCACCACTCTACCTTTTAAACATTACACCTAAACATTACACTCACACCAGCTGCTCCTGTTCATGTGGCAGCATCCAGTTTTTAATCTTTTCTACTCTATTGGCTTTACTATTGATTACCTTGCGATCCAAATTTTCTACAGATTATTATTTTATTTTATGTCTAAGAATTTTGTTTCTGATGGATTTTCAAGACATCAGATCCATTACGATTCCTGATTGTTTAGTCTGATTTTGGGATGTGGTTTCCATGTAGGAACTGTTGTACTGAATCATCCCCTGTGTTATCAAACGGGGTGCCAAAGATGTGCCCATGATACAAACACCAGCGTTGATACTTCCACCCCCATGTTTCACAGTTTGAATGAGGTTCGTATATTACAATGCAAGTACTGATTTTTAACCAAATGTACTGCATGTGTAACATGTAATAAGGAAACTTAAAAATGAGACATTTTGATGTTTTTGTTTATTTGTTTGTTTGTTTGTTTGTTTGTTTGTTTGTTTGGGGGAGGTGGATAATATTGGTATCCTCTTGGCATTTTACAGCTCATATCTGGAGAAGCCTGGCATGTTTTTGGTGAATAACGGTATGTCAAACTACGAGAACTGCCCACAAACTTGCTCCAGGGTTCTAACGTTTAAAGCACAGTACCAATCATTGCTTGTTTAGAACTCTAAGTCCCCCTAACTGGACTTCAGGGACTTTCTGCTTTGTGCTTAAGGTCATCTGTCGTATAGAATAGCTCATGGTCTTTAGCAGTGACCTGCAGGGCAGGTTGTAATGTATAGTAATTGTACTCAGCTATAAACTTTTATGCCTTTAAAATAGACCTGACCTCGCAAAGCCGTAGCTGCAGGTTTGTTGCCTGCTTCAGTTTCAGTTTATGACGCTTATGAAAGCCTGCACATAGTTTAAGGTCAGGAGATCCTATGATCTACACTTTCTACAGGCAATCAAACTGACAGGCATTTGTTATAATACATCTAAGTGACGAAGCAGGGAGTCACACAGAGTGAACCGGAGGAGCTGAGAAACTGCAGTCTAAAGCATCCTGAAACTGTATGTTTACGGTATCTGGTGCATATCTGGCTCTAGGATTGTGTAATCCATCCTTGGACTAGATGTATTTCATATGGAGAATGTAGGAGAAATTCCCACCATACAAAGAGCATCCGCTGGGAAGCTGTGAGAGAAGCATCTCTAATAATATTTTTCGGAATAAAACGTGTCTCGCAGAGTCCCAAACGCTCTGGGTGTGTTTGTGTGTATAAACGGGGGTGGATGACAGCCTGTGTGTTTGTACAGTACTGCTATAAGTACAGGCAACACAGCTGGGAGAGGGAGGGTGGAGGCGCTGTGAGGAGAGCACGAGTGGTTCTAACACAAGCAATGAAGCACATCGTTTTAAGACGGACAGTGTATAGCACCCTGGGGGTCGTTGTCTTGTTGCATGATCAACACTCGTGCTGGATAAATGTATTAGAATGTCTGCTCTGCCCAAAATCAAGGGTATTAAAAAGAACCATCCATCCAGGGAAGGCTTTCTACTAGATTTTGGACATGTGCAAGGATCCAATTGCATTCAGTGACTTATTGAGGACAGGCTGTTGGATGGAGGGACATCATCCCAGAGAACACAGTTCCACTGCTCAACACCTCAATGCTGGGGATCTTTACACCCTTCTAGCCCACACCTGGCATTAAGCATGGTGCTTATTCTATTTGCAGTACTCTACAGGGTCCAAGCATGATGGGTGTGCATTTGCACACATATGTCAGCAATGGGTGCAGCTTGAAGTAGCTGAATGCATTCATTAGAGAGGATGTGCACAAACGTTTGGACATTAGTTTGCATAATGACGCCAGGTTGTCCTCGTCTCAAGGCAGCAAAGTAGTGCCAAGCAGTGATGCTTCCACCCCCATGCTTCACAGTTTGGATGAGGTTCTTACGTTACCTTTTAGGTGTTGCACGGGTCTTGATACAACAACAACAACAACAACAACAACAACAACAATAATAATCATAATATGGCAGTGATATAAACTGTATTGTTACCATTGTGTTCATGTGATCAACACATGTGAAACCTTCTGTGTGAGAGCAGGAGACAGAGAGAGTGAGAGAGAGAGAGAGAGAGAGAGAGAGAGAGAGAGAGAGAGAGAGAGGAGAGAGAGAGAGAGAGAGAGAGACAGAGAGAGAGAGACAGAGAGACTTTTTTTTTTGACTTTTAAGAGCCTTTATTTAAAACAGAGGATCTACAATCACTGCAGCAGATGTTTCACATGTACATGAATAAATAAATAAATAAGTCATCCACCAATGGCGGACACATCAAGAAAAAATAAATGACATTAAAGATTGTTAGAACTTGGGGCAAAGTAGACGGTCTCATCGAGTATAAACAAATGGCATCACATAGCACCAGAGTAATAAACGCCAGTTACACATTCATGCTATAAAAACTAAAATCGGGTAAAACCCGACTTCACCAATCTGCAGAAAAACACGCATGGCGTCATTAGTCCGCGCCCTGTGCCAGCTTGTTCTTCTGCTACAGATACACTGCCATCTTAGCCTGTCCCAGAATAAAATTCACCAGCTGGCACCTGGACCTCTCTTTCTGGACGTATTTAAAACCCAGGATAAAAGTCTGCAGATTGAAAGTCAGATTAAGAGACATAAAACATTGCGTGAAACAGTGAATAAGGACGAGCTCAAAACATGCATACAAAGCATGGAAAACAGTCTCCTCTGGGAACAGAATGGACACCCGAGAAAACGGCGTGATCTAAAATGAGATAAAAAGCTGCTCACAGAAATTATACCATAAACCCGCCACTGCAAGTCGCAACCTTTTTGGTCAACGGGTGGCTTATACAACGCCTCCACTCAGGCTTTACATCACTAGTAAAGACAGTGCGCTCACTTCTGCGTATCAGCCCTCCCCCCGCCAGCCTCCGTTTGTTCAGTGCTGTCACACAAACTTATAAATCATTTTACTGGAGGCTGTGAGGCGTGCCCTGAGTCTCCCCACGCCCAGAAGAGGGCCCGCATAGTCTTGCAGGTCAGGGAGGCAAGGAGACCAGGGAAGGGGTCTGTCCGGGCAAATCACCGCACTCATGGTCTCTCAGCAGTTAATGTTTGCCGGGAGAGCAGCGACCCAGTGGCGCAACAGACAGGCCACCACACGCCGAGAGCGCAACCCCAGCCGTTCTGCCAGGTCCTCCACATGATCAAGTTCGGGGCCCGCAAGGTCCACCAGGGCACGAACGTTCGTGACCGTCGAAGACCTCAAGACTGTGTCAAGTGTAGGAAAGGAGGCACCTGCAATGTCCATGCGAGCCCCGTGGAGCAGGGGGTTCCTCCAGCAGCCAGTGCAGGAAGTACTGTCCATTCACAAAGTTAAAAGACCCAAATTTTTAAAAAAGACTACGATAAAACACAGGCAAGTTTAAACATCTAGGGACTTAGTGTCCATTAAAACAAGGTTCAGTCCAAAGCCAGGCCGCCCACTGTTTGCAGGATTTTACATGCCACCGCTCTCCACACCAGCCTCCTCACTGGGCCCAAAGAGAAGTCTCTGATGAAAAGCAGGCGGAATGCAGCTGTCCTACTCCGCCAGATGTGCTGCGCCTTGACCGCCACCCTCGAAGGATGTAGACACCAGGTACCCAGTGAAGCCGATCCCAAAAGAAATCAACTAACAGAGCCTGGATCTCAGCTAATAGACCCGGTGGGGGATCAACGCAGGCCAGTTTGTGCCACAAGGAGGACGCAGCAAGGTTGTTAGTGACCAAACGCGCCCTCTGTAGGACATTTTGGGGTTAGCTAGGTCCATTTCCTAAGGCGCCCTTAACTTTTTCAAGAACGCTCTTCCTCAGTTCCTGTCCACAGTAGCACTATCTCCCAAATATAATGCCCAGATATCGAAAAGCCACACCCGCCCTCCAGGCCAACCCATCTGGCAGCTGCGACCCCACCATCCCAGTCCCCACTAAAATGGCGCCACTCTGGACCAATTGACTTTGCAGACGATAAAACCTGAAAATCACATAAAATCTGATTTAAACAGACACATCAAATTGAGGAGAGTAAAATACAGATCGTCTGCACAGCCTAAAACACAAATTGGGAGAAACTTTGGGCATGGAGAAACCAGAGATCTTCTCTCCTTTCAGCATACATAAAAGAGGTTCATAGCAAGAGCTGCATACAGCATGTCGTGGACAGGGACATTCTGTCGATACCTCTCTGAAGACTTTAAAAGGGGAAACACAAACCACCGCTGACCTTTTAAGTATACTTTCAGTGTCACCGTGCCAACAACCTGATCATGGCTGTGAAACTAGGGTTGAACCCAAAGTTCTCCAGAACTTCAAAGATAGGTGGGTATGTTCAACCCGGTCAAAAGCCTTTTCCTGATCCAAGAAAATAAGACCAGTCTTTAAACCCAACAGCCTGAGACCCCAAAAACATCCCGAATCAAATACACGTTGTCAAAGATAGACCGACCAGGCACACAGTACGTCTGGTCCACATGAATCACCTGCCCCATCACCTTCCCCAGTCTCAAGGCCAAAGCTTTGAGAGCAGCTTCAGTCGGGTACACAAGAGGGAGACAGGGGCCAGTTCTTGAGTTCGGTCAGGTCGCTTTTTCGGGAGCAAGGTGAGCACTGCCTCCTGCAGCTCAGGGGAGATGCCTCGCTGGCAAACTGCTAAGGAGAACTCTCCAGCACATCCTCACCCATTATGGACCAGAAAGCCTTATAAAACTCAACCGAAGGCTATCATCCCAGGCGCTCATCGTTTCTCCATTCCTCGAGAGCATCGTGCCCCAGGAGAGCTCAGCGCCCACAGTGCAGCCGCCTCTGCGCGTGAGCCACACACCGCTGAAGAACCTGCCTCCACATCTGGTGTGTGTCCACCACCGCTCATACAGCTCCGAGAAAGCTGACTGTCCGCTGCATGGATCAAGGTTCCACTGGCAGATGCCCAAGTAGTCCCACTAGCGCAGCATAAACCTTTTCTGTCCATTTTTACGCTCAAGACCAAAAAAGAACTTAGACGGGGCATCCAATTCAGTCACGCACTGAAAACGTGATCGGACCAGCGCCCCCTGTGCTGTGATACCCAGTAGATCCCCTAAGGCTGTCTTTGTAAGAGCTCTAATATGCTCTTGATCTCCTGTGGTCTCCCACTAAATCCTGAGCCCCACTATTCCAGTCTCCAGAGCTTTAAGAGATCTACTGATGTCCCTAGTGACACTGAGAGTATACTGCTGACAGAACAATTTAATGTGAACTTTGGCTACGTCCCACCACTGTTGAAGGGAGGTAAAAGAAGATTTTTGTGCTTTAAAACATCCCAAAAAAAGTAAAAGACTCTATAAAATTGGAATCTTCTAGTGAGGTTAAATGCCAGTATGCACTCCTAGGCTTCACATTGCACTTTGCAACCTTGCAGGGACCATAGAGTGGTCAGACAAACCCACAGGAGAAATAAAACAATGTGTAAAAAGAGACAGGTGATGACTGTAACATAAAAACGGTCCAACCTGGCCAAGAGAGTGCATTGCTCTGACTATGAAAGCCCACGTATACTGTCTCTGCCTGTTGTAGTTCTCCAGAGATCACATAGTCATGTTCCTCCATCACTTCACACATTCGCCACGAGAGGGGCAAAGGAAGCCTCCAAGTGGTTCCTATTCAAACCATCAGCAGTGCAATTAAAAATCCACCCAGTACAAAAGCTCAGTAGAAAGACAGCTGGCCAGTACTGTACTAAGTGTGTCTAAAAACTCAGCCTGTCAGCTGCACTGGTCGTGCATAAACACAGATAAAACTAACACTCATCCTCAAAGCAGTCTGCATTTCTGGAACAGTCTCCTTAAAACCTCCTCCACCGTGATAAGGAGACAGGAGTAAAAGATCATGAAATAAACAGCAACACCACCGCCAGAGAAGTATTATGGCTATGACGGAAACCCTGTCCACTCTGGGCGGTCCAGTCAGCAGCGCTATGCGCATTATCACTGTGGGTTTCTGCAGAAACGCAACATCAACGCGCTTGAGCTTCAGTAACTCATAAAGTTTAGCCGCCTCCCACCATCCCTGGCTCCATTAATGTTAAGAGAAGCACGTAAACCACCACAAAAGAGTAAAGGGAGATTTAAAAACCAGTACGAAACCATCCTGCAACTGAGGAGAAGCTAAAAACGCCTAAAAGTCATCATCAGCAGCCTTGTTGAGCCTGGTCACCACTTTTCACGAGCAAATTCAGGCTCAGTAAAAACTCCGTCTTTCCTAAAAAGTTTCACATCACTAATGAACTGCTGTTTGTCCGGGAAGTAGTCTCTGACTTTAACACCAGACTGGCCTTGGTGACTTTGAGAAACTTCTTTTTAATATCATTAACAGTACACCAGGGGCAGAGACTCATCCTGGGAGCACTCCGATCTCACCCTTCACTGTCAGGTCCTCATCCAATTACCCAACTCTCCTTTTTGACCTGTTTATGGCCTTGCCCTGGGCATCTTTTCTTCCGCTTCTGGAGGAACTTTAAAAACAGTGTCATCCTCCACACACCTCGGATTTCAGTCTCCTGTACCCTAACATGCTGTTGCAGGCCCAGCACAATTGCCCCTACAGCCCCGCCCTGCTCATCAGAGACAAGGCTGGTCAGGTCCACCACCCCACCAGCTTAGGCCAGGGAGGCTCACCATTGTCCGACACAGCCGGGAACCACTGCATCCGGCAGCAGGCCCAGCCGTGACCAGTTCAGCCCTCAGGTGCATCAGTGAGAGCAGCCGCAGGGGAACGGGCACAGAGACTCCATCCACGCACCGGTTTTGCCTCTCCAGATGCCCAGGCCAAGTGGCTGACCAGCAGGGCGAAGCACGCAGGCTGGACGCCACAGACAGCCTCAGCAGGCCCAGCCACCCCAGGGACCAGCCAACGAGGACCAGCTGCCACAGGCTCTCCGAACCACCCGGCCTGTGAGCAATCCGTTGGGGCAAGAGCGCACAAGGTGTCCAATGGCCCCACATCCAAAACACTTCATGGCCAGACGTGGACGGCGATAAACCGGTAATCAAAGCCGCCCACCCTGAACTTGAAAACCAGGTCCAGGTGTGTCTGCCCAATCCTTGGAGACACCATGTAAACAAACTCTAAAAGAAACCAGTGTTTAATCAGGGGCTGCATTTACAGCCCAGGGGATTTTTTTAATAGAGACACGTGAGCTCCCAAACGGGAGAGCTCCTGCTCCAGCATCTCATCCCTAATGAAGGGGGGGACATTAGACAGGACAATCTTCTTAGAGGGGGTGCTAAGGGGAGACACAGGAGTGAATCCGCCATAAGAACAACACCACCTGAATGAGCTCGTTTGCCCTCCTTCAATAGAGCTTAGAACAACACCACTACACTGTTCATCCTGGAAGCTGACACAATGTTGGAGTGACTGCCTGTCCAGCAGCCAGACAGCAGTCCTCCACACCTGCCCTGCACTCAATCTTCACCGCATGGCGTCGGGACAGACTCTCATAGAGCCCAGGAGACAGATCCCCCACCATGCTCCAACCACACACACGCACGCACGCACGCTCGCGCACGGACACACACACACACACACACAGTCCACCACAAACAACAACAAACTCACAGGCACGAAAAGCTTGGGCAAAAGCCAACAAACACGCTGCTCTCAGCTCACGCTGCTCTCAGCTCACACCGCTCACTCACGCCCGCGCATGCGCAGAGAAGAGAGAGAGAGAGAGAGAGAGAGAGAGAGAATGTGCATGTGATTTGTTGAGTGTTTATACGTGACCTCACTTTCTACTGTCCAGATTTATGGTGGTCTCTCAGTTCACACTCCGCTGTCTCTGTCTGTACAGTATCCATCATGCTGTCCATATTTATGTGTTTTGAACAGACCGTTAGAGACTCCAAGGTGTCTCAGGCCACTGTGCCTGTGTGTCTGTTTTCAGGCCTGGTGTCTGTCTAACCCTCAGTTCTGACCACGTTGCGTCAGTACCGGACAGAACCAGAACCATAAATATACTCCCTGATTTATAATGATGTAAATCCCACATTTTCTCCTTCTCAAACCAGAATCAGGCAGGTTGTACTGATTGTGTTTGTGTATCGCTGCTGTTGGACAAAATGCTCGTATCATTACTCTCATTGGAATTCAGTGCAAAAGACTGTATTCCAAGTCATTTTGGAGCATTTCTATTGGTCCATTCATCAGGAGCAGTGCCAAGGACAGACAAAACATTATTTATATGTTAAAGCAACAACACCAATCAGTAAATGACAAATGAACCCTATTGTTGTGTTAATATTCTGTTTACACCCTGTGTCCCTAACGATTCAGCCCCCTGAACAGCTTTCAGAGACCCTGAGAACCTGTGGCTCCTGGACGTGAGCAGCTTTTCATTTTGTCCAATCTTTTGGAAACACTTTAAGGAAAGTTATCAAATGTCATGTTGAGAAAAGATCTTTAAGGAGGTTTTCTCTGGTGTGGGACATTTTCCATTCTTAAGACACCGCAACAGTTAAATGACCAAGCCCAGGCCTGACGAAGGGGCTTTCTAAACCCAATATTCCACCTTACCAGTGTGAACCAGTGAGTGCACACACACACACACACAGACACACACACTCACACACAGACACACACTCATACACACGCACACACATATACACGCACACACGTATACATGCACACACACACACACACACACTCATACACACATATACACACACACAAATCATCATCACCCCATACTTCTGTCGATTTGTTTCTCTCTTGAGTTTCTCTCTGTTTTTCCACACTCTCTCTCTCTCTTTCTCTCTCTCTCTTTCTCTCTCTCTCTTTCTCTCTCTCTCTTTCTCTCTCTGTCTCTCTCTCTCTCTCTCTCTCTCTCTCTCTCTCTCTCTCTCTCTCTGTGGGTGTTTTATGGGTTTAATGCTTATGCTTCCCTGTTCTTTACCCGGTTTACCCCCCACCCAGGACCCTCTCAGCATCTAAATCACAGACTTTTACTGACCCAGTTCAGACGCACAGTTTTAAACGGTTCTAATTACTGATTCTTTACATCTAACAGAACATTATCAAAGAGACGAGATTAAAATATCAACGATAAAGAATATTTAACAACTACAGGCTTAAAATGCTGCATTATATTATGATCTGTGAACTGTTTCAGGTACAGCCCAACATAGTGCTGATTATAGGGATTAGAGTAGTTTTTCAACAGTAGTGCAGTGAACATCACACGTTAAACTCCACCCACTCACTGCACAGCCTGCTGCTCCTTCTCCAGCTCCTTACACACACCAACACATTAAACTCCACCCACTCACTGCACAGCCTGCTGCTCCTTCTCCAGCTCCTTACACACACCAACACATTAAACTCCACCCACTCACTGAACACACTCTGGGTTTTGAACTGGTTCCATTCTGGCTTACAAGAACCTTGGTGCTTTTTCACGAACAAGTCCAAGTTTAAACCAGTTTTAATGAAACTGAGGATACGTCACCGAATACATCATCAACAGAGGGGCTGCACAGGGTCAGTAAGAGAAGATGGTAGCATATATAGATGATCTGCGACTGTTTGTTCTGTTACAGACCTTTGTTTTTCTCCAAAAAGCAAATATGGTCCTGTACAACTAGACACGCCCACAGCGGTTCCAGCTGAAAACCTAATCTTTGGCTGACCTAATGGTTCCGCCTGTGAACAAACTTCAGCTTCCAGAACCTATTTTTGGTGGTGCAAATGCACAGAGAGGTTCAGAATTAGGTTTGCCAGCTGGACAGACAACAGCTCGGTGCCACCAAACGTATATTTATTCACACATAATAACACTCAGGAATGTTTCCCTGAGCTACAACGAGCTCAGACCAGATACCCAGTCTAACCACGTCCCTTCCTCTGTGTCCGTATGCTGAGCGACTGGGAGTGACTGGGAGATTTCACCTAAGCAGCTGCAGCCGGTCACCACATTGTCTTAATCCTAGATAGTCCCAATCAGCTTGGCCCGAACAAACTTTTGGGTAAATGATTTTTAAAGTGGACAAATGTGTCCACCCGAGTCCTGGATTCAGTCCGTTCACGAACCTCTCCACTCACACTCTGATTTCACTCTGACTGTGAGAACGTTGCGTTCAGAAGTCAAACTCAGGGGTCATCCCTGAGAGTTCTGCTTTCTCAGGGTAGAAGTGCTGATGTGCACTGATGTTCTAATGAATACCATCATAGAACAGAGCGGTCCTGAATAAGCATTTTGTCCTTGAGGTGTGTGATCTAGTCAGTGCGCGAGAGCCAGGAGGACACACTGGTTGCATTTAAAAGCGAGTATGATGTCATGCCTGAACCTATGCATATAATAAATTGCAGCATATTGTGCTGTAATGCGCTCTGTATGGGACGTAAGAGCAGGGGCTGGACAATGATGGATTTCAGCAGTTTAATGGCGCTGTGTGGCAGTTTCTAATTAGGCCTTCCCCTCTTTAAACGCATGCATTTGTTACTCATTAGTGTTCGCAGATTCTGGTGTTTGAAGGATGTAAAGTGTTTGTAATTAAACGTGAGTCCCACCTGCTGTACTGATTTATTTGATGGCTTGGAACTCAGGGCTGTGGCTCAGAGCAGGCCATTAAGAAATGATTAGTGTGTTTTAATTTCCTCAAGCTGCTTTTTGGCCTTTTTCTGTGTGTGCACACCATCGAGGGTTCCTCAGGGACCGTTTGCACAAGACAGTGTTTCTACAGTATTTAAAGCTCAAAGAACCTTTTAGATGCTCAAATGGTTCTTTGTCTGGTCAAAACCTGGATTTCCAGATTGCTCTTTAAAATAAAGGTGCTTCCAATGACGTTTATAGAAGAACATGCTGGAGAACGACTCCCACAGACTCTGGGAGCGCTGGGCAGCTCCTGCAGTGACCGGCTGCTTCACCCTAAGTGTGTGAAGGAGCGGTATCACGGGTCTGAAGATTAACTCAGTTCAACAGTGGTCTCTCGTCCCCCCCAGATGACCAATGGAGACAGTCAGTAGAGTAGTTCAGTGACCGCGGTCTTCCACTGAACAAACAACTCTGCTTTACATTTACATTTACAGCGTTTATCTGACACTCTTACAAGGTTCCTGGTGTTACAGAAGAGGGTCAGGGTAGTGTGGTGTGGTGCAGTGGCTCACTGGTGGTATCTTATGGTTTGTGATTAGGCTGTTTAATGAGTAACTGGCATCATCCATGATAGACAGCAGTTTGTCTGCAGTCCTTCTCTCTGCCACTGTTGTCAGAGTCCACCTCCACTCTGACCACCAACCCAGCCCGCCTGACCAGATTGTCCAGCGGCGGCCCACCTCTCCTCCTGATGCTGCCTCCTCAGCACACCACAGTGTAGAAGAGAATACCAGCAACTATATGCAGGAGTTTTCTACAGATGTTTACTTCCAGTCTCCTCAGGAAGTAAAGCTGGCTCTGCCTGTTCCTGTACAGCGTGTCACTGCACTCTGACCAGTCCAGTTTGTCATCCAAGAGGTGTTGATTAAACTGTTGCTGTGTCCAAACACTGGAAACACTTCTTAAAGCTGTGACATCAGTGGCCTTAAACCCGACGCCGTACTGAGGGACACCACTTCTGTATGAGTAGATCAATCAATATTGATCAGATCAGACTACAGTTATCATCACCTTCATCTTCCTTCCCAATAGAACTGCAACCCCACACGTCCTTCTAGGAGCAACCACATATGAGTGTCTTTTAATAGGAATATGAAACAAGCCCACCACTGGCCTGTGTGTGCATATGTGTGTGTGGAACTTCAGCTCACATCAAACAAGCCTATAATTTTTTCCCCTGTGAATTAGACCACCTAAGTAGCTGCAGTTCAAACTGGGTTGAGCTGAAACCATTACACAGTGCAGGTCCTTCTGGTTTTATTGGTCTTCAAGCCAAACCACTAGGACGGTCCTCGCTGTACTCTGACACTAATATATCTGAAGGTGCAGAAATCAACGATTGTCCCGCAACTGATACAGCTGTTCAAACCTCATAATCTGGACTTCAGTAAAATCGGGACACATAAGAAGTTACAGCTGAAGTTCTGTTCTGTTCGGTTCTAGACTTCACTGTATATTACAGTTTGATTTGTGGTGAAAACACAAACATATGGGCTATAAACCCCCCATTAATACAATATTAATAATGTATTTACTCCATTCTGGTCAATTTCACAAACATGTATCCACGCTTTCACTCTTCTTACAACACAGCAGAGCATCAGCCCCGCCCCCTCTCTCTGATCAGTCAGAGTCTGTATGCAGGTTGAGCGTCAGCCCCGCCCCCTCTCTCTGATCAGTCAGAGTCTGTATGCAGGTTGAGCGTCAGCCCCGCCCCCTCTCTCTGATCAGTCAGTAACTGAACGTCGGATCTCTATTTCCTTCAGATCGGTGCTGCTTTACACCCACATTAAAAACAAGGTGGTTTCGGACGTTTGTTTAAAGAGTGTTAAAGGTTGGAGTGTGTGCCGCCTCTGTGGGCTGCTTCGTTTGGACTGTGCCGAGCTGTGGTGAAGCAGGCTGAATGCTGGAGGACGTTCAGGTCCCACACGGCTCTGTGTTTTGATCAGGTTGCTTAAATGGTGCCCTGCCAGTTCCGTGTCAAGGCCAGGTTTCTCCGAGGATGGTGAAAACAGAAAATAGGACATTAAAAAAACAGTCAAGATGTGTCCAGTTGATTTATTCAGGCTCTCTTACAGGCCGACTAGATTGGCAAGGATGTTTTTTACAATCTGTTTTGGTTATTATTATTTCAGTGTGTCGGTTGAGCCTCTCGCCAAGCTTCTCGCCAAGCCTCTCGTCTAGCTTTTCAAAAGTACTGGAAGCAAATGAGTGTGTATTCTTTGTCAGACTGGAAGTCAAATATAATACTTATCCTTTAGGCACATCCTCTCTGTGCTGTTTACTGACCTCTTCTCTGTTAATAAGGTCATGTTTTAGTGATGTCGTTTCATGTATTTGATAAGTAGTGGTCGACTGATGAGAGTTTTTATTGGCCAGTGGTCATATTTAAAGAGCAGGGTGACCGATGGCCGATATATGATTCCAATTTAATAATAATTTTGAATAAATATATTGAGCTTTGAAAGATGGGAGTTAAAATCTGGGTCGTGTCTCTCAGGAAACATTATGTCCAGACACGTTTCATATCATCCACTGACGTGTGCATGTGGAATGATGAAATGGACACAAGGGGGAGCTCCAACATTGCGCCGCAGCAGCCCGACTGACGGGGCTTCCTGTGGCTCTGCTTCATTGAGTGGATTCCAGCATGTTGACATGATACTGTCAGCTTTTGAATTTTATGAGCACATTGATGCTCTTAATCGTCTGTTCTGTTACCTCCTCGAGGTGTTTTATTCCAGGGGTTCTCGCCCTTTTCCACCTCATGGAAGCTCCTTTGGTCTTTAAACTGGGATTTAATTCAGAAGGAGTGAATTTTATCTGTTTCTGAGCTAAATTACTCACCGAACACTCATCACACAATGATGAGACCGTGGTTATATAGTCTTGTTGTGTGCTATGATGTGCATCGTGTCTGTAGGTTAATCTCATCTTGACGTATGAAGCCTAGAAAGTGTGGATCTCGGGTTCTAAGAGAGGAAGTAAAAGCAGGAAAGAGCTTCTTTTACACAGTCATAGAAAAACGAACATTCACCATAACTTCCCTGGAGGCAGATTTCAACCATTTCAAGGAAACGCCAGCATTTCAGACCAACAGACCACTGCAGATCTGTGATCGGCAGCGTTATAAATGAAACGCAGATTATTCCTCCTCTCGGGCTGGAAAGTGATGAGTAATACTCTATGAAATGTGTTTTATAACTCATATTGTTGACAAAGCATTCGAGAGTGTTGTTAAACGCTGGATCACCGTTACATTGCGTGGAAATGGGTCAGACCTGGTCATGCACTCCTTCGGGTTTTTTGTGGGGAAAGTAAAGTGGGCCCTTGAGGATGACTTCAGGGAGCCGTGGGGGAGGTGAAGGCCAAACAAAGCACAGTCTTTCAACTGCCCATCACGATGCAGACGTGGATTGGACGTTCAGCGTTTGGGTAGTGTGGACGCAGCCGAACGCGGTCTTATTAATCGTAAGACTTAAAGGCATCTCGGGTTCCTTACGATTGTGAACAGCGCTTTAACGATGCCCTCGGTTACACCTTCAATGGCATTGTGTAGGATGCGGGTAAGAATTAGAAATGGCCATTTCTTGAACAGCATGCAGGTAGTGTCTGTGTGGTCACCTAGTGACAGGGTAGGGTGGTCACCATTCCTGAATGACTCTGATACTGAAGTCCAAGTGCAGCATCACGATTCTCAATACCAGAACAAAAAACATTCTTCTTTGATCAGAACGTAAAGTGTTTATTTGGAATCAAATTACCGTATTTTCCAGAATATAAGCTGCACCGGAATATAAGCCGCACCCCCAGTTTAAAAAAAACCTGGAAAATAACATATATAAGAAGAAAA
This sequence comes from Acestrorhynchus altus, assembly GCA_034509495.1. Lineage (NCBI taxonomy): Eukaryota > Metazoa > Chordata > Actinopteri > Characiformes > Acestrorhynchidae > Acestrorhynchus > Acestrorhynchus altus. The sequence continues at coordinate 29,216,421 of CM067516.1, forward strand.
TCTGCACCTCATTATAAGCCTTATGGTTTAAAGCGTGGAAAAAAGTAGGAGCTTATAGTCCAGAAAATATGGTAGATTGAAAATGAGACATTGAACTTGTAGTGAAACGACACGGTAGGGAGTTTCTTTGCCTGTTTAAGGTTCTTAGTCAGAAAAAAACAGATATCTCAACCCAGGTTGCACTACAGGCAAAAGGCAAAGGACAGCCGTTGACCCCCCGTGCCAACCCGCTGACCCCCCTACCAACCCGCTGACCCCCCTGCCAACCCACTGACCCCCTGCCAACTCTAATGAGCGAACTCACCATAGACAATGCAGGTAGTCAAAGTCCACTTACAGGCCATGCGAGCAATTCAGAGACGTCATTTTCCCTTTCGGTTCTGAAATGAAATGCTGTGCTCTGTCTTTTGACTTTGGTACTTGGTCCATGCAGATGCAGGTCCATGCAGCTCTGTTTGGTCTTTGGGCTTCTTTGGAGGCTTTGTGATAGGTTGTGTGTCTGTCCCGCACAGGTGTAATGAACTGGATGGACATGAAGTGAAATAAAGGGATATAACGAATGAGGAGAACATGCGTAATTTGATTTTGACTAACACCCAGCAAGGGCTCAGTCAGGAGACATCTTTACAACTCAGCAGCTCATTTACTGACGTATTTAAACGAATCTGAGTTCAACTGAATCAGTCAGAGTCAGTGCTGGGTTTCATGTGAAGCGTTTCGAGTAAACGACTCGATCAGCCCCTCATTTGTTCTCTCTGTGTTTTTGTTCTGTGTGTTTTTTAGGAAAAAGTGCTGCGAGGGCTTTAAGTTTGTCCTGGGCCAGTGCATTCCAGAAGGTAGGAACCAACTCTCGTTCTCTCTCCCTGGTTTGGAAAGCATTCCTCTGAATTCGGAAACGGGCCTTTGTGTCCCCTAGGCGTCCTAAATGGAATCGCCCTTAAAAAAAACCCCAACTCAGTTCTCCTTCTGTTGCTTTAACCTTCTCAGAACACCTAAAATAGGCTGGCAGCGTCCGCACACACACAGCGTAGGGTGCTGGTGGTTAGTGTGGGATTTCGACAGTGGGAATAGATCCATAAAGTGAACACACGAACACCGTAACTGTCGTTAAGATCAGGGTTTGGATTAGGAGTTCAAACCGCTAACACGATTTTGCTCATAACTGTGGATGGATGTGCCAAGCTTTGCCGCACAAGGAACAATTTACATGGTGTGGGTTTGAGTGGTTTATTTTATGTTCCTGTAGGTTTAATGGTTATTTTCCATGTGACTGAACCGCTGTCCTCACCTGCTCTGACATCTCTGATGAGAAACACAGAGCTGTGGTCTGACGGAGGTCAGCATTCTTTCCCAGAGTCAGATATAGATATAAAGAACTGGGCTGTACTGGTGTCTCACTCACAGGACCGTAATAGGGACTTTCAGAACTGATCATATGATAATAACAGGCAGCTGCGGGCAGCCGTGGCCTGGTGGTTCGGGAACCAGCCTTGTGACTGGAAGGTTGCAGGATCAGTTCCCTGAACTGGCAGGACATGACTGTAATGCACTTTGACCAGACTGAAAAGTCTGAAGGTCCAGACCTCCTTCTCTCCAGCCACCTGTTCCAGCTCTTTTGGGGGAACTTCAAGGTGTTCCCAGGCCAGCCGTGCGATATAATCTCTCCAGCCTGTCCAGTCAGACATACACGGAACACCTCACAAGGGAGGTGACCAGGAGGCATCCAAACCACTCAGCTGGCTCCTCTCGACGTGGAGGAGCAGCCCCTCTACTCAGAGCCCCTCCTGGATTAATTAAACTTCAGACATTAGTCAGGTTTGCTCTTGATTGTTCAAGTGAGGGGTGTCACCCTGGTTAGAACCAAAGAACTCTCTGAGGCCTTCAGAAAGAAGGTTGTAGATGCAGATGAGTTTTTTTTAAAAATTAAAAGACCTCAGAACAGTTAGAAATCAGGTTCCACTGTCCGGAACCTCATTTACAAGTGGAGAACATTTAAAACAACTGCCCACATGACCAGATCAGACCGTCCTGGCAAGTTCAGCCCAAGAGCAGAACCACGAGATGAGTAAAGAAGATACAACAATCCTAAAATGTTCATCACAGACCTACAGGCAGCTCTCAGCACAGCTGATGTCAAAATGAAGCTTCTACCATCAGAACGAGACCAAACCTGTTTGATCTTCATCGATTCCTCCTTCGTGTTTAAGGAGGAACACCTTACTGTCAGGAAAACATCAGGACAAGACTGAAGTTCTTCTGCTTTGGGCTGTATATACACACATACAAAGACACACACACACACACACACACACACACACATATAAATAATGCAGATACTAACTACTGTTGTGAACATTGTGAATATTTGTGTATGTGTAGATTACGATGTGTGTGCCGACGCCCCCTGTGAGCAGCAGTGCACGGACCACTTTGGCCGTGTGGTCTGCACCTGTTATCCTGGTTACCGCTACGACAGAGAGCGTCACAGGAACCGTGAGAAACCCTACTGCCTGGGTGAGTCCTTAAAAATGCAGGTTCTTCAATAAAGGAAATGATTCTTTGTGGAATCAGGAACACTTTACATGAATAATGGGTTCCTTGCACCAGGAATGGGTTCTTCAGATTGATGTTCTACAGTTGTTATGTTGTCAAATTTGTAATAATAGAAGAACCCATTTTGTTGCCCTTTACAGGACATTCCCTTATCAATCTGAAGAACCCTATTATTTATTATTAAAGCTGACATCATAAACAACATTAGAACCATTTTGGTGCTATAATAAGGTTCTATGGAGAACTCTCTACAGCACATCAACCCGATTCCTAAGATATCAGGTGTTTTTTCACAGTGGGCAGCTGATTAACATCTCCATAAAGCTTGTTGTCAGATGGAAACATCTAACACTGATTAAACACAGTGGACCAGAAGACCAGAAGATGACACAGCCCCCTAAACCATCACAGACTGGGAAACTTCAGACACCTTGGATTCTGTGTCTCCACTCTTCCTCCAGACTCCAGGAGCCTCTTGATTTCCAAATGAAATTTGGACATCAGACGATTCTGATGCTGCCTCTGCTCCCGGTGGGTTTAATATTCGGAATGCTGCAGTCGGACCCCCTTTCCTGGCTTTCTATGCACTGACCCCAGCCTCAGACCACTCCTTGTGAAGCTCTCCTACGTCCTTGAATCTGTTCCTGCACCTTTTTCCACCACATTTTCCCCGTCCAGTCAACTTTCCATTACAGTGCTTTGATACAGCAACACCTTCTTTGTGGAGGTGGTCAGTGATCATCTTCTGGACAGCTGTCAGGTCAGCACTCTTCCCCATGATTGTGGTCACATGTGCTGAACTCAAAACGGTCTTTATACTGCTGGTGACGGATTCAAACCCCAAATCAAATATTCCAGTAATTTGAGGAACTGGATTTCTGGATCGGACTGTTATTGATCTCTCGCTCTTTTCTGTCTGCAGATATTGATGAATGTATCAGCAAAAATGAGACAGTTTGCTCTCAAATCTGCATCAACACTCCCGGCAGCTACAGGTGTGAGTGTGAGAAAGGCTTCTACCTCGAGCAGGACGGGAAGACGTGCAGCAAGGGCGAGAGAGGTAACCTTTCGTCTTCCTCTTTTCTCTCTCTCTCTCTCTCTCTCTCTCTCTGCCCGTTCTGTCTGTTTCTGCTACATTACTGGTTCTGAATAAGCGTATCGTTCACTCTGTAAACTCTTGTGTTAATAAGCGTGATGGTGTTGAGACCAGTCACCTGCTTATCATTACCTCTCACTTCGCTCTGCCTGTCTAAATAAACCTCCTCCCGTCGGACTGCAGGGACACTCCCCCACCGGAGTGCAGAACAGCTCGTTAATGGAGCGCTGGTGTGTGATATCCGCTGCTTCCTCCCTAACGTTTATCGTCCTCTGTGCAGAACCACGATCCTTTCATTCACCAGGACGTGTCAGGTACAGGGATCTTTACTGCTTAACCCGCCAAACAGCTCACAGACGAACTAATTTAAAGGCCTGCTGACAAAATCCAAATTCAGTGCTTTTATAGTTTTGAAAATTTTGGACAAAACGATTCTTAAATGTACATTGTAAACAAATAAAATCCTGGAAAAGATGGTAGAATGACGTCAAATACCTCAAAATTAAGGTTAAAAATCGTAAGAATCTGTCGGGAAAAAAAAGTAAATTTATAGAAATTTTCATTTTGTTCTAAAAAAACTGTTGTTTTAAAGTCTAAACAGTTTGTGAATTAAAGGCAGTCAGTGGTCTGATGGTTCGGGAACCAGCTTTGTGACCAGAATGTTGCCAGTTCAATTCCCTGAACTGGCAGGACATGACTGAAGTTCCCCTGAATAAGGAACTTGAATAGGGCTGCCCACCGCTCTGGGCATGTGTGCTCACTGCCCCCTAGTGTTTAAACTGTGTGTATCACTGTGTGTGGGTGGGGTAAATGTGGAGGACAAATTCCCCTGTGGGTCTTTGAGTGCCTTTACCTTTTATAATAATAATAATAATAATAATAATAATAATAATAATAATAATAATAATAATAATATAAATTAGATAAAATTGCTGAAGGTAAATGAACATTTATTCAGCAGTATTTTATCTGCATTGTCTCTTTAAATAAAATATCATATAAATGAAGGCAATAAAAAACAATTTTATATAAAAACTTGTGAACGAGAACTAAAATCTCAGCTCTCTTAACAGCAGTATTTATACGCAGAGCAGCGTCTCTGTTTCTGAAACAACAATCGTTCGTAAACTTACAAAAAAATATATATATATATTATTTTGAGCTATAAATATATTGAGCTTTGACAGCAAGGAATTAAAGTCTGACCGTGTTTCCCAGTAAACTTTATGTCCAGACACTTTTCATATCGTCCACTAACGTCTGCATGTAGAATGGTGAAATGGACACAAGGGGGCGCTCCAACATCGCTCTACAGTAGCCCGACTGACGAGCGTTTCTAGATAATCGATGTCGCAAGTGGAGGCATCGGATGACCGATTAATTGGTCGACCACTAGTGCAGACCGGGGGGTTACAGACACTCTGATCTGGCCTATAAGATGGACTGGAAGTGTATCCTGTAGTCGTATCATGGCATGTTATGTTCTGCATCTCCTCGAAAAGACACAAAGAGTGTATAAATTTGAGGGGTGCGCAAAAAGAGTGTCCTTCCCACATAACACACTGTGAAACAACGTGTCCTTCCATAAATTGGACTTTTGACTTGTATATAGACCATAACTTGGTGCAAATGCAATTCGTACCACTGGTGCAGAAGCCTGGTGGTTCCCAGTCCTGGTCCTGGACACCTGATCCAACTAACAGACAAACTGACCAGTCATTACTGAGCTGAACTGGGAGTGTAACAGCAGGGAATCTCTAAAACAAGCAGGGCTGTGGCTCTTCAAGACCAGGATTGAGAAACACTGCCCTGGAACATCCCCCGTCTCTGGAGTGGAGGTTTGAAAAGCATTCATGCATGTTGCAGGAAAAACACTGCAAATGTAATGATGTAATGGTTGTGTGTCTGATATGGAAAGAGGGGTTTGACGTTGTGGTTTGCAAAGTCACACACAGCTCTTTAACGTCTTCTCTGGAAGATGAAAGCTCCCAGAAGGGAAGAGAAGCCAGCGTGCTCCGTATGTGTGGTCTTAAACATCATCTGCTTTTTCATGTGCTCCAGTTTTGCCTCCGGGCATCCCACCCATCCACCCACCCTCTCGAATTCACATTTAGCCGTCAATCTCGGCCCACAGCACAAAACCAACTCTCTGCCGGTGTGAGACATTTATAAGACACTGCTTCCTGCCTCCACTGACCCGTCTCAGGGGGCTTTAGTTAATGATTCGAGCTGGCATTAGGACTAAGTAACCACTCGTCTTACAGACAAGGTCATTCGGGGTTTCCTTTCTCTGACTGATGATGATGATGGTGATGCACTGGGTGAACGTGTGTGTGTGTGTGCGCCCACATTCCACACATACAGAACGGGAAGGGAGGAATTTCCAGTCCGATGAGTTGATCGGGGAGTAGACGGATGTGTGTATGGGGGGGGGCGGCGGGGTCATCTGTGTGGGTGTATGTGTGCATATGTGAGGGGGTGGTTTGTGCCTTGCGGGTTTCGGTGGAGTGGACCATCATGTCAGTTGTTTCGTCTAAAATAGGAGAGGAGACGTGTATGAGAGACAGCCTAACTGGAAAAACACCAGTTGGAAGTTCTGCTATGAGAAGCAACATCTGTCCTGCACATATGGCTGAGCTGTTAGTGACCGACTGTCCATGCGTCGCTCCCAAGACCTTCACACCAGCAGTTGGAGAGTCTGTCGCTCCACAGCAAGTGCACGATTGAGGAAGACAGGATGACAGGTCCAGTCCTGTCGCTCATGTGACCACAGCTCCCAACACCCCCTAACAGCCTGATCAGAACAGCTGAGGTCTCTTCCCAGGGTGGTCATTCTCAGCTTGCTCAGAAAAAGCAGACTCAGATCTCTGTGAAGCTGCTTTGAAGACGCTTTCACTGTAAAAATTGTTCTATGAATAAACTCTGACTTGGTTTGATCAGCGAGGCTGCCAGCATTGGTTTCACTGGTGTTTTACTGGGATTTAACCAGTCACTGCAGACACTGGGGATTGTTTCATCGTCCATGACCATGTCCAGGACAAATACACAAACCGCCACACTCTGAATGCAAAGTCTTGCGGTCCTGTTTTAAAGGGTTAACGGTCAGTTAACGGTCAATATTTATTCCAAGTCATTTTGGAGCATTTCTGTTGGTTCGTTTAGAATTACATTTTGGGACAAATGGGTCAGTAAAATTCAATGGGTCAGTAAAATTCAATGGGTCAGTAAATCTGCAGAAATTATCTTCAGACCTGATCTTCAGGAGATTGTTACCAGGAATCTGAGTGGGTCTCTTATTTGTTATATTAACAGAATGAGCAGAATTGGAGGTTAGTGTTCTCCTCCAAGCATGTTCAGCTGTATGTTGGACGGCATCAAACCGAGATTGGACATTGGACTGAACTTTGGGTACAAACTCCGAGTTGCTGTCAGCACTGAGAACGAATTGCTTTGATATTTCAGGCCCTTGCTGTGTTGAATTGACTGAGTCTGCTTTTCTCTGTGTTGTGTTTGTTATAGCGCCGCTCTTCGAGAAGTCTGATAATGTGATGAAGGCGGGGACGTGCTCGGCCACATGTGAAGACTTCCATCAGATCAAAATGACAGTTTTCCAGCTTAAACAGAAGGTACATGTTGCTGGTATTTTCCAAGAATCTGTATTTTTTTCACTCCACTGCTGTAAATACAGGGTTCCCTTTGGCAGTTGGACACATGCATTTGTGGACAAGCTGAGAGAGACAGAAGTGAAAGAAGCATGTGGACTGAGGTGGTACAGTCATATTACAGGACTTTATTCAAATATGAATCATTCCATTGGAGTAAATAATTCTCACTGGGGTTCATAATCCACAGTGTGACGGCCTGGAGTGACAGAGACAGAGACACTATTCTTCCTATTACAGTCAGTGGAGCATCAACGTAATTCTGAAACTTTATCCTTTAGAATTCTAGGTTGATTTTGTAGTTTGATGTATTTCTATTCACCTGAAAATTAGAAACGTATTTATAGGAGACAGTCACAGGTATCTGGTACTGTTATAATCAGGAGATTCTAGGATGCTCACATTTGAGATGCAAACACGAGAATTTAAATTTATTTATGAATTTATGTTTTGATCAAAAATTTACTGACACGTACCATTTTTATGTTTGTTTTTTATGTTGTTTTTTATGCTTTTTTATGTTTGTTTTATGCTTATAAGGAATAAAATCATGTTACATCTCAGAAATCCAGGGTGTTTTTGAGCTGAACATAATCAAATTAGAAAACTTGATCATTTGAATTTTTTAGATTGAGAAGGATATTAATTCAGTATTTGAATTTGGTCCAAATAAAATAAAATATTGCGTAATTGAACTCTCAGTAATGTCCATCGTTCTGTTTTATTTTTATTGTTATACACGTTTTTGGTGTTTAGGTTTCAGTGTCCAGGTGATAGTATTTCATGAACAAGGCGAGTTTGGCCGGCGTACGGGCCTGTAGGGACTGGCTGGTGAGTTTATAAGTTAATAAAACGTGATTGAAATGACCTCGCTGCTGGTGCTGTGACCTCAGGTCGTCCTTGTCGGCTGCCGGTCAACCAGAGCAGAAAACAAGAGAAATTAGAAAAGAGGGGAGGAGTCAGACAAGAGAAATAGGTGGAGAATCTGTCACTCTTTCTTTCTATTACACCTACTGCAGAGAGTAAAAGAGAGAGAGAGACAGAGACAGACAGAGAGAGAGAGAGAGAGAGAGAGAGAGAGAGAGAGAGAGAGAGAAGAGAGAGAGAGAGAGACAGACAGACAGACAGACAGACAGACAGAGAGAGAGAGAGAGAGAGAGAGACAGACAGACAGACAGACAGACAGACAGACAGAGAGAGAGAGAGAGAGAGACAGACAGACAGACAGAGAGAGAGAGAGAGAGAGAGAGAGAGAGAGAGACAGACAGACAGACAGACAGAGAGAGAGAGAGACAGACAGACAGACAGACAGACAGAGAGAGAGAGAGAGAGAGAGAGAGAGACAGACAGACAGAGAGAGAGAGAGAGAGAGAGAGAGAGAGAGAGAGACAGACAGACTATGGAACCGAATATGAATAGAGTTGCATTAGAAGCAGGATTTGGATGAAGAGGTTTGAACTCTGAGCTCTGTGGTGTTTTTCATCAGCTTTAATCACGGCGTTTAGAGGACATGCTGAGCACCGTGGGAAATGCAAGAAAACCTGAAATATGCCACTTTGCCTTACACCCACACACACACACACACACACACACACACACACACACACACACACACACACACACACACACACACACACACACTCCAAATGGCTTTTAAATTGCTTACAATCTGCTGAATCCAGACTCTCATATAGATTTATGTCTGAAAGCCTGAGGCTACAGCCTCCCCTCACGCTGGGCAGACCCACTAGTGTGTGTGTGTGTGTGTGTGTATGTGTGTGTGTGTGTGTGTGTGTGTGTGTGTGTGTGTGTGTGTGTGTGTGTGTGTGGTAAAACTAAAAAATGGTAAGAAATGGGTAGCCAGTAGCGACAGTGGCAGGAAAAACCTTCTCAAACTGGGAGGAAGAAACCTGGGGAGGAACCCAGGCTCAAAGGGGGAACCCATCCTCCTCTGGTCGACATCGGAGAGCACAGACATAGAGAAGAAAGAGATGTAAGATCGTAAAGAAGTGAGAGCAGGCTGTGTTTGAGTGTGAGTTCTTTACAGATGTTCAGGTTGAAGCCAAAGGTGACAATGGAAGGAAAATCTCCCCCAGGTTGAGGAAGCTTGAGAGGAACCAAGACTCAAAAGGGGAAGCCATGCTCCTCTGGGCAACACTAGATAGCACCACAAATGAAGTATGTGAACTTCTAAGAGTTCATTCAGATGCTTCTGTGAAGAGAATGGCAGTAAAATGTGGGTTTAGCAGACAATCCCATATTGCTGAAACATAAACTTTGGTCTTCGGTCTGAGCCTGTGCTCCTCACCACTCAGGATTATGGAAGCATACATGCTTTGAACAAACGAGAGTCCTGAAGATCTCATGCTTTTGGCATGTCAAAGTCAAGAGCCAGAACATTACAAAGTAGATGAACCTAAAAGCCCACTAAAGTGTGTGACTAATCAACAGCTACCAGAAACATCTCGGTCATCTCAAACTTAGTTATTTGGGAAGTTTTAGGTCAAAGAACCTAAAGCAGCCCTAAACCTGACACTTCCAGCCCCATGCTTTACAGGATTTTAGGATTGTTGGATCTTCTTCACTCATCTTGTGGTTTTGCTCTTGGGTTGAACTTGGTACAACAGTCTGATCTGGCCATGTGGACAGTGGAACAGCTGATTTCTGATTGATCTGAGATGTTTTTCAACCCCTTCTCAGACTCATCTGCATCTACAACCTTCTTTCTGAAGACCGCAGAGAGCTCTTTGGATCTGGCCTTGGTGATCCCACTTTCTTCAACAATCAAGAGCAAACCAGACTAATGTCTGAGGTCTCCATAGTTAAAATGAACATCAAATGTCCATATTTTTAAATGTGTGTGTGTGTGTGTGTGTGTGTGTGTGTGTGTGTGTGTGTGTGTGTGTGTGTGTGTGTGTGTGTGCTGCTTGTAGAGGGTCATAGGTAACAGATACTTCCATTGCTTTGTGAGATCCACTCTTTGAAGTGTGGGGCACACTCTGCTTGTAAAAGGTGTGTGTGGTGAAGTGTGGACATGGACGTGCATTATTCAGGTCTTCTGTCCAGATGTTACAGCTTATGGGTTACGTTACATGCTAAAGGTTAGCTCGGGCACATTTTCTCTTTCACAATTCCCTCTGTTTCTGCTGGAATTAATCACACCATCCTGTCAGACCATGTCATACGAGACCTTCACTAAAGTACCTGAACAGCCTCCTCTGTCTGCCTTCTGACATCGCTCTGTTCGCTAGACAACTCTGTTTGAACTTCAGAGAGAGGGAGAGAGACATCAGTGAGAGAACGAGAGCAAATGAGACATGAAGAGGACCAAAGAAAACGAGTGATGGCGAGAGGAAGAAAAGAAGCGGAGAGGGAGAAAGCTGGAGAATGTGGGCAAGGAAGAAGGGACCGTCCAAATGTCCAAACACCTCTTCTAATGAATGCATTGCTGACACAGATGTGCAAATGCACACACAGCTTGTCCCTGTAGAGAAGGTTTGCCAATAGAATAGGACTCTCTGTAGGACTCTCTTCTTCCAATCGTCCAGGATGGGAGGATGTCCCCTGCAATGGTGGCGTGTCTTGCTATGATTCCTTTGTTCATTCGACCCCATGACCAGTCTTTAAAGGCCTCGTCTTCTTGTAGAGACTCCCAACTACACAGGTTCCTGGGTACGTAGGTCTACCTTTGCCGACTCTCTGACAACTTTGAGCAGTGGACCTGGGGACAAGGTGATCTTCCAGTGTCCTGAGTCGTTGAGTGCAATCAAATCCAAAATCTAGGAGACAGTCCTCCCTGGACATTAGAGACAGTCATTCCAATGAAAGCAGGATCAGGTCTTTTTAATACCCTTGATTTGTCACGTATCAGTCCTGTTACACTCCTGTCTTCCCATCTTGTTTTGGTCCTCCAACCTTGCTCCGCCCTTTCCCACCTGTGTCTCATTTGTAACCCTTCCCCTTCATTATCCTGTCCCAGATGTGTCTAATGTTCTCCTGTAATTTAAGATCTTCTGTTTCAGTCAGTCGTTGTCAGGCCGTTTGTTTGTAAGTCTGTGAGTTTATTGTGTGTTGTGTTACCCCTGCACGTAAATCCACCTCCCGTGTCTTCGGCTGCTCAGCGCATGAATGAGCAGGTGTCCCAATACTTTTGTACTCATACTTTGTCCAACATATTTATGGCAACATATTTATGTCTCTCTCTCTTTCTATCTCACCCCAACCCTCCGTCCTTTACTATCCTGGTCACAGATAACCATGTTGACAGGCAACACTGAGGTCAATAAGCAGATGACCAATGAGAAGATGTTGACATCACACTCCTTCCTACCTGGACCTCAAGGGCAGCCTGGACCCCCCGGTGAGCTTTGGGTTATTTGGACGTTTGTGGAGCATAACAAGGTCAAATGTGGTCAAACTGCAGACCCTGATCCTGCATGAGAATCGAATTTATTTATAAAATCAGCCTTAAATACTTTCAGTAGAGATTTACGTGGCAATCTGACCGAAGTGGTTGATGCTGTGGTCATATCAGGTAGTGAGACCAACTAAATAATATGCAGTTGGCCCAGTTTAGGTGCTTTGGGTCAGTTATTACAATAGTAATGCATTGTGGGCCAAAACTGGCCCAGTTTTAGGAGCCACATCTAAGGATTGCCTCAACTTGACACGCCTATGTTCAACCAACCATATAAAACGCTTGTATATTCATGTATTGGCCCAAAACTGGCCCATGTTTGCACCAAGTCTCTAAACCTCAACCATTTCTAAACTGATATGATCCCTAAACGTGGGCCAAAACTGGGACACAGCTTCTTTAGAACCTGCTTATTTGACTTCTGACACTATATGACACTATATGAGACATCCTGCATGTTTAAGGTGGTAGAAACTTAGCTGTGAAGGACCTGAGGTGACTTCTAGAAGCTATTTTACCTGGAAGTGAAGCAGTTTACTTTCCCAAGCCATGAAACACACTATATGGGATTTTACACTCCTTCCTTACACTTACCTTCCTTGGACGTTTGGCCCAAATGCAATTCACTCCTTATAGCCAATCAGTAACATCTGCTTTGTGACCCATTTTCTACTCATCCAATGATAGAGACGCTATTCGATAGATGAAGCTGTCAGTTTTGTACTTTATTAGACGTAGATGATATTAAAACGTTCTAACATGTTCCTTTAAGGTCTGAATCGTGTCACAGTATGGTGTGACATGGATTACAGGGAGATCTGTCAAATACCACATTTCCAGTCTCGCCATCAACCCATTCCAATAATCTTGAAAATAAATGACCCAGACCTCGTTTGGCAGTTTGGATTCGAACCCCGTCATTGTTTCAACGTGTATCAGTGTTGTAATCCCACCATGCTGCTACTGATGGAGCATGAATCAGTGCTGCTTTTGGCCCGAGAACCTGTTCTACTACATTATACCTGCTGTTTGTCTTCAGACTCGCTGCTTTAACAGCGTCTGTTTCCTTTTATACTGATGTGTAACGGACCTGACTGCATTCTGTTTGCAGGCCTTGAAGCAGGTACGGTGTATAATTATTTTAATAGACGTAAAGAATTACTCTACATTTTCTGTAAGTGTTCTGTAATTCTGGAACCGGGATTCAAATTCAGTCCAAAACTGGGAAGGATTTTGTTCCCTTCTACAGTAACACCGACCTTCTCCTTCCTTCTCTCGTCTCTCGTTTCTCTCAAAAACCTGCTCATTAGCATATTGGCACAGTATGTTGTATGTTAAAACCATCAGAACTGAAGGAATCCTGGCCCGTTTCTGCTGATCCTGGAACTGCTGAGGCCCATATGCTGTGAAAACGTTCTGACACTGTTGAAACGCTTGATTGGTCACTGATTAGATGTATATAGATCTCTCTATCTCTCTCTCTCTGTCTCTATTACTTAGGAAACCCAGGGCCTAAAGGCTCTCCAGGGCCTAAAGGCTCTCCTGGATCTCCAGGTCCTCCAGGCCCTCGAGGCCAAATGGGTCCCATGGGCCCCTCTCCAGATCTTTCCCACATCAAACAGGGCCGACGTGGACCAATGGTAAGTTTCTATAGACATAAATTGTTCCAAAAAGCAGCAGCCTTGGGTTCTTCTAAGCAGCTGCCTAGAACTCTGATAATGAAAAGTACCCAGTAGCGCCACCCTTTGGCAAGTATCACAGCTTGTTAACACTTTCTGTAGCCGAGAGTCTTTCAGTTCTTGTTTGAGGGATTTTCATCCACTCTTCCTCACAGTCGTCCAGTTCTGTGAGATTGCTGGGTCGTCCTGCCTGCGCTGCTCACAGATCAGGTGACTGTGAGGACCACAGTAAAACCTTCAGTGGCGCTTTAGGGTCATTATCCATTTGTAGAACCACCCAGCTTCCTCCACTTCAACTTTTTCACAGGTGCTTCTCTGTTTGCTTCCAGAATTTGCTGGAATTTCAATGAATCCATTCTTCCCACTACCTGTGAAATGTCCACCCGTGCCAATTTTCCTGGACGTATAGACCTTATCTTGACCTCCTGTCAATTATATCCCACCATTTCTTAACCTGAAAACATTTTGCTTTCTCCTGCTTTGTGGGCCTCACCATTTCCATTATCAGAGTGCTAGGCAGCTGCTTAGAAGAACCCATGGCTGCTGTATTTTGGGACAAAGTTAGAGGAGTCTGGGTTCTTGTGAGTGCTCAAATCTCCTAGGGTTCCCATATTTTTGTAAGGTACTCCTCTTCTTTCACTACAAACTGTACAGAACCAAATAATACCCTGGTGTTGCTTAAAATGTTGGAATGTGTGTTTCATGGTGAACACAACACACTGTTCATTTACAACCTCAGCATGAGCTTAAACATCTAAGTGGTTTTCGTGACACATTTACAGAACGGAGCAGCTGAGTGACCTGTGGCTCCTGACTGAGACACGTTCACACTTTCACACTCACTTTAACAGGCTGGAACAAAGCCTTATTACAATTCCACACGTCCTTCTAAAGCCCAAAACTGAACTGATCCCAAAATTCTAAACTCAACCCACATAACGGTGATTAAAATCTGGGCAGTTTGGTGGGATTTAAAAATATTGGTGCCTAATAAATCCGTCCGTCCGTCCGTCTTCCTCTGCTTATCTGGGGCAGCAGTCTAAGCAGGGATGCCCAGACCTCCCTCTCCCCCAACACCTCAGCCAGCTCCCTGGGAGGGACCCCGAGGTGTTCCCAGGCCAGCCGAGAGACATAGTCCCTCCAGCGTGTCCTGGGTCTACCCCGTGGCATGCCTGGGAGACCTCCCCGGAGAGACGTCTGAAAAGGTGCCCGAGCCACCTCAACTGGTTCCTCTCGATGTAGAGGAGCAGCTGCTCTACTCCGCAGGACATACTGTGCTGCACACAGAGAAATTTGTCCTCCGCATTTAACCCAACCACACACACACACACACACACACACACACACACACACACACACACACACACACACTAATGAATTCACACAGTGAGCAGTGAGCACACGCCCTATCCACAGTGCCTGGGTGAGCAGTTGGAGAGTTCTGTGCTTTGCTCAAGGGCAAAGTCGTCAGTCGTCTCCAGCAAGTTCAGGGAATCAAACTGACAACCTTCCAGTCACAAGGAGTCTGAGTAGACAAAGATGTACGTCATTCAAAACTCAAAATATAGAAATGATTAAAAAATTCATCTGTTAGCAGAAACAATATATAAAGAACATTGAATTAAGAAACAAATTTGCAGTTTACACATGCAAATGTACGTATTTTGCACATTTCCAAAAAGTTCATGTCTAGATAATGACACTGTACTCGTGTATGTATTCTGTCTGCAGCAGATATTGCAGATTAATCAGAGGTAGGTTAAGATATGGTTCCGTGGTGAGCGTGACAGTGTGCTACGATAGAGTGAGGTTTGGGTCCATAGTGTGTTTATGGCAGAGTGTGTCTGAGTCCCTGCTTGGGTAGGTTTTGATTGTAATGCCGAGCAGCAGTGGGGAGAAAGGAGGTACTGCTCGTTTGGCTCCTCTCCACCACCTCCAGACACCTCCTCTCTGATGCCTTTGGAACAGAGTGAGCACACGTGCCCGGAGTGGTGGGCAGCCCTACCCTCAGTGTCCAGGCAGCAGCTCAAGGGCAATTTAGTCATGCACTGCCAGTTCAGGGAATCAACCCGGCAACCTTCATGTCCCAAGGCTGGTTCTCTAACCTCCAGGTCAGGCCACGGCTGCAGAAGATGAACCTCTGTGGTGTTCGAGGGTAATTTGTTAATGATTATTGTAAAATGATTGGTTTGATCACTGTGGTTAATGTCTCTGGTTCATAATCGATGCTCTGAGCCCAAAAAGGAAATTCTGGATTCACTTCTGTAGCGAACCTGAGCAGATCTAGGTCTAGTCTGCAGATGTAGGAATCCAACAAAAACAGAGAGGGGAAAAAGCTATTGGGAATGATTTGTTCCTCTGGTTCCCAGTCCTCCTTTAAGCCAATTGCATTCACTCACATTGCAGTGTCCCCTGTGAGGCTGAAGGAAAAGCAGACTTTGAAAATATTCAAGCTGTAACAGCAGGTGTTCAGTTCCAGCAGGACAGTGCTGTGTTAGACCATGTCCAGCTGGGTCACCTCCATCTGGGCTTGCACTGACCTCCACTAACTCTCTGGAGGGATACTGCTGCAGCTGTGGCCAAAACTAGAGCACAAAGGCCCGTATCACTCGCTCCTTTTGTATATATTATGTCTTCTTTCACACTTTTCACACACAAACATGGATGAGAATGAAGTTCAAGCTTTGAAATAACAGCTAGTTTTATGTACATTGTTCTAATATATGCCATCACATCCATATACTGTCTCTATACTGGACTGTAATCACCATCACATCCATATACTGTCTCTATACTGGACTGTAATCACCATCGCATCCATATTCTCTCTCTATACTGGACTGTAATCACCATCACATCCATATACTCTCTCTATACTGGACTGTAATCACCATCGCATCCATATTCTCTCTCTATACTGGACTGTAATCACCATCACATCCATATACTGTCTCTATACTGGACTGTAATAACCATCACATCCATATACTGTCTGTGTACTGGAGCGTGATCACCATCACATCCATTTACTCTCTCTATACTGGAGCGTGATCACCATCACATCCATGTACTGTCTCTATACTGGAGTGTGATCACCATCACATCCATATACTCTCTCTATACTGGACTGTAATAACCATCACATCCATATACTGTCTCTATACTGGAGCGTGATCACCATCACATCCATATACTGTCTCTATACTGGAGCGTGATCACCATCACATCCATATATTGTCTCTATACTGGAGCGTGATCACCATCACATCCATTTACTCTCTCTATACTGGAGCGTGATCACCATCACATCCATTTACTCTCTCTATACTGGAGTGTGATCACCATCACATCCATATACTCTCTCTATACTGGACTGTAATAACCATCACATCCATATACTCTCTCTATACTGGACTGTAATCACCATCGCATCCATATTCTCTCTCTATACTGGACTGTAATCACCATCACATCCATATACTGTCTCTATACTGGACTGTAATCACCATCGCATCCATATTCTCTCTCTATACTGGACTGTAATCACCATCGCATCCATATTCTCTCTCTATACTGGACTGTAATCACCATCACATCCATATACTGTCTCTATACTGGACTGTAATAACCATCACATCCATATACTGTCTGTGTACTGGAGCGTGATCACCATCACATCCATTTACTCTCTCTATACTGGAGCGTGATCACCATCACATCCATTTACTCTCTCTATACTGGAGCGTGATCACCATCACATCCATTTACTCTCTCTATACTGGAGCGTGATCACCATCACATCCATTTACTCTCTCTATACTGGAGCGTGATCACCATCACATCCATTTACTCTCTCTATACTGGAGCGTGATCACCATCACATCCATTTACTCTCTCTATACTGGAGCGTGATCACCATCACATCCATTTACTCTCTCTATACTGGAGCGTGATCACCATCACATCCATTTACTCTCTCTATACTGGAGCGTGATCACCATCACATCCATTTACTCTCTCTATACTGGAGCGTGATCACCATCACATCCATTTACTCTCTCTATACTGGAGCGTGATCACCATCACATCCATTTACTCTCTCTATACTGGAGCGTGATCACCATCACATCCATTTACTCTCTCTATACTGGAGCGTGATCACCATCACATCCATTTACTCTCTCTATACTGGAGCGTGATCACCATCACATCCATTTACTCTCTCTATACTGGAGCGTGATCACCATCACATCCATTTACTCTCTCTATACTGGAGCGTGATCACCATCACATCCATTTACTCTCTCTATACTGGAGCGTGATCACCATCACATCCATATACTGTCTCTATACTGGAGCGTGATCACCATCACATCCATATACTGTCTCTATACTGGAGCGTGATCACCATCACATCCATTTACTCTCTCTATACTGGAGCGTGATCACCATCACATCCATTTACTCTCTCTATACTGGAGTGTGATCACCATCACATCCATATACTCTCTCTATACTGAAGCGTGATCACCATCACATCCATATACTCTCTCTATACTGGAGCGTGATCACCATCACATCCATTTACTCTCTCTATACTGGAGCGTGATCACCATCACATCCATATACTGTCTCTATACTGAAGCGTGATCACCATCACATCCATTTACTCTCTCTATACTGGAGTGTGATCACCATCACATCCATATATTGTCTCTATACTGGACTGTAATAACCATCACATCCATATACTGTCTCTATACTGGACTGTGATCACCATCACATCCATATACTGTCTCTATACTGGACTGTAATCACCATCACATCCATATACTGTCTCTATACTGGAGCGTGATCACCATCACATCCATATACTGTCTCTATACTGGAGCGTGATCACCATCACATCCATATACTGTCTCTATACTGGACTGTAATCACCATCACATCCATATACGGTCTCTATACTGGACTGTAATCACCATCACATCCATATACTCTCTCTATACTGGACTGTAATAACCATCACATCCATATACTGTCTCTATACTGGAGTGTGATCACCATCACATCCATATACTGTCTCTATACTGGACTGTAATCACCATCACATCCATATACTGTCCCTATACTGGAGCGTGATCACCATCACATCCATATACTGTCTCTATACTGGAGCGTGATCACCATCACATCCATATACTGTCTCTATACTGGACTGTAATCACCATCACATCCATATACGGTCTCTATACTGGACTGTAATCACCATCACATCCATATACTCTCTCTATAGTGGATTGTAATCACCATCACATCCATATACTGTCTGTGTACTGGAGAACCATCACCTTGTTTTAAACTGATATAGGAGGAATGTGATCATCATCACATCCTAATACTATAGACTTCTTCTCACAAAGCTTTAAGGTACCAGAGTTTCATTTCTTGTTCCAGTTTCTTACCAGTATGAACACGTTAACAGTGCAAAGGTAAATTTAAGCTGGAAGAACTATAACAGTACGACACCTGGTTGTAACACTTGAAGTTATCTTCACTATTTAAGGTGGAATAGAGGAAACGGAAACCAATATAGTTCTTTATTCCTTAAATGGTGCCGGAGTTTCACAGGCTCCTGTAACTGCTTCAGTAAGTAATCATGATTGTGTGAACATAGATTTTAAGGTGGACTTTGAATGACACCTTAGCACTTGGAAGCAATTTCTTGACTTTTTAAGGTAGAATAATTATCCGAGAGTTCATTAGTGAATTGTATATTTGGATAATTCTTCTACACTTTGGTAGTTTGAAGTTAGCTCTTGGCTGGTTCCTTGTTCGTATGGAGAGCTCAGAACTATCTTCTTCACTTTTCTCACTTTTCATTAGTTCACGGCTCACTTTTCGTGAGTATTTGTGTGGAAATGTGTGAAAGCACGGCGTCAGTCCTGATAAATTGCAGTGGCAGTAGCAGGAAAAGGGCTGAATGCATTACCATGCAGGTTTTGTTTTGCTTGGCTGGTTCCATCCTGAGGTCCAGCAGTTAACATGGCTGATAGTGTTGATCTTTGACCTTTTACTCTCGGCGCTCTACACTCTATCACAGTCGCGCAGAAGAAAAACGTGGATTTGTCGTAACACTGGTAATTTATGAACGCTGAACGCAAAAATATTAGGCTGACTCCGAACACCCCACTGTTAGCCTTCATAACATTTTTGATGACCTTGAGTGAGTTGGAAACCTGTTGTTTTCTTTCTTTATTTTTAATTTAAGATGTGGCTCATGGCCAGGTCTGTGGCGCAGTTTCGTTGTTATAGGCCTCTTAAATCCCCTCGTGCTGAAGAAGGTGTCTTTGAGGATTCGGCTGCAGAGAGGAAACCAATCTTCCAGACGGGAACGTTATTACTGTAGAATGTGGAAAGCTCTGGCAGGTCTGAGTGTCCTGGGACTTCATACAATGTGTGCCCATGTGTGTGTGTGTGTGTGTGTGTGTGTGTGTGTGTTTGGGTATGTAGTGTGTGTGTGAGGAAATGTTTATGCATTTAGAAATCGTACATAATTTGACTGTGTGCCTCGGGCAGATGGAGTTACTCACAGACTCTTTATATCAGCACTGAATCTCCATCGATATGGGTAAAGGACTCTGTCCTGGTGCACACTATGGGCAGCTGTGGCCGTTCAATCCCCTGAACTGGCAGGACGTGCCACGAATAGGGCTGCCTACTGCTCCGGGCATGTGTGCACACTGCCCCCTAGTGTGTATATGTATGCTGCACCGTGTGGATGGGTTAAATGCAGGCACATTGAATCTGTGTGCATTAACTTCAACCACATCAATTCATTTTTAAACAATAACAGTATTTATATTAATGCACAATTTGCCAACCAATCACCAACGTCACGTTTTGTCTTGTTTGTAATGTTTTTTAATTCCATTTAATTCCATTATTTACATTCCTCCTCCTGTCGGCCCAATTTCATTGATTTAAACACGCCATCATGTTTTCTTTAATGCACAACAACAGTAATTCAAATGTGTGCTTTTGTTGTTTTACAGGGTCCTCCTGGTGCTCCAGGCAGAGATGGCATGAAGGTACAGTGTGTTTTCAGTGTGTTTCCAGCACCTCTAACCCCTCTCCTCCCCAGCCTTCCAGCCCCCCGGGCTGTTTTCTTCTAACGGAATGCAAAACATTCCCAAAAGCGGGATGAAGATGTTTCAAATCCATTCAGACTTACCAGTAATGAAATAATCCATTTAGACAGCGAGCCAGAAGAGAGCAAACACAGCGTGGAAATGTTTCTCTGTGGGTGAACGGGGATGAATTAACGGCCCCTTTGGAGGGATCTCCAAACATTTCTGATTGCTTTCCTGCAACAGTAAAGATGATTCATAGATTACTCCGTGGATTTTTAACGGACAAAACACAGAATTCCTCACTTTGCAGTGTGTTTTCTTCATATTTATTTGAATGACTCATTGCAGGACCAGGAGAATACACTAAAAGCACGTCAACAAGTCACTTCTTGGCCGTTTCTGCTGCCAAAGATCTGTGAGTTATATAAGCTGAATCCAGAATCCCTGTGAATAACCTGATATAAACCTATGAACAGGGTGTTAAACTGGTCTGGTAGTGCTGGAGTCTCGATCTACTCACAAACATCAATGGGTTACAAATGGTTCTTTAAGTGCTTCTATAAAGGAACCACTTCTTCTGAAGAACCATTACCAAGAAGGTCTTTTACATCCAGAAAATGAACCAATTTAAAGGTTCAAACTCTATTTCACACATGGTTCTCCATAGAACCAGAAGTGGTTCTTCTATGGGATCTCTTAAAGAACCATTTGTAGCGAAAGCGTTATCCAAAGCAGTAATCAGGCTGCAGATGCCACACAAAATGTCCAGCATGGTCAGTGAAGTCACATCTGAGTTGCCAAAATGGACTTAATTAAACAAAATACTCAAATAATACATTTTGATCAGTTTGGCTTATAGATCAACATTAAAATCAAAGTATCAACTTTAAAACAAAAACACTGAAATATGTCACTTTGAATTAATATTAAATATGACAGTTTAATAAAAAAAAATATAAAAAACATGCTATGTTTATAAATATCGATATATCGCTCAGCCCGTATCCCACTCTGTTTATTTTCCGATATAGATATAAATATCGATATATCGATCAGCCCGTATCCCGCTCTGTTTATATCCCGATATAGATATAAATATCGATACTTTCAGGTCCATAATAGTCTACAGTGTATTACACAGATCTGTGTTTGATGAGATAATAATTGGAACAACACTGAAGAAATAAGAGTAGATGATTGTAGACCGAACTCTTTTGAAATGTTCTTTGGAATGATGCCACAGAAGCTGCTTCAGTTGATGAAAAGGTTCTTAAAGATATATTTATTTGGTAAATGATGTGTGAAGAGCCCTGTTAGTCTGAAGAATCTCCACTTACTGTATTATTTCTATACTAATGAAACAGTTTGTCCTCAAATCAGTATATTATTATTATATTAGTAGAGATGTCCGTCTTTGTCTGCATAACTTGAGGCCTGGCTCTTCTGTTATGTATTTTTTAAACTTCTCAGATGCAGGTCAGGAACATCTGGCACAGCTTACCAGCCTGGCTTGACCTTTGGTCTTGCTTAATCCTTGCACTGGGGTCAGTGTCTGCCCGAGTGCACCATGTGTGGCACTTTACTGTCATACCTCGGCCCAAATGAACTAGAGATCAACTCCAAATGGGCCGCGCAACCGGCGCTAGCATAACATTTACACAAACTCAGCCATCAATGAACTGCTATTCACTGAGCTGCAGCTGAAGGTGGTCGATGAAGCAGAAATATGGAACGTATAATTAGGTGTAATCTTGTCTCTGACTGTGTGGATTGGACAGAATTCACCAGCAAAAATATTAGTCCTTTATTTAAAGGTTATACAAACTTAATTATAGTGATTATAATTATTTCAGAAGCATCACAAAGACAAAAACAGCTAAACGGAGCGAAATTGATCAAAACATCCACCCAAACATCTGCTCCTACCATTCTGTGGAGGGGAAACCAACACCAGAACATCCTTATCCAGTGAAAGGACTCACTTATGAAGCTCTGGCTGCTCTGAATAGCTGAGCGAGCCAACGAGCGACAGGGCAGGAAAAACTCCCTCAGAGCTGGACGATGAAACCTCAGGAGGAACCAGGCTCACAAGGGGAACCCCTCCACATCTGGTCAAACTACTCATAGATTATTGATAAGGGGACACTGGACCACTACCATGAAGTTCTATAATCACAGACTGTAGTTCATCTGTTTCTCTGATACTTTATTCTCCTCCTTTCACCCTGATCTTCAATGATCAGGACCACCACAGGACCACCACAGAGCAGATATTATGTGGGTGGTGGGTCATTCTAAGCACTGCAGTCACACAGACATGGTGGTGGTGTGTTAGTGTGTGTTGCTGGTACGAGTGGATCAGACGCAGCAGTGCTGCTGGAGTGTTTAAACCCCTCAGTGTCACTGCTGGACCGAGAACAGTACAGGACTAGAGGACGACCAACCCAAACTGTGCAGAAACAGATGAGCTTCTGTCTCTGACTTTACATCTACAAGGTGGAGACACTCGGTAGGAGCGTCTGATAGAGTGGACAGCGAGTGGACACAGTGTTTAAACACTCCAGCAGCACTGCTGTGTCTGATCCACTCGTACCAGCACAACACACACTAACACACCACCCACATAATATCTGCTCTGTGGTGGTCCTGTGGGGTCCTGATCAT
Organism: Acestrorhynchus altus; assembly: GCA_034509495.1. Lineage (NCBI taxonomy): Eukaryota > Metazoa > Chordata > Actinopteri > Characiformes > Acestrorhynchidae > Acestrorhynchus > Acestrorhynchus altus. The sequence goes on from CM067516.1 coordinate 29,239,625, forward strand.
TGAAGGTCAGGGTGAAAGGAGGAGAATAAAGTATCAGAGAAACAGAAGAACCAACAGAATTGGTTTAGAACTGTCTGTGTTATGAATGATACATTCCCATGTTCTGGAAAGGTCCCTTTGTAGCACCTTTGTTTTTAAGAGTGTATGGTCTACCGGCAGACTGATGGTCAGACGTGTAAAACTGGAGCTGGAGTGAGACGTGGAGAGCAGTGTGTGTTCTGAAGTGCGAGCACATGGCTTGTTTTCTCACGTGTGATCGTGTTACTGGGAGATAAAGGAGTAATAACTGTCCTGTAAGGCTTCTTGTGGTTTCTTCACTGTAATCCCGCTAACACAAATATTTGTTTGGATTCTCTAGGGGGAGAGAGGGGCTCCTGGGCCTTCCGGACCACCAGTAAGAAACTCTAATCATGCTACTTCTTCTCATGGTGTCTCTATCGTTCCTTCACACTGCCTTCTGTCTCTTTCCATATCTGTACACTAGTCCAGTTAATGTCTCGTTCCTTATTTAAACCAGATAATATTATTACTGTTGTCTCCAAAATGACATTTTAACAGGAGATGGGGACAATTCTATTGGTCCAATGTGTCCAATAGTGAAAAACAACGATAACGGAGATAAAAAGGTTTTCTCTGTGAACTTCCAAAGTGAGGCATCTCCAGTCCTGACAGGCAAAGTGTGCCTGGCTGTCTGTTCCACATCACTCTCACAGTTCTAGATTGTTCTTCTATAAATACCTCCTGACATCGTTTTTATTGCATCATGGGAGTGCTGGCAGTGAGTTCCGTAAGCTCGGCCCACTGTACCCGCCCCACGTGGGTGAACGCAGCAAACGAAGCAGAAAGGACGTTATGGGAACTATGTCCCGGCACTCAGGAGGGACAGGTTATGACTCTTTTTAGGACCCTGTGATTCCTTCTGTAAGGGGGAAGAATTCCTGCTGGGAGCCGCCAGGATCAAACCCTGAATCTGTCAGCGAGGCGGATGCTGAGTGGTTGAGCTGACGTTAATGTGGGCTGCCATGTGCTCACTGGGGACGGTTCTAGATAGATTCCTCCAGCAGCTTTTCTCCATTTGGGCATGGCCGGAGCATGACCTGTTGGGGTTAGGCATGGGGTCAGTCGTAATAATAAAAATAGCAGTGATTATAAAAAAGAAGAATATATATATATATTGTTTGTAATAATTCTTATTATAATATTCCGTGTAATTATATGATGATTTTATTATTAAGAAGGAAAATATTATAATGCATTTCATAGATAACTTTGCAAAGGGTTTATTAGAGCACAGTAAAAATAATTTCATTTAATAAGAGAAAAAAAGAAATGATCATATAAAAAAAGATAATATAGAAAAGTATTATTATTATTATTATTATTATTATTATTAGTAGTAGTAGTAGTAGTAGTAGTAGTATTAACACAACATTAATACCAAAAATGAGTTTAAATGCTCATAATATTGTTTTTGTTGTTATTGTTATGAAGATTAATGCATATATAATGCATCTCATAGATTACTGTACAGAGTCATCATTAGAGTTCAATAAAAATACTTAAATATAAGAAAGAATAAACGAAATGGCATCGAACCTGCAAGACATTTGAGTAAATCTATGATGGACCAGTTGGTCATTTCCAGCCTCCTCACTGAAGAACATCATCACTATATTACACTTTAAAATAAAACAGAAACTTTATATCCATGAAATAAAGGTGGATCCAGTAACCTTAAACTTAGTTTGGGATGAACAGTTTAGGATGCAGCCTTTAACCCCTCGAACCGTGGGTTTCATATCCAGCTATTAATACTAGTGCAGAATTAGTTGTGGAACCATTTTTAGCACATCTTTACGAGTCCCTCAGGGCAGTGGCATCAGTAGACACTTAAGAGGGGGCTTGGTTTTGAGTAGGGGGGTCTCAGGGTGACCTCATGAGGAGAATTTAAGAAATGAGCCCAAACAGTCAGCGTAAAATGAGCTATATGAATGACTGAGGTTCAGATCAGGCAAAAATACAATGTAATGTCAGTTTATGCCTCAGTTTATGAGGAACGGACCTCCATCAGACCTCCTTCTTCAGCTTCAGTTTTGCTCACACTTTCCTGCCTTTAATTACAAGCATTTTATTTAATCTGCAAAAATGCTATTAACTGACCGGCCTCTGGGGGGCGCTGCTGTATGTCCATATTCAGGAGGAGGAATAAAACTAGTTATGATCATCTATTAACTTGATATAGAGATAAAATTCACAATGAATATTAAATTTCATTGTAAATATGGAGACAGAAAGCTGAGTCGAATGAGAAACTAGAGCGTTTAAAAAAATAATGCACAAAGAATGTTTAGGGGTCTATAGCTTGCCTAGAACGTGTCTAACCCCAGGTTCCATTTAGGACCAATGAAACTGTTGTAAATAAGAACAATAATGCAGTTTTGGGAGCCAAGAACTGAAGCGTGGACTTGCATACAGGTTCTAAAAGATACAAGAATGGTTCTTTATAGAACTTAAAAACGGTTCTTATAGGACATCACTCGGAACGATTTGTAGCACCTTTATTTTTAGGAGTCAACAGCAGGAGCGAGGACCGTTTTTTTCCATCTACGTGTGGTCATGCAAAAGTAAGGGGGAATGGGGAGAGCACAGATTTGGCATGGTGTGAGTTCAAGTGGTCAAAGGTCAGTGCACACGTCCCTGCCCAGGGCAGACAGCTGACGCATGGGCAGAGGCAGAAGGTGCCTGCAGGAAGCCGAATGCAGGAAAGCATATGACTTATTGGGGCACAGCTAGTTCGCCGTGTCTGCTTCTCTGCACCATAAACTTTAACTGCATATCTAATGTCCACGTCTGATCTGTATGCAATAAACACCTGCTTGTCCAAAGTTTCTTCTAAAAACCAATGTGTTCATCTGTTTCTCTGCATACTTCATTATCATCCTTTCACCCTGATCTCCAGTGGACCCCACTGGTCTTAAACACACGTGACACGGTGGTGGTGTGTTATTGTGTGTTGCTGGTACGAGTGGATCAGACACAGCAGAGCTGCTGGAGTGTTTAAACCCTGTGTCCACTCACTGTCCACTCTATCAGACACTCCTACCGAGTGTCTCCACCTTGTAGATGTAAAGTCAGAGACAGAAGCTCATCTGTTTCTGCACAGTTTGTGTTCTCTAGTCCTTCATCAGTGCTCACAGGACGCTGCCCACAGGACACTGTCCAGTCCAGTGGTGGCACTGAGGGGTTTATTATTACCATTAGACTGGCTCCCTGTCAAGGTGGTACTCCTGCCTTGTGCCCACTGATTCCAGGTAGGCTTCAGAGCCACCTCGATCCTGCTCAGGACAAAGAGGATAAACAGACTGATAAGAACGAATGAATATTGCTATACGTTTTCAGTGTTTACATGTGATTTGTTGTTCAGGGACCACCAGGATCCTTTGACTTCCTGCTGCTGCTGATGGCCGACATCCGTAACGACATTAAGGAGCTGGAGAGTAAAGTATTCGGCAGGCAGATGCATTCCCCCGGTGAGGAATTCCTAAACAACCCTGACTTCTGGAAGGACGGTCAGGACAACTTGGACTTTGGCTCTGGAGAAGATTACAAAAGTCAGAATCCAACTCGGAGGAAGAGGAAGTCATCCAGCACTCCTGATTAGAAGATCTCCAATCGGCCGTGGTGGTTTCGGACGGGTCTCGTCAACACATGAAGGAAAATGATCTGATCAGCAAATCGGGATGACTGGTGTTATAAATGTCACGTACTCACACCAGTAACCTGAACAGCGATATCTGCCAGGCTGGATCAGTGAAATGTACGTCATAATATTTAGATTTAAACACTTTTCTGTAGAGTTTCAGTTAAATTAGCATTTTCACATTTTAGTTTCAAAGAATCCCAACGTTAAACAAAAGAGCAGTTATTTTATAGAGATTAAACACTGATTTATAGTTTAAACTCAGTGTTTATAGAGTTTAAACACACTGTTTATAGAATTTAAACAGTGTTTATAGAATTTAAACACTCATTTATAGTTTAAACAGTGTTTATAGAATTTAAACACTCATTTATAGTTTAAACACAGTGTTTATAGAGTTTAAACACAGTGTTTATAGAGTTTAAACACAGTGTTTATAGAGTTTAAACAGTGTTTATAGAGTTTAAACACGGTGTTTATAGAGTTTAAACAGTGTTTATAGAGTTTAAACACAGTGTTTATAGAGTTTAAACACAGTGTTTATAGAGTTTAAACAGTGTTTATAGAGTTTAAACAGTGTTTATAGAGTTTAAACCCTGATTAAACATTAATGTTCCAGGTTTCTGCAGTTTGATCATGAATATGTCCGTGGGTTTCCTGAAGAATCGTTCCATAAAAGATGATGTTGACTAAACCAGTTAAGATGATCTGTCTCACTCTTGGATACTTTTGGGAAACTGGGCCAAACATAGCTTTTTTAATTTTATTCCAATTTGGAAGTGCCAGTTACCCCAGCCACACACCACGCTCCCAACACTGGGAGGGTGAAGACAAGCACATGTCTCCTCCCATAGACGTGACGCCACCACCTGTTCGAACTGCCATTGCATCATTGCAAGGCAGAGTAAAGTACCAGCTCCCAAACGCCTGTGCCGACCAGCATCGCACTGGGAGTGAGGTGGGGAGAGAGCGCCACCTACCCATCACTTTTGCTCTCTCTGACTCCAGCTGATGGCGAACATCATCATTCAAACCTGAGATCCTTGGATAACAGAAAGTGTTTAAACCTGATAATATGAAGGTTACTGTGATCAGTGGAAACGTCCACATAAATTATACTTAAATAATCCGACGGTTAATAAATAAGGAAACAGCGCCCCTGCTGGGCGGCTGTATGAACGGTTGAAAACTGATACAAATCTGAAACCTAAATATACTAAACCAGTTTAAACCTAAATATTTGTACTTACAGTGTACTGCGATGGTGTGGCAGCTGGCTTACATTGTAATTACATTGTAACTACAGAGTTTACGAGGACCGTCCGACCACACAACTGGTATTAACTGATGTCTGGCCTCCACTGTGAGCCTGTTTTTGGAATTAGGAGTGAACTGACTGATGAACTGAATTGTGTGGATCAGTGTTTTCCATCTCCAGTACTGAAGTCTGGTCCACGTCCCTGTGTTGTATGGATGGACTACAGGACTGGAGCTGGAGATACTGGTGTAGATGTGACAGAATGATTTTTATTTAACGTCATACTCTGTTAAAAAAAAAAGACCTGAATGTATTTCTTTGTATGAAATTCTATTTTTTTAATATAAAAGATGTACATATTTATCATCTCTGTATTTTACGAGTCTTTAGTCACATTACAGAATATTGTTTTCCTAAACGGTCAAGACTTGGGGTCTTCATCACTCATGGTTCGTTAATGGCTCATCGTGAACATCACTCATCGCTCAGGATGGTTGATGCATTTACATTTACATTTATGTCATCTGGCAGAAGCTCTGATCCATAATGACTCACTGTTCACTCAGAATATTTTCCAAACTAGTTTAGAGACTAGAATCCAGAGGTTCCTCAAGCTTAGATGCTGGAACCCAAATGTCAGGTTGAACCTCAATATCAACAAGATTCATTTTAATTATAATCCTTTAATGAGTTAAACGCTCTGAAAGAGATGATCTTCAGTCTGCGACTCAGCTGTTCGGACCCTCAGGAGAAGTTCTTCCCCACTTTGGTTCCAGAACAGATGAGTTTGGACGCTCATCTTCCTGCATCAAACCAAGCTGAACTTCATGTTGGAAAGGCTCTTGGTTCAGATCGAGTTTTGACCGTTTCCATCATGTACTGGTTGGTCCAGTTTTGGCTTTGTAGGCCAGTGTCAGGTTTCTGAATCTGATGTTCAGCTACAGGAAGCCAGTGAAGGGAACGCACAAGAAGAGAAGATGGATCATGGGTTTGAAGGCCTGAAGACCAGCTAGAAGGGAGTTGCAGGTCAAGTCTTGAAATGACGAGAGACTGAACGAGCTCCTCTCTAGACAGAAGAGGTGGAATTCTCCCGACTGAGTGAGGTTTCCAACATGAGCTGAGAAAGATAACTGGTCATCCACCACAACACCAAGGCTCCGTGCTTCTGCCGATGGAGTGACCAGTGAGTTTTTGAAGGAGTGTAGTGAATCTGGACTGATTGCAATTTTGATTTTAATGCAGACTTTCACTTTAATATGAAATAGTTCATAATGAAACTTCAGGAGATGATGAATCAAGCTAATGGAAGAGGACAGAAGATGGTGAATAACAGGGTGTAGCTGCTTTCGCCCAGCCCTCAGAGAAAACGTCTGGAGCTGCACCCGAGGATGAGGAGCTTTGATGTTCTGGGTGTGGAGTGTGAGGTTGGTCCCCTGAGTCCAGCCGCTCCTAAACCATCATGTCCTCTCACTCACAATACTTTCAGGATCTCTCCTTCTCTTTCTTTGTGGATGTTCTGTGGTTGCCCTTCCAACAGGATGTTCTTCTCATAGATCACCCTGGTCTGCACCCACTGCACTGAGTTCAGTGTTTATAATATTTTGTTATTCTTTATTCATACATGTGGAAACCATTACTAGGGAACAGCAGGTCAAAGATCAGCATCATCATACCACAGACAATTTATCATTCAGAGAATATTTAAATAATAACATAATGTGGTTATTATACAGTTTTATATGGCAGTTATGTGTTTGTCTTGGAGTGCTCATTACAACAGCAAAAGATAAACAACAGATGCATCTCATATGGACCACTACAATGTAATGAAGAGCATTAGAGCACCACTAAAGAGCATCTTTACCTTAAAATAAGAGCTTCAAAATCATGATGCTCCACTCACCTGTAATAGACAGAACAGTGCCTCTATAATTGCTGCTCCAAACTCACTTCACCTGATTCACTTCACCTGATTCACTTCACCTGATTCACCTCACCTGATTCACTTCACCTGATTCACTTCACCTAATTCTCCTCACCTGATTCACCTCACCTGATTCACTTCACCTGATTCACTTCACCTGATTGACCTCACCTGATTCACTTCACCTGAGTCACTTAATCTGATTCACTTCACCTGAGTCACTTAATCTGATTCACTTCAACTGATTCTCCTCACCTGATTCACATCACCTGATTCACCTCACCTGATTCACATCACCCGATTCACTTCACCTGATTCACTTCACCTGATTCACCTCACCTGATTTACTTCACCTGATTCACTTCAACTGATTCTCTTCACCTGATTTACTTCACACAGTTCACTTCAACTGATTCTCTTCAACTGATTCCTTTCACCTGATTCACTCACACAGTTTACTTCACCTGATTCACTTCAACTGATTCTGCTTCACCCACCCAGTTCACTTCACCACCAGTTCATACAACTGATTCTGTCTTCAACTATTCACTTCACCTGATTCACGCCTCTGATGCACTGCCTAGTTCCTCACCTGATTCACTTCTACTTTGATTCACTTCCTGATTCACTTCAACTGATTCTCTTCAACTGATTCACTTCACCTGATTCACCTTATCTGATACACCTCACCTGATTCACCTCACCTGATTCACTTCACCTGATTCACTTCACCTGATTCACTTCACCTCTGGATGGACAGTTAGACTGTATTTAGGGTCTGTGATTCTCCATGCACTGAAGTCCAGCCTTGTTTTGATCTAGTTTAACCTCTAGGTGGCATCACTCGCACACAGTTCCTCATCTTAGTGAAACAGAAATGAAGATTTGTTGCCCACAAGGTGGCAGAATATACCCATATCCATACCCAGGGCAGGCTGTCTGCAATCCTGGATGAACATGTTGACCAGAATGACCAGACAGAAGGTCAGTAAAGATCAGTAAAACATTTTTTCATATGTTAAATTTCCAAGGTATAAGAGTCTTCAAGGAAAAGCGTGATTATGACATAGTGTCGTGGTTAGTACTCAGTAGCTCAGCTTGTGAACGTCTTTCAGTTCTTGTTTGAAGGATTTTCAGATCTTCAGTTCGGTGAGATTCCTTCATCGCTCTGCCTGCACTGCTCTCTGAGGTCCATACACAGATGTTCAGATCAGAGGTCTGTGAGGGCCACAGTCAAACCTTCAACTGCTTCACACACAACCCTAAAGCATGATTGATCCACCCCCATGCTTTGAACCACAAGTTGTGTGTTTTTGTGTGTTTTGCCTCAATCTCTAAAACTGCCGCACAAAACTTGAAATTATTTGTTCAGGGCCAACTTGATCAACATCTCAGGTAATAATAACTGCTTTATTATATTGGATTTTAATAACAGAAGTATGATGTTCCACAATGAATTACTCTCAGATGCTTCACTGAACTACAAGATCATTTGAGATAAAAGAGTAGGATCTTCAGTTTCTAACCGTATATGATTTGTGCCGGTGTGTCAAGGAATTCCTGACTTACAAAGCTGAGAATAGAAGGTGTGATTCTGCCCTCACAGTGAGGCCTGAGGGCCGGAAGGTCGACCAGTCGGAGAGGTCTTCTTTCCATGAAATTCTGCCCTTTTTCCTTCAAACGTACCTTTGCTCATTGGTCCACGGGACTTGTTTCTAAAATGCATCAGGCTTGTTTAGATGTACTTTTGCAAACGTCTGATGCTGGGTTTTGTGGTGAGGCTTGAGAAGTGTTTCATCTTTAACTTTATTCCTTTTGGAGATCATTTCATCTTTCACGGGAACAGACATTTTGAGAAGATGTGCCCAAACGTTTGCCCACCACCTTAAATGTTCTGATTTTTCTTGACGTAAAGAATCTACAGCAGTAGGTCTGATTTCAGCTGAATCCTGAAGTAGTGCAGACTCTATGGTAGCGATGAACATTTCACTGTTGCTTGAAGGTCAGGATGGAGCAATGTAGTCACTTTTCAGATGAATCAGGCCAAACACATGTAGCCTTTGCTCTCAACACATACCGATGAGTGTCCAAGATCCCGGCATGCTCACCGATTGTCCTTCCTTTACCACAAGACCTGCCTGATGATTAGCAGACATGACTTAGTCGTTTAAACGTCACAGTTTTGGTTGTCCAAGTGTTTCAGATTCATATTTCAGCCTAATATGTAGATCTCACACCTTCACAGATCACTGTTACTCACTTCACCTCAGTGGTTTTAATGTTATGGCAAGTCGTGTATATTTAAAGGGTAACGTCAGTGAAATGACTGAAAAGCTGGTTGTGTCTTTTAATAGTGTGTGACAGAAATATTGTCTGCTGGCCGATGAATCTCAGAAAAAGTCTCAGGAAAGTGATAGAATTATTAGTTTTATCACCGAAAAATGAGAAAAATATTTATAGGAGACACAAACCAGAAACTGACTTTCTCCAGAAGATCCTTCATTACTCAGTGTTTTCTTAATTTGAGATTTAAATATGAACAGAATTTAAACGTTTGACCAGATTTTGATAAAAAATGTTTTTGCACCTACAATTTTTGTGTAGAATTTGGATGAATTATTGATAATGATTAGACTGAAAAATATATTTATATTAATAAGAGCATATTAATTAACTTCATTATTTAAAGCTAGTATTATTATTATTATTATTATTATTATTATTATTATTATTTAAATTTATGTATCCATATTATCCCTTCTCATTATCCTATAATTTAATATCTGGGGCAGTGATGTGATTAGCCCCGCCCCCTCTCTCTGATCAGTCAGAGTCTGTATGCAGGTTGATCATCAGCCCCGCCCCCTCTCTCTGATCAGTCAGAGTGTGTATGCAGGTTGAGCATCAGCCCCGCCCCCTCTCTCTGATCAGTCAGAGTCTGTATGCAGGTTGATCATGTTCATGTGGACAGAGCAGTAAACATGCACTGGAAGCTCCTTTGGCTTTTAAACTGGGATTTAATTCAGTTGGAAACAAGTGAATTTTGGATTATTCAATGATAATTTATCACCCAATGATGAGAATCAAAATGATTGATAAAAAGTTTTAGCTTTTCAGCTCAAAACACTGTAGATTGTCAATTTCCAACAGGATTTCTGAGAAATAAGGTGTTTTTTTTATCCTGATAAGCAAAATAATAATAATAATTGAAAATTGAAGGCTGAAGTAGTCTATAAATTCTATAACTATAAATTCTTTTCTAATGTTTTTGATGAATAAACTCATTTGAGTTCTAAAGGTTGAATCTCTCTATGTGTACAAAGTGAAAACCGATATTGTTCATTTATAAATGTTCATATGTTTATTTATATTTCTTCTACAAACACATTTAGTGACCACTTTAACAGTTTTGTCCAGAACATTTTCACACTATTGTTCATTATATCCATTCCATTCAGATTTAATCATTCTTCTATTTGCTCCCTTTTCCCCTTGTTTGGACACTAGTTGGACGTCCTGAGGCGGAGGCGTGCGGCCCAACATTTTCTGGGCACAACATCTGAGTCCAAAGCCATTAGACCGGCTCACAGGACTGATTAACGAGGGCCTGTGGACAGTAACCCCATTCAGCGCTGAAAGAATGGCTCAAAAAATCAATCCATGTTCAAATCTACGCCCCGTCGATGTCGCCACAAAAGCCCAACACCCGTTCCATGTCTCTCGAGTAGATTCTCGCTCCAGTTCCTTCTTGTGTAATTAAAAATCATCCCTTTGTACGAGAGACACTTCCTGACCAGCGCTCGCTTCAGACTCGATTCTGTTTCAATATGTTTTCACACTCAACTGAGCAGGAATGTTGTTCCTGGTGTCCGTCTTCAACCAGCCTTAAACAACCAATCGCCTTCTCTCTCTAAACCAGCTACACCAGCCAGTCCTCAGCGTGGACAACCCAGCTGTAAACCAGCCCTGCTGGTGGAGGTATAGTTACTGGAAATGATATTTTGACACATTTGACCAGCAAGAACCCAATGGTCAACCAGTATGACCAGCATGAGCAGAATCAAATGCAACTTACACTATGATGGTCAAGAGCTGCTTAACCAGCCATCTTACCAGCATAGGGTTTGTCTTTGCCAGTTTAGATCATCTGAAACCAGGTATCAGCAAAGTACTCATAATTATGAGATAGTAAGACCTAATGATGAGATATTAAGTCATAATTATGAGATTGTAAGGCCTAATGATGAGATATTAAGTCATAATTATGAGATACATAATAAGACAGTAGGATATAATAGTGAGATACTAAGTAGTGAGTCCTGATAATGAGATACTGAAACAGTAAGATATGATAGAGATATTAAGTAGTCATTCATAATAATGGGATACTAAGTCATACATATGTGATACTAAGATATAATAATGAGATATTGAGATAGAAGGTCATGATATTGAGATATTAAGTTATAATTATGAGATACTAAAACTTAATAATAACATACGTAATAGTAAGTGCTAGGAAGATACTGAGATAGTACGTCATAATAAGGAGATATTACGTTATAATTATGAGATATTAAGTTATAATTATGAGATATTAAGTTATAATTATGAGATATTAAGTTGTGATTAGGATATATTTAGTAATAAATGTGAGATATTAAGTTTTGATGATGAGATATTGAGTAATAATTATGAGATATTGTGTTATAATTATGAGATATTGTGTTATAATTATGAGATATTGAGTTATAATTATGAGATATTGTGTTATAATTATGAGATATTAAGTTATAATTGAGATGTTAAGTTGTGATTAGGAGATATTTAGTAATAAATGTGAGATATTAAGTTTTGATGATGAGATATTGAGTTATAATTATGAGATAGTAAGTTATGATGGAGATGTTAAGTTGTGATTAGGAGATATTTAGTAATAAATGTGAGATATTAAGTTTTGATGATGAGATATTGAGTTATAATTATGAGATAGTAAGTTATGATGGAGATGTTAAGTTGTGATTAGGAGATATTTAGTAATAAATGTGAGATATTAAGTTTTGATGATGAGATATTGAGTTATAATTATGAGATAGTAAGTTATGATGGAGATGTTAAGTTGTGATTAGGAGATATTTAGTAATAAATGTGAGATATTAAGTTTTGATGATGAGATATTGAGTTATAATTATGAGATAGTAAGTTATGATGGAGATGTTAAGTTGTGATTAGGAGATATTTAGTAATAAATGTGAGATATTAAGTTTTGATGATGAGATATTGAGTTATAATTATGAGATAGTAAGTTATGATGATGAGATATTGAGTAATAATTATGAGATATTGTGTTATAATTATGAGATATTGAGTTATAATTATGAGATATTGAGTTATAATTACAAGATTAAGTAAGTAAATAAGATTCTAACAAACTGTCTCAATTTTTACTTTGATTTAGGATTTCATTATTATGATCTACTACTTATTTTTATTCAAGTTTATTCATCTTCTTTATTCATCTCTAACAGACCTGCTCGTGTTTCTGATGCTGGATAATATAGCCACAAACAACAGCCGTAAGCCAATCAGAGACCTGCCTGCTCTGTAATGACCGGGGATCACTGCTGACCGGTGGGGGGGTCTGTACCTGTGCACATTTAGTTGATGCTTTATGAAGTTAAGATGATCTTTCTATTAAACATCATTCAGCTACAGTTTCAACGAAGCCGGTCATTAACGAGGCTCCTGTTCTGTCGGCCAAACGGGTCGGAACTGCTTTTGTACGCGTCCCCCTTTGAAGTATTAAACAATGTCATTAAATTCCTTTCGACAGCTGGGGGCCAGCAAGCGGCCACTGACTTGTTTAATGGTTCGACATTATTTACATGTTGTTCATTGAAAGGCACACAATGGCGCCATTCTCCCAGGGCCCGGGCGACTTGGGAGGTTCCGTACGTGTCGTAATTAACATGAGATAAGACGGCCCTCACGCAAAACGAAGCTTGTCCACTTCACGCGATTAAAAAAGACGGAGAAAGAGATGGGAAGAGGTTGCAGGGAGGGCCCGGGTGAAAGGGAGGGGCCGGAATTTGGCAAGAAATTTCTGCAAAATCCCATCTGGAAGTAATTAATGGACAAGTGATTGGTGTACAAGGGCCAGCCTTAAAAGATTTCAAATATTTGCTGAAGTGCCCCTTGTTCCTAATTATATCTCACTGGCCGCGGCCCTCATTATTTAGAACTGCCCACTATGAAGGGGGGCAGAAAGGCCCGATGAGAGTGAATGCGCTCCCCCCTGCTTCTCTTTGCTCAAACAGAATCAAACTAATGCTTAATGGCAGCGGCTGAATGAGTTACTGTGCTGAAATAAAGACATTAATGAGGTAATTTTATTAGCGAGGGGGGGCGCCCATGGACGGACAGGCCTGATGGAGGAAATTAGGGTTTCACTCTGCCTTAATTAATGCCTTTAAGAGATTAAGTGCAGGCACCAAATTAACTGCCCCAAAAAACTTTCATTGAGAAAAAAAAAAGAAAATACGTGGTTACAAGAAAGTGCAAATTCAGTTTTAATGAGGCGAGAGAGAGAGAGAGAGAGAGAGAGAGAGAGAGAGAGAGAGAGAGAGCATTTCTTACACAATAGCTGGTTGTGCACAGACCTGGAGTCTTATGGACACAGGTAGACTGAATAGTCCTCACTCGGACTCCTGGGAGGCCTCGCTCCTTCCACAGCACTGGGTCCTTAGAGAGACGGAGAGGGAACGAACAGTCACAGACAAATGGACAGAACAATAGAAAAGACAGGGTTCGTGTAATATTTAATGTCTTGTTTCTCTTTCATGCTGGAATATTATATGAGCATGAGAATCTTATCTCAGCATCACAGTAACGTACAGGACTTCATCGGTCTGTGATGAAACGTCAGTCACTAATGCATGTTTACTGAGAGAGGGGGCGGGGCTGATGATCAACCTGCATACACACTCTGACTGATCAGAGAGAGGGGGCGGGGCTGATGATCAACCTGCATACA